>CM022493.1:24367375-24431260 GCA_011952105.1 Coreoperca whiteheadi | reverse complement strand
AAGATACTGAACCCTGAACTGCTCCCGAAGCTGCGCCTTCGGTGTCTGAGTGAGTGTGAATGATTAGTTTAAGTTGTACTGATGGGCAGTTAGCTCCTGCCATCAGCGTGTGAATGTGTGTGAATGGGGTGAATGTGATGTAGTGTAAAAGCGCTTTGAGTAGTCAGAAAGACTAGAAAAGCGCTATACAAGTACAGTCCATTTACCATTTACACAAGATGTAGTCCACCTGAGTGCTCCTACCTCCGCTCTTATATGTCACCCTATGTTCCTGCCTCTTCTGGAAGAAAGTGTTCATTTCCATCCTCTTTGCAAAGTCCACCACCATCTGTCCTTCTGCGTTCCTGTCCTGAAGACCAAACCTGCCCATCACATTCTCATCACCTCTGTTCCCTTCACCTACATGCCCGTTGAAATCTGTACCAATCACCACTCTCTCACCTCTGGGGATGCTCTGCATCACTTCATCTAACTCACTCCAGAATTTCTCCTTCTCTTCTAACTCACATCCTACCTGTGGGGCATAACCACTCACAACATTGAACATCACCCCTTCAATTTCCAGCTTCAGGCTCATCAACCTGTCTGACACTCTTTTCACCTCTAGAACATTCCTCACAAACTCCTCTTTCAGGATAACTCCTACTCCGTTTCTCTTCCTTTCTGACCCATGGTAGAACAACTTGAACCCTGCTCCTAAGCTTCTAGCCTTGCTACCTTTCCACCTGGTCTCCTGGATACACAGTATGTCCACCTTCCTTCTCTGCATCATGTCAATCAACTCTCTAGCCTTCCCTGTCATAGTCCCAACATTCAAAGTCCCTACTGTCAGTCCTACATTCTTAGCTTTCCTCTTCTCTCTCTGCCTATGAACACACCTTCCTCCTCTCCTTCTTCGTCTTTGACCAACAGTAGTCCAATTTCCACCGGCACCCTGTAGGTCAACAGCACTGGTGGCGGTCGTTGTTAACCCGGCCCTGACCGATCCGGTATGGAAGTCATTGTCATGATTCGCATTTTTAATTTGGCATGGGTTTTACGTCGGATGCCCTTCCTAACACAACCTTTTGCAGAAGACACTGGCTTGTGCCCCCTTGCGGTTGCATTGACATACCACAAACCTATACTCTACTAAAATATATTGACCACTTATGTAATATTACATATTAAATGCAAATAACTCATCAAAAACTTAAACACCATCTCTTGCAATTGGCTCTTTGTATTAAAGGTTGACATTTTTTCAGTAATCCCGAATTCTTGTGGGATTCATATATGTATATATCTCCATCCATCCATCTTCTTCCGCTGTGGGTCGCAGGGGCAGCAGTCTAAGCATGGACGCCCAGACTTTCCTCTCCCTAGACACTTCCTCCAGTTCTTCCGGGGGAATACTGAGGCGTTCCAAGGCCAGCCAAGAGACATAGTCCTTCCAGCGTGTCCTAGGTATTCCTCGGGCTCTCCTCCCGGACATGCCTTTAAGTGTCAAAATAATTCTTTCACACAAAGTTACACTAGGGTATATATGGAAAAAGATTTTGATTAGAGAAGAGGTTCTACATAGAAGAATAAGGGCTCTTCTAGCCATGAGGTCAATAAACTTCTGATATACAGTAGATGATTCAGACATTTTTTTTACAGTAACAGTGAACAGTTTCATATACATCAGGAACTGCTCTATCTTTGTATCTCCTCTTCATGTCTCTGATTACTTCTTCATACCCTACTCTCTCAAACCTCTCTCTTCTTCGCAACCTTCACTCCTTGTCTTCCCCCTCCCTTGCCTCATCTGTCCTATCAGCTGGCCTCTTACTTGACTCTTTCTTACTCATGCCTCCCAACTCTGCCACAGACACTCTCTACTTTGTCTTCTTCTCTGGACTCTCTCTGTCCTCTCACCTGAACCCTTCAGCTCCATGGTTGTCTGACGAATTGGTGCGTGCTGACAGAACAACCCTTTTCCAACCCGGAACTTTTTTTTTTAATATCTTCTCTACCCTCCTTGATCTCCCATCTCCCCCACCTCCCTTCTCCAAAGTGATTTTTTTTTATATATCTTCTCTACCCTCCTTGATCTCCCCACTTCCCCACCTCCCTTCTCCAAAGGGACTTTTTTAGCTACTTTTTTAAAAAGATAGATGACATACGCTCCTCATTTCACCACCCACCTGCTGACTCCTCCTGCTGACTCTCTTCATCTCCTACTCTAACTTCATTTTCACCACTCTCTCCCAATGAAGTACTAAACCTTGTTACCTCCCACCATCCAACCACTTGCCCTCTTGACCCTATTCCCTCTCACTCTTTCGAATCTATTGATCCTGACCTCCTACCTTTCCTCAACCATAAAATAATCATCTTCTATCTTCTTCCTTGCCATCACAGAGAACTTCACACTGCTAGAGGAGCCTCCCTCTCCTCTGGCGTCATACTGTTGGACCTTTCAGCAGCGTTTGACATGGTAAACCATCAGATCCTCCTCTCCAGCCTCCAAGAACTGGGAGTCTCAGGCTCTGCAGTTAACATCCTACCACAAGGATCGCACTTACAGGGTAACGAGAGAATATTTGTTGGAAACTTGTATGGTCATTACTGGGGTCCCTCTGGGTTCTGTTCTGGGTCCCCTCTTCATTTCAGTCACTCGGCTCTTTTATTCACTAACATGGCTTTTCAGCTATGCAACTGGCACTCAACTAATTTTGTCTTTTATTTTATTTTTGTAATTTATTTAGCATCAGGTCATAACAAAAGTTACTGTACTTCAGTACTTTTCATATAGAGCAAGTGCAGACCGTACTCAATTCACACCATGAGCAAGCACTTGACAATGGAGGCATGGGAAAAACTTCCTTTTAACAGGCAGAAACCTTGAACAGACCTTATGGGCTCTAGATGGGTGGCCATCTGCCTTGCCCGATTGGGTTGAGAGAGAGAGAGACTTTTTGACTTTTAAAATCCCTTTTATTCTAAACAATTAAGGGTAAACAATTATCAAATAAAATACTTTTTCAAACCACTGGAACAACAAACAAACTCATTAATTTACCAATTAAATACTAAACTTCTATATTCACTCACAGTCACCAGTGCCTCTCTCACAGCCCATCTCCATTCAAAAAAAAGCAACATTATCAGTATATTTATAATATGTATACTCAATGGTCACTCGAGATTCTATTAAAGACCTAAACATAGCTATCATATCAACATCTTTTGCTGCACTCTTGAACTGATGGGATTTCAAAATTGCTAGCTTAGCTTGGCCAACTAAAAAATGAGCAAGAACACATTGTGTCTCTCAGCTGGCCTGGGAACGCTGTGGTATTCCCCTGGAAGAGCTGGAGGAAGTGTCTAGGGAGAGGGAAGACTGGGAGTCTATGCTTAGACTGCTGCCCCCGCGAACTGGCAACTGGTAAGCAGAAGGAAAAGGATTGATGGATGGATGGATGGATGGACATTGTTGTTGCCATGACTTTCTACATTGACATCCTAATATATACATAGTATTATTATATGAAAACCCCAATTTTGTGCTAAGTTTTTCAAGTATTACAAATAAAGGAACGAGTCTTTGGCATTCAAAAAACATGTTGAAAACAGTATCATGAGTATTATAGAAGGGACATAATAAAACAATCTTATAATATTTTGATACTAAACTATTGGAGGCTATAGCACAATGTAGTACGCTCCACTGAAGATCTCCACACCATTTAGAAACAGGAGTTTTATACAATATTCGCCATGATGGAGGTACAGTACAGGCCAAAAGTTTGGACACACCTTCTCATTCAAAGAGTTTTCTTTATTTTCATGACTATGAAAATTGTAGATTCACACTGAAGGCATCAAAACTATGAATTAACACGTGGAATTATATACAAAACAAAAAAGTGTGAAACAGCTGAAAAAATGTCATATTCTAGGTTTTTCAAAGTAGCCACCTTTTGCTTTGATTACTGCTGTGCTATTGCACACTCTTGATGAGCTTCAAGAGGTAGTCACCTGAAATGGTCTTCCAACAGTCTTGAAGGAGTTCCCAGAGATGCTTAGCACTTGTTGGCCCTTTTGCCTTCACTCTGCTGTCCAGCTCACCCCAAACCATCTCGATTGGGTTCAGGTCCGGTGACTGTGGAGGCCAGGTCATCTGGCGCAGCACCCCATTACTCTCCTTCTTGGTCAAATAGCCCTTACACAGCCTGGAGGTGTGTTTGGGGTCATTGTCCTGTTGAAAAAATAGATGATGGTCCAACTAAACGCAAAACGGATGGAATAGCATGCCGCAGCAAGATGTTGTGGTAGCCATGCTGGTTCAGTATGCCTTCAATTTTGAATAAATCCCCAACAGTGTCACCAGCAAAGCACCCCCACACCTCCTCCTCCATGCTTCACGGTGGGAACCAGGCAGGTAGAGTCCATCCGTTCACCTTTTCTGCATCGCACAAAGACACGGTAGTTGGAACCAAAGATCTCAAATTTGGACTCATTAGACCAAAGCACAGATTTCCACTGGTCTAATGTCCATTCCTTGTGTTCTTTAGCCCAAACAAGTCTCCTCTGCTTGTTGCCTGTCCTTAGCAGTGGTTTCCTAGCAGATATTCTACCTTTTTCACACAGTCTCCTCTTAACAGTTGTTCTAGAGATGTGTCTGCTACTAGAACTATGTGTGGCATTGACCTAGTCTCTAATCTGAGCTGCTGTTAACCTGCAATTTCTGAGGCTGGTGACTCGGATGAACTTATCCTCCGCAGCAGAGGTGACTCTTGGTCTTCCTTTCCTGGGGCGGTCCGCATGTGAGCCAGTTTCTTTGTAGCACTTGATGGTTTTTGTGACTGCACTTGGGGACACTTTCAAAGATTTCCCAATTTTTCGGACTGACTGACCTTGATTTCTTAAAGTAATAATGGCCACTCATTTTTCTTTACTTAGCTGCTTTTTTCTTGCCATAATACAAAGTCTAACAGTCTATTCAGTAGGACTATCAGCTGTGTATCCACCTGACTTCTGCACAACACAACTGATGGTCCCAAATCACAGTTATTAAACCTGACAGGGCACACCTGTGAAGTGAAAACCATTTCAGGTGACTACTGACCACTACTGAGGTGGCTCGGGCATCTGTTCCGGATGCCTCCTGGACGCCTCCCTGGGGTGGTGTTCCAGGCATGTCCAACCGGGAGGAGGCCCCAGGTAAGACCTGGGACACGCTGGAGGGACTTTGTCTCTCGGCTGGCCTGGGAACGCCTCGGTATTCCCCCGGAAGAGCTGGAGGAAGTGTCTGGGGAGAGGGAAGTCTGGGTGTCTCTGCTCAGACTGCTGCCCCTGCGACCCGGCCCCGGATAAGCGGTAGAAGATGGATGGATGGATGGATACACGATCAGTGTTCTTAATAATTACATTTATATCATCCGCATAAGGTGTGAGTTTCACCAGGGCTACATCTGGGAAACCTGGGACACCAATACCTCAGCGTAACTAGCAGAGGTTCAATAGAAATAGAGTACAGAAGACCATTCAGAGGACATCCTTGTCTTATTCCTCTGAAAATGGCCTAGGTAAAGACCCATTAACCTTAGCATACTATAAATGTCATTATACAGTAGCTTGACAAGATAAATAAAATGTGTGCCAAAACCAAAAGCTTCCAGGGTCTTAAACAAATAATGATGGTCCACCCTGTCTAAAGCTTTTTCCTGACCAAGGAGAAGAATGTTCCTTATAAGAAAAAGATTGTCGAAAATTGTACTTTTAGGGACAAAAAATGACTAATCTTCATTTGTCATATAGTTTTTAAGTCTTTTAGTTATTATTTTGGACAACATTTAAAAACAACACAGATCAGTGACAGGTGTACCCGGTGTACTGTTTAACTCCATAGATCAACAAAATCATGATAACCAATAACATTTGTTTAAATTTCTGCAGAACTTGGGTGAGGTTTGTCATGATTTCTACCCATATCAGGGTTATTTGTGCAGTTAAAATAACCTCCTACTACCACAATATTTTCGTGTGGACACTGTGACAAAGCATCGGACAACTTTCCAAAGAATATCTTACGCTCCTGCCCAACATTTGGAGCATATACATTAAAAAAAGAAAACTTTATTTGCTCAACCATAACATCTGCTCTTAAAAGCCGACCAGGTATTATCTCAAACATATCAGGTTGATCACTTGGATTCTTCTGCAGATGGATTAATCTCAGTCACATTATTATTGGCCTCATTATTCATTGAACATACCAGTTTTGTATGTCTGAACTTCCCACAAGTAAAACACCACATTGATTCTGTACTGATATAAATGGTATAGTCTTTACCTAGAAACGTAGTTTTTGCTGACCTATTCAAAGACTGAAATTCAGGATTTGAGATCATGAAAGTCTGATGTCTAAACGACAACGCTTGTTTAAGTTCTGGATTTTTTAATCCTAAAGGGATCATTTTGATCGGTCCCACTAGTTTACCATAGTGTTCCAACAACCACTAACGTAAATCATTGGAAATTAATGGCGGCACATTCGAAAGTATTTATTAGAAGGACTCGACAACGGCAAAACAGGTAGAAAAGTATCCTTGACAGATAATCCAAATTCAACTAAATGATGACCCAAAGAGACTTCTTTCAAAAAGCCAACAACTGCTTTATTCATCATTGATGCAGATACAATATTATGAGCACCAACTTCACTGCTAAATGTAATTAGACAGTCCACAACTGTTATGCAGTCATCAGTCAAACATTTGCATCCATGTTGCATCCACTTTGCCACACTGAGCAATGCTCTGAAAGCGAGCAAGCAAACATTTGAGGAGCCTCTGTGAACATTTATGACAACCAAGACAGAGCCCTCCCACCGTTGTGTGAGCAAACAACTGCTCAACACAGCCAATGGGAGGGCAGGGCCGAAAAGGCTGTTGTGATGTTTGGGTGTAGAAAACTCAAAACACTCATTATCTGAATCAGATTCATGCTATGGTGAAAAACCTCCACTAATGCGCACTGATGGGTGAGAAGTGGGGAGGCCATAGAGAGGCGGAGAGTGTGGATGGACTGTTTTGATGGAAAAAATGTTCCGCTCGTGAAAGTGTGTGAGAGGAACAGAAGTGACTCCACAGCTGACGCACCGTGTGTGCAGTGGGGGAGATATGTGTGGGGGAAACATGTTTTAACAGTTGCAGAACACTCAGAGGAGAGAGAGGCAAACTGCTTGATTGGAAACTGCTTATTGACACATGGTTCGCTCTGAAAAGAGCCATTATGTCCGGCTGTCTCCACTAAAAAAACACATTTCCCACATCCCGTCATTGCCACTGCTGTTTGTGTGGAGGCTCAACAGGCCAATTGGGCCAGGAGAAAACTGCGCATCTGTTCCAGCCAACTGAGTAGGCTTGACAGCGCCACTGGGTGAGGCTGAGGAGGCGGAACAGTACCCGGCTGAGATGGAGCTACAGCAGTGGCTGTGGGGTGCCTCGGCTTGGAGCGGGAATCCAGGCGATCATGCCAGGAGTCCTGGGAATGCGGAGGACGTGACAAAGCTCTGCCCCAAGAGACGTGTCTCTTTACCTTGTCCGCTTCTTTGGTCGCTTCCTGTATGTGAGTTCAGTTCCACTCCATCATTTGCGCCTGTGCCACAGGTTAATAGTTGAATGTCTTATGACCAGTTTACACTTTAAATGGCATCTGTAGCTTAAAGTATGTAGAACTAGTTACATTTCAAAGTATGAGTAAGTTTGAAGAAGATTTGAAAATTGTTACATATACATAAATTATAAAAATTTGTTAAAAAAAATAAAAAAAATTAGAAAAGGTAGAAAAAACTAAAATACAAACAGACATATCGACCGACCTTGGTGGATGACCAGTTCTGCCACAAAGCCACAACCATGGGAATGCTGAATCAGCATTCGCACTAATTAATAAAATGCAATGTAACAGGTCCTATTTAGGAACACAGAAGCCTTCTTAAATGCTAGAGCACCAACATCGATTTTGAAATGACAGGTCACAAGAACAGAAAAGTTAATTTGTTTCCCCCTGTGTTGAATGTCCCTAGATACAGTATATGCAGAGGCAGCAATTTAATCTAAACAATTAGAAGCTGATTGCAACACTGTTGTGTTGTCTCATTTTTATTCGACTCAGCCCACTCAGGGCCGAGCCATCACTTTCTCTACTGTTCCCATTTAACATCTTCTCTCACACCCCTGAATCCTGTGTCATTGTCTTTCTCTGTCTCTCTGCATTCTTGTCTTATACTGTAGTTGCTTAAGACAGTTTTAAAGCGATATTACATCTGCAATGCCTGAAACAATCTGTAACAATTTCCCACACTTGTCCTGGGTTTTGACAGAAGACACATTTACCCCTTTTCCACCAAGGCGGAGCTGGTGCTAGTTCGGAGCCAGAGCCTAGTTTCATCGGTTCTTTGTGTTTCCACAGCCGAAGCACCAGCTCAGAGCTAGGAAAAGTGGTTCTTCAGTAGCACCAACTCGTTGCTGGGCTAGAAGTAAGCACCGCTTACTGCAGCGGCTGGGGGCGGGGTTACCGTGACCGACGAGACGAACAGTTTTCACTTCTGCTTCTTACACCAACGCTTAATACATTTTTATTTAACTGCAATGTGATTGTTTATCAGCAGTGTTGATGCTAGGAGGCTAGCAACATGCCGAGGCTAAGGTTGACACGTTATTGTTAAAAATAAATGTTCTGTACGTACCGTTACTCTCGCTGGTAATCTCCGTCTGTACAAACTACGGCGAATATAAATAGCAATGCAACGTCCGCGATTGTTGACGGTGTTTGTATTTGGCGCCGCCACGCTAGCGTTACCGGGAAAGATGTGATGTATACAGTCACGTGAGACCTGGCTCTGTGCTGGCTCCGTAGCCAGTGGAAACACAAACGGGTTCTTAGAAGGCTCATCATTTGAACCAACTCCGAGCTGGCTCTAGCACTGGCTCTGAACTAGCACCTGATTCATTTTGGTGGAAAAGGGGTAATTGAAGTAAGCTCATTAAAGTGTGAAGCCTTAAGAAAACCTCTATGGCAGACTGAATAGCTTTGCATTAAAAGCAGCAGTGAGGCCTCAGTTACTCAAATAAAAAAGGCATGCGCTCATCAGCCTGCTTGAATGGGCTGGTCCCATTCTGTCCGTCAGCCGTCCGTCTCTTACTGGGAACCTGATACATAGTGGTATATTGGGTGACAACTGGGGGGGTTGGCATCCCCCAGCCATCCTTTTGCCTTCTTTCTTCATCCACCTCCCTCTATTCCTGATCTGCACCCCCCAACTTGCTTCTTTGTCCATTTATTCACTAGTTCTAATCAATATTTTTTTTTGCTTCCTCTTTGATCTTTGCCCTTGTTATTGACTCTTTTCTTTAACCTGCCCTAGGATCTCTTCACTCCTTGTTGCATACTTCTGCTAGCTTTACATTTTTCCTTCTATATTTCCTTTCCATTTAATTCAATCCCACTACTTCTTCCCTATTCCTTTTTATCACTCACCCAACCAGTTAGGGGCTCTTCTCTATTGACAGGTGGTGACAGTCTTGATTAAGTCATTTTGCTTGTTTTTTGTTTTTTTTGCCAAATTGAGACTTCTGTTGTAAAAGACAAATTGAGAAGAAACCCTTTTCATTAAATCTGTTATATACAACCTGCAGACTGTGTGTTCCCTCTCCTTGTGTGTTTTGTGTGTCCCCTGTTGGTCTCTAGTTGTGTGTGTGTGTGTGTGTGTGTGTGTGTCCCCTCTACCTTGGCTCCATGGTTCCCCACCTGCTGTTGATCACTGGTGCAGCTGATATTCATTACTCATCCATCCCTGCAGCATAAAGACCTGGCTCTCCCTCACTACCAATGACAGATCTTCTCCGTATTCTTGTACAACCATGTAAAGGCTCCACGAAATTCTCTGCTTGTGCTTTTGTACTCAGTTTAGTTTTCCTGTGTGTGTAAACTTTTGTTTGCTTCTGCCGTAGTGTTCTTCTGCACCAGTGTTCTCAGCCATGATCACCTCCCAGATCTCTGCCAGCCTGTCTACTGCCTTCCCAGCTCAGCCAGCAGCTATCGCTCTTCCGGCCCTCTCAGCTCACCAGCGGTCTTCTCCTGCCCTGCTCTGCATGCTACTCCTGCGGTCTCCCATGCTCCACCAACAACACCCCGTGTCCCTAGGATCCGGTCTTCCCCCACTCAGTTTTCAATAAACTGACCAGATCACGGTGTTCTGCATTTGTGGGTTCTCGTTCGTACATTATGACAATCTCATCAATATATCTTAAGTCAAGACTTGATAGTGTTTCTTTGCATCCTATACTGTACCAGATTCTCAGTTTAAAAGTAGACAATTACAAGCCTCTCAATCCCAGCCTTCTGCTTTCTGAAAAGCAGCTTCACAATGTCTAATGAAACCTTTCTTAAAGGTGACTCAGGCTTGTTGAAAGCAATCAATGGGCCTTTTGAAATAGCTCAAGTGCTTAGGTACTGCTTAATGTCTGATAAAGCACTACACTTTATGGAAGATACAGAGACAGCAAGCACAATCAAACATTTCTGACATGCTGTCGGAAGAGAAGTTACTGTCTTACTTAATATAAACTTGACTTGGGCTTAATGAACATGCACACACATTGTCACAACATTAAAGTTACTGTTCACTAAGCAAGAACACTTATCTTTCTGGGTAAATTTGTGTATGTGTATAGAGTCTGACTTGCAGACCACTGCTTGCCCCCAAGAAAATCTGCCAGAGCAGACCTCTGATGAAAGGATAAAGGGTTAGGCCGCAGCACAGAAGCCTGCCTTTCTGCAGAACCAACCTCTCACTCTTATAGCAGCGATGCAAGATCCTGCATAAGATTATGGCAACAAAGTTCACTACCAACGGCTATTACACACCATCTGCCTAACTTGAAGAAACTAACCATGTTATCACCAAGCTAATCATACGGAGGACAACAGGCGCACAAATGTCTTCCTCTTCTCCACAACGAGCACTGCACTGCACAGTTTTTCCACAGTGGAACCACAATTCTTCCCCCACCCCAAGGACAGATAGCAACATCCTAAAAGCAGTTCACAGAGGATGTATCTTATATATTTTACAAACAGGAAAAAGTAAGAACAAGAAATGCAAGAAGAATTTCAAACTAAAACCAAAGATACTTGATACTAACATAGATACTGCATTACAGGCAACTCCAAAGGTATGAAATGGTATGCACTTCCTGTCTCCTAAGGTCGACTCTCCCCAGTTAAATAATGATACTATTTAATGGTATTATTAAGAGAGCAACAAAGAGTGGTTATGATATATGTAAATGTCCTGTAAGTGACCCTGCCCGTTAATGAAGGGGAACTGTAATTCTACCAGCAGAGATCATAGGTCAGCCTGCCAGCCTGAAAATGGCACTGATAATGGTGACTCCAATTTCAAAGCAGCAACTTGACCCTCTTGTCTTTGCTTGGTGAGTCAGGGTACTTTTAATCTCATCTCACAGCCTTCGCTCCTTACTGAGTGAAAAGCTCAGAAGGGTGTGCATGCGCCATCTGAGCAATCTCTGTGTCACCCTTGACCACTGTAAGCGATCTCAACTTGGTGCCTGCTTGACGAAGGCCTAAGTTGGCACCTGTCAGTCAGTGTGTGGCCAAATGTGGAGGCCTTCATTAGCCTGGCTGAGAGCCATGTCCTTGGGCATCAATCACTCCCTTACTTCAACTTTAAGCCACTCTGCCAACACTTGCTCAGGGACTTTAAGCAGCACATTCACAAAGACACATAAATGCAAACACACACATCCTTGCCAAGAGCCACTCACCTTGGACTCTGCCAGAAAGTTGTGCCCTGGAGTTGTGGCTAGGGCAAGGCATCACCTTGACAACTTAGACCAACTCTGACATCTGCTCCCTCCTGTCACTCGTCATTCTCTCTTTCTTCCAAGACATCTTTTTATTCCATCCCTCACTCCATCTCCTCCTCCACACTCCCTCCCTCTTGTCTTCTTATGTCCATGGTCAATTCATATAGCACTTGGCTTTTGGACTGGTAGCCAATAGCCAGTCATTTCACTGATTCAACTTGGCCAGTCTTCAAGGTTGAACAGGGCTCACATTTATCTGAGATCTTCTGGATGCTCAATGCTTGCCAAAGACCTCACTGTTCCTCTTCAGCCTCCATCACTTCCTTCCTGACTCTACTGACCCTTCCTATACGCATTTATTGGAAATACCATATTAATTGCTGTTGCTTATAAAATATTAAAGATGAAAAGATCCTTGATCTTCAGTTGAAGATAAAGTTGGTGCCCTACTTAGGTCAAAACCAAGGTCTCTAAACAGCCTGTTTGCCTGATCCCTTCTTTATCTATTTAGTTGCTCAGGGCCACAGAGGTAATTTCAGATCAATATTCACCTTCTCAAAATTCACAGATCCACTGAACAGAGTGGAAATATCTCTGTAGTGCTGCCACAACTCCAATCCCACCTCTCTCAGTGAAATTGATACATTTTGTCGGCCAGTAAACACCTCTGACATTGACACGGGATCTCAACTCATGTGGATTTTCCCTGTGTCTCTGTGACTTAAATGGCCATGTTTGTGCCAGTGCATCTAAACACTTCAGAGCACTGTAGCATTCCTGAGGGTTAATTTATGAGGAAAGGAGAGGTACTGATACAAATTGGAAAACATTTCTCTACATGTGTATGGATATTTCTGAAAACTGATATTTTTCCCCTCTTTTTAAAAATTTAATTCTGTCCACACAACCTACATTATACAAAATAGCTTGTTCCACACACGAATGCAAAAACAATTCCAAACGCTCAAGCATGCCAGGCCACTTGGTGAGTAACGACTCAAACGACTAAGAGACAGACAGATGACAAGATAACCAACCATAAAAACAAAATAAACAAATTGGAAAGTAGAGGAAAATATTAACTTTCAAAAATATCCATGTGTGTGGACAATGCCTTTATCAAGATGTTTTGACATCTGCTGTTTACAATTGTAAAAGGAATTAAATTAATGAAAAAAAAAGTATGCACGGCAAATGGCTTTGGTGATCAAGTCAAGGAATCTCTAGTGTATTTGTCTAGTATACTTGATGATTATCTACTATAACGTGTACTCCAGACTACAGTGAAAAGATATACTAGTTTTAGTGCTCAGCCCAAAAGGTTATATAAAGTGAAACCTTGTGATTCAACAAAGCAATTAAAAAAATATTTTTAAATCATAATCACTGAAAAATAGGGAAGATGAAACAGAAGGGCAAAACAATGCTTGGAATAACTTTGATCTTTTAAGTTCATGTTTGTGGAAGACATGTTCAAGACCTCTACCTACCATTCTTACCGAAGCATCTTAAAAAATGTCCCAGGTTACGTATGTAACCAAGGTTCCCTGATAGGGAATGAGACGGTGCGTCAGCTGACGGTATAGGGAACGCCCTCAGCATGAACGCCTCTGAATATCTGTATCAACTACTCCAATCTTGATTGGCTTTAACGTCAACTGAAGCAAGCCGCTCACAGGCATGCCAGAAGTATGGAAAAATGACTTCAGGGGGACACTGATCACAAAAAAAGGCCAAACTTAGGCTGTAAGGGTTCCCAAAGGAAGGCCTGATGAATTTAAAAGCAAGAAATCAAATTAATGTTGGAATTGAATATTTCCTGTTCTGGTGGTTAACAATAACAGAAATGTGAATTGGATAAAAATGCTTGTAGTATAATCAACAGAGAATTGCACAATATACAATGGCCTAGGATATGCATCTGAGACACTCTAGATGGCATGTATGGGGTTAATTGCTTAGTCTTCCTCTGCTAAGGGCTGTCCGGTCCCTATATGACCGGAGCAGGAGTTTGGTTCGCATTGCCGGCAGTAAGTCAGATCTGTTGGACTCTGGCAGGGCTGCCCTTTGTCACCGGTCCTGTTCATTGTTTATATGGACAGGATTTCTAGGCGCAGTCGGGGGCTGGAGGGAGTCTGGTTTGGGGACCACAGGATTTCGTCTCTGCTTTTTGCAGATGATGCTGTCCTGTTGGCTTCATCAAATCAGGACCTTCAGCGTGCACTGGGATGGTTTGCAGCCGAGTGTGAAGCGGCGGGGATGAGAATCAGCACTTCCAAGTCCGAGGCCATGGTTCTCAGCCAGAAAAGGGTGGCTTGTCCCCTTCAGGTTGGTGGAGAGCTCCTGCCTCAAGTGGAGGAGTTTAAGTATCTTGGGGTCTTGTTCATGAGTGAGGGAAGGATGGAGCAAGAGATCAACAGGCGGATCGGTGCATCCTCTGTCGTGGTAAAGAGAGAGCTGAGCTGCAAGGCAAAGCTCTCTTTTACCAGTCGATCTACGTTCCTACTTTCACCTATGGTTATGAGCTTTGGGTCATGACCGAAAGGACAAGATCCCGGATACAGGCGGCCGAAATGAGTTTCCTCCGCATGGTGGCTGGCCACTCCATTAGAGATAGGGTGAGGAGCTCGGTCACTCGGGAGGAGCTCAGAGTAGAGCCGCTGCTCCTCCACATCGAGAGGAGTCAGCTGAGGTGGCTCGGGCATCTGTCCCGGATGCCTCCTGGACGCCTCCCTGGGGATCATGGAGGCATGTCCAACTGGGAGGAGGCCCCGGGGAAGACCTAGGACACGCTGGAGGGACTATGTCTCTCGGCTGGCCTGGGAACGCCTCGGTATTCCCCCGGAAGAGATGGAGGAAGTCTCTGGGGAGAGGGAAGTCTGGGTGTCTCTGCTTAGACTGCTGCCCCCGCGACCCGGGCCCCGGATAAGCGGTAGAAAATGGATGGATGGATGGATGGATGGATGGATGGATGGATGGATGGCATTGCCCTGGACTCCAGCACCTCTCTGAGGAACCTGGAAGTTATCTTTTTTTTATTTTAGCTTATCAGGATCTATCCTTCTACTCCCACATGAAGCAAACTTCTAGGACTGCCTTTTTTCACCTACGTAACATTGCAAAAATCAGGCACTTCTGTCTCAAAATGATGCAGAAAATTGAATCCATGCATTCGTTACTTCAAGGCTGGACTACTGCAATTCCTTTTTATCAGGCTGCCCAAAAAAGTCCCTTAAGACTCTCCAGTTGATCCAGAATGTTGCGGCATGTGTACTGACAAGAACTAGAAAAAAAGATCATATTTCTCCAATATTAGCTTCTCTGCACTGCCTCCCTGTAAAATCCAGAATAGAATTTAAAATTCTCCTCCTCACCTACAAAGCTCTTAATGGTCAGGCACCATCGTATCTTAAAGAGCTCATAGTACCTTATTACCCCAGTAGAACTGTTGCGGTTAGAGAATGTTGGCAGCTGGAAAGGGAGTGAAGGAGGACCCAGATGCAGACAGTTTCTATAAGGCATGGAGTATTTATTGAAACTTTACCAGACAGCAGGATGGAAAACAGGAAAGTAGGGAGGCAGATAAGCAGACAAAATGATACTCAGTGGGCAATAATCCAGACGGGTCGACAGAACCAACATCTTCGGTTGAAACAATGGGGGGGGCACAATGATGATCTGGCACAAGGACAGGGAAACACACAAACTCAATACACTCAGGGAAGGTGAACCAACGAGACACAGGTGAACTACATAACACAGGTGAATATAATCGGTAAATCAGGAGGTAGGAAGTAAAACAGACAGACACAGACTGAACAGACCAAATACCAAAATAAAAAAAGAACTCAAAACAATGAACATACAGAACTCAGACAGACTTACCATAACCAAGGAGAGACTAATAACACAAGAACACTCCACAAAACCGCCAAAACACCCCATAGAACCAAAACCATAACAAGAACACTGCGCTCTCAGAATGCAGGGTTACTTGTGGTTCCTAGAGTCTCCAAAAGTAGATGGGGACCAAGAGCGTTCAGCTTTCAAACTCCTCTCCTGTGGAATCAGATCCCATTTTGGGTTCGGGAGGCATGCTGTGTTAGGCGTCCGTCGAAAGTGTGCGACTGTGATACACCCAGCACTGGGCCCTGGGTCAGGAGCACACGTTGTCTCCACCTGACCAAGGCACACATACCCTTGAGCAGGTGGAACGGATTGCCCCTTGGGAAAAATCCTTTGTTCCTGAGCCACAACTGCAGATGCCTCATGTGCAGTAACCCAAGCGGAATCACGGTGGATGCTGCAGCCATGAGGCCTAACAGTCTTTGAAGCTGTAGTGCAGTGAGATGTCGGCTTAGCTGCACCCTTTACACCATGGTCAGGATCGACTGGACTGGTGCGGGAGACAGTTGTGCCCACAGCGTACCCGAGTCCCACACTACTCTTAGGAACGTTAATCCTCTGTGTTGGAGTGAGCGTGCTCTTGCTCGCATTGAGCCTCAACTCTAAGCCCCGCATGTGTGCGACATCTCGATGCTGTAGTGCAGTAAGACGAGACTGGGATAAAATAAACCAGTCGTTTATATAATTGAGGATGCACACTCCCTGGAGTCTGAGAGGGGTGAGGGCAGAGTCCATACACTTCGTGAAGGTGATAGGGGAGAGTGCTATGCTGAAGGCAAGCACCCAATATTGGTAAGCTTTGCCCCAGAAAGCGAACCGTAGGATCCTCCGGTGTCCCAGAATGATAGAGACATGGATGTACCACTGCAGATCGATCGTGACAAACCAGTCCTTGGACTAAATTTGACTCACAATCATAGGGATTGTCAGCATCCAGAACCGAAATCTCCTCAGAGAATGGTTCAGGTGACGAAAATGGGGTGCAAACCACCGTCTCTCTGCAGGACTATAAAGTACTGGCTGTAGAACCCGTTATGCATCTCCCAGGTGGGGATTTGTTCTATGGCCCTTTGTTCAAGAGAGAATGTACTTCTTGCTCCATCACCTGTGCTTGTGCTCGGTCAACCCTGGTTTCCAAGATCCCTCGGAATCTTGCGGGTCTGGACCGGAACTGAAGCTTGTAACCTTGTCGGACGCTGTGCAAAACCCAGTGCGACATCCCGGGTAAAGCTTCCCAAGCAGACAGAAAGTCCCTCAGGGGGACCAGCTGCTGAGCTCCTGAGGACTCGATGGGGAGCAGCCATGTGCTCGACCCCTATGGGGGGGCGCCCTCGGTCAAGCGTCGGGCCTCTTCTTTGAAGCCTGTCGGGCGAGAAGCACAGCCCTCAGGTCGAGGGATAAACTCGACGAGGGATAAACTGCTGGAACGCCGCAGCCTGCTGCCGCACCTCTCTGAAGTGGCATAGTGCAATATCCGTTCTCCTTACGCCCACTGATCGAAGCACACTGTCGACCAGTCGGGCTAGAAAGTCTCGCAGAATATGGCTTGGACCTGGATTTCGACACCTCAGTGTCACAATCCGGGAAGAACGGCGAGTCCTGACCTGGGCATAGAGGTGGGGCTACAAGGAAAACGCTTGTCGAGCTTGGGCTGGCAACGAGTGTCCTGCTCTCCTGCTGGCCAGGTGATATTGAGCCTAGCCACTGCATTGGAATCCAGCAGCTCCTCATACTGCGGAGACAGGGCTGACGAGACACCCACGTCACCACCTTCCACTCCCAGTTCCTTGGAACTGGAGTCTCTCTGGGCGGGCTCCACCTCCACAGCGGAAGAAGCTGCGGACTCCCGGTTCACAGTAGTGGGAAAAAGCACCAGCGGACGACAACTGAGAAAAGGCCGACGCCGTCTAGCCCTCGTCCCCTAGGTCCATCTGCGAGCCCCATGAGTGTATAGACCCTGGGATGCCTCGGCAACCGCCGGCCCCTTACCTCGTGACCACTTTCCTCAAAAAGTGTCAGACGAGAGTGGAGCTTCCTCACGGGGAGACGCTCACAATGCACACAGCCAGCCCCCTCGAGGGCTGCTAGCGCATGCTCTCTCTGGAGGTAGCTAACACACATCTCATGTGTATTGCCATCGGGGATATAGCGTGGGCAGGGATACACGCACTGCCGAAACCGCTTCTCACTCAACATTTTCAGAGACCCAGAGCGCTTGCTGAAGATCAGAAGACTGACGACAACAGTGAAGCCAGCTCCCTTTGTAACCTCCAGTTCCGCCGGCGCGCGTCACGTGTTGACATTAAAGCCAATCAAGATTGGAGTAGTTGATACAAAGATTCAGAGGCGGTCACGCTGAGGGCGTAACCCATAGCGTCAGCTGACGCAGCGTTGAAGTTCCCTTGAAAGGGAAGCAATGTAGCTATATTTCAGCTATTTCTGAAAATTCATTTTAACTTCTAAAATTACATAAAAGCAATATTCATCATTACAGTATTTAAAGCAAAAACAAAGCTTCTTCTTTTAGTCGCTAATACTAGTGCTTGAAATGTGCATTTAAGTGTGAGTGTGTGTGAGCCCTGTCCTTCTGTCTGATCAATGGGAACATGCGTTAATGAGCGTTTGACTGGTCCATCAGGGTCCAGTGCTAACCTCCTCTATTTGTTACAATTACTCATGCAATACACCCCCCTGGCCTGCCACACACACACACACACACACACACACACACACACACACAGAAGCACTAGCTGTTTATATCTCATCAATCCTCTGAAATACATAAACATGCATTTTGGATGAATGATTAATAGTGTACAAATGACAAGAATTTTGTTATTCATAGTTATTAAACATCTGATTATTAGTCAGTTGGTAGGCTACCAAGCACTCTCGTTAGTCAAAGAAACACATGCCAGCTCACACACACCACATACACACACACACACACACACACAGACATTGATTGTCATTTTTTGTGTGTGGAACAATTTTTCAATCCAAGCAGGAAATCTTTTCAGGTGATTATTACAAATTGTGAACCAAAAAGAACAGAAACACTCTTCCAAAGTGATGAAAAAAGTAATTCTAAAAATACACACTGTCATACAAACATTGATAGCCAGCTTTACCTTTGTGTTTACTTTGTACACACAAACACACCTCCAATACAGTAAAAGAAGTGAAGATTATGATAACCAGCTTTTCTTAAATTTTAAGCACATTTTAAGCATTTAAGCAAGTACTGTACCTCACAACTCACATTGCAACTCACTGACACAGACACACAGACACATACTTCTGTAACTCTGCTAGAGTAAGGTAAAATACATGTTTTTTAATGTAAAGGGATTTACAGTGGTTAAGGGGCAATGTAGGGGCAATCAATTAAACTTTGCTATCAAAAAGATGATTATAAATACTAACTTTAATTAATAAAGTCCTCGGGGCACCACCATTCTTAAATAAAACAAATGATAGCCAATCAATAATATCCTAAACTATCAATTTAGAACTCAGACTAATAATTAAATTAATAATTAATTATTAAACCAGAATTACCATGAATAGCTACTAGGTTGAAGGATTTGAAGTTCAACAAAAAAGATGTTGGAAAATGGTTCACTCTTGTGCAACATTAAAGAAACCAGCATAATTATACACAAGCATTTATTTAAAAGAGCAGTGCTGAGCAGACGACGCTGAGGTCAGCGAACCATCAGGTCGAAGGGCAGACAGACAGAAAAGTGGCCCCTGACGCCTTTTATTTACCTCGTGACATCCGGGTCTCAGGTCAGACTACCAGTGGCAATTTGCAATACAGAAGAGTATGCGGTCTCCTAATGAAAGTTTAGTTAAAAGTCACACAAATGAATGAATGAATCTGTGGAGTCCTAAGAATGTGAAGACGTCAGTATTGTTTTTACGTATCCGTCAGTCTTACAACCACACCCTGTATGTGTGTCGCTTAATGCTACCGACAATCCCTTTAGAAAAATTAAATACAGCCTGCAGTGTAATCTCCTTCACGTGTGCATTTGTGCACGCACATGCATGTATATCAACATTTCTCTGCGTCTGTGTTCATTTTTGGTGCTGCTGACTGAGAGAAGAAGAAGATAGGAGAGCGATAACAAAGCAAAGTGATAGCAAAGTGTGACAGAAAATATGACAAGATGACTGAAGTGTCTAAAAAAAGTCAGTGAAAATTGTGTGTGTGTGTGTAGTTTGGGTGTTAACCCCATGTAATGAGCTCTCAGAAGGAAAACTGACTTAGATTAGATTTTTAAACTCAACCTGGGGGTAAAGCAAAGCGAGGGACAAACCACATCTGTGTTAACTTTATCAAAAAAACTGGAAAGCCAACTGTAGGTGTGAACGTATTAAATGCAGAGCAAATGAAAGAAGACAATTAATTTTTTTTATCTTATATTTACCAACTGTCTTTCCTAAAGGTTATCACTGGCCATTACCATTCAGCCCACCTGAGGTCCGGACATCGATACCTAACAGCACAGTTTAAATGTCAAAATATTCTCTGGCCATAGAAATAAGGAGCTTCTCTAACATACCTGCTGAGAGGAATGTCTCTTGGTTATAACCATCTATTTCAAGATTATTACACAAACTCTGGTACAAAATGCGTAAAAAATGCAGCGTGACAGAATCAGAGCTAAAACCACTGTTTAACCTGTCATTCTGTGTTAAACAATGTGTTATTCAATACCAGATTTGAATTTAGACCAAACTTTAATTATTTAAAATATCTAACATATTAATTTAATGTGAGGAAAATTATACATTTTGAAGGAGGAAATGACTAAAGAGCTGGAAATGCACGTGCATCTTAACATGCTCAAAATGTGTCTATCATCATGCATCAACCAGGAAAATCGGGGCATTCAAAGCAGAAGGCCTGGACTTGGAAAGGTGGAAATTTCCCAAGAAAGACAACACTGTTCTAATCCAATTTCCTTCTAGATTGACTGACTACACACGCTAATTATAATTCAAGAAGATAATGATTTAATTTGAAAGAGATTATCCTCTCTCTTATGGCAGTTTAACCAAGACAATCAACAAGTAAGGACAGAAGTGTCTCATGTTCCATCGAGGGCTGAACGAGCATGCGGCCCTCCCACACAGTGAAAACACAAACCTTGTGTATCGACATCTATTGCATGCCTGTCCGTCCTGGGAGAGAAAACCCTCCTCTGCTGCTCTACCTGAGGTTTCTATAATTTTCTTTTAGTTAAAAGGTATTTTTGGGGTGTCGTATGTTATAGATTGTATAGCCCTTTGTGCGATTTTGGGTTATATAAATAAAATTGAATTGAAAATTGACTTGAATACTCCCACCGTATACATTTTCATCCATTCTGTTGTTGTCCTTCTGTCATGACCCTTGTCCTTATCCTCATCTACCCCATTCCGTGTTACTATGTCTGGACCATAGGACCACAAAATTGCTTTATAATAATATGCCAACATATTTCATTATTTCTACAGTTTAAACATAAAATGGTCCACAGTAAATTTTTTAAGCCTATTACTATAGACCAATAGATTATTGTCCTTGAGTCTGATGTTTTTCTCTATTCTTGTATTTCTTCATCTTAAGAAAGAGATGAATGTTTCTTACAGAGCCTCCTGTGGTGTTGCAAAATGAATTCTCTCCTCACCCTCTTGCACTTGCAAGATTGAGGGATACTGAAGCTTGGTTTTAATGTCCCGTTTGTGCAGTTGTTCTCTCAGATGCCAGAATGCCTTCTAGCTGTATCGAGATGTCCAGGGTGATTCTGTACTTAGGGATCTCACTACTTTGTCCTTGTTCCCTCACAGCTTTGAGGATCAATATTTTCTTCTGAAGGTGATGCCGTTTAAATACAATGGTACGGGAGAAATGCACATTCTCTTTAAAAAGGGCTGAGGTGGTGTGCACTTCAAAGTCGTCTTACTTCAGTTTAACTTTCCACTCTTTATCCAACAGTTTAACTAGAAAGGTGAAGATCCCCATGTTGTCTTCCTGTGATTCAGGCAAATTTAGAAACCTCAGATTATTTTGATGAAAGCAATTTTCAAGTTGGTCAGTTAAATCCATTGCGAGGTGAAGTTTATTTTCAAGGTCTGTGTTTTGGCATTGATGAGCATCCTGTTTAACCACCTGCTCATGCATATCACCTATTAATGTTTCAGTTTTATCCAGAGCATCGACTCTTGATGACAGAAGCTTGTTGGTAACTGTTTGAAGATTTAGAAATTTGTCTAGCTTGCTTTCCAAATCATCAAATCTTGCAAATTTCAGCATCAGGTTTTCAGGTCCAACTCAAAAATACAAACATTCCCTTTGACTTTTTTGTTGTTCTTGGTGAAGTTAAATCTCTAACTTCTTTCACCATCGCACACCATGTTGGGCAGGGACTCTAACTCTTCCGAACCTCTCATGCCACACATACCATCTCCGCCGTGAACACGCTCTCTCTAGTGTGATTATTTTTAGAGTAGAGAGAGACAGGAAAGCCAGGGGGAAGAGAGAGCGGATGACATGCAGCAAATAGCTAGGGCCGGATTCAAACCCAGGCCACTGCGGAAAGGACTCAGCCTTGATATATGGTACATGCGCTACCAGGTGAGCTACCATCTCTGTAATCTTTCCTTTTCTGTCAGTTCTCTTTGTAATGCGCGAGCTCCCTTGAACATGTGTTGGGAATCAATGATGAGATAATTCATGTGGGTAATTTTAACTGAACATTGATTAAAAGACTGTATTCTTTGTCCCACAATCCTGAGAGCCATGGAACTCAGTCTCTAAATGGTTAATGAGAAGCCTGCCTTCCTTCAGAACCGAACTCTCACTCTTATAGCACTGATGCGAAATCCTCAACAAACTTAAGTTCCAAGTCTGCCAGCTAAACTTTAAGAAGCAACTAAGGAAGTTAGCACCACTGTAAGGAGGATGACAGACAGCAGGCGAGCGAACGTCTTCCTCGTCTCCACAACGGACACTGTACAGTAACAAAGTCTTTCCACGGCAGAACCATAATTCTCTCCCCAGACGGACAAGGGCTAGCAGAGCAGCAATGTCCCAAAGCAACCTCTCTTCTTCCCCACGGACTGGTAACAACCACTGAGCATAGCATGTTAGCTTAACAGGGTACATAGTTTAAGTACAGAACCGTTTAGTCAATTTTGCATATATGACGTTACAGATGTGATTTCATTAAAATGTAATGTTGTGATGCTTTTTCAATCTGTTAGGTTAATCTGGTAGTCACTGCTAAATTGATGTTAGTTTATTATGCTACACACAGGGTATGTGCATACTAACTAACTCCTTTCAACATGGTACTGTTAGCTTACAGATCACTGTTATCTGCTAGCACACACACACAAACACACCTCTAGTTTGGCCTTCAGCAGAGCCACACTTGTGACTTACATGGCCTTACCGCCATTTTGAATGTCCTTTCTTTGTCAAGCCATGCGGCTGCCATATGGCCTCATCACCATTTTGCATTTTCTTTCTTTGGTTTGATGCCATTTTACATCCAAGCAGCCATTTCTCACTCACTCACTCACTCATGCACCTTTGTCCTGTAGTTAGTGTATTTAGAGCTAGTCTTCACATTGTGTGTTTTTGCTTTGTTTATCTTAAATATATGCATGTGTATAATTATGATGGTCTCTTTAATGTCTCAAAAGAGTGCATCATTTGACAACCTCTTCTGTTCACCTACTAGCTATTAATGAGAATTTGGTTATAGATTTTAATTTAATTTTGAATCTGTGTTCCCAAAGTGATAGTTTAATGTATTTTATGAGACTCAATCAATTAATTGGCTATCATTTCCTTTCATTTGAAAGGTGGTGTCCCAAGGTCTTTAATCATAAGTCATTATTTATGATTATCTTTGATAGTGTTGATTGGCAAATGTAATTGATTGCACCTTCGCAGCTTGGTGCCCCATTAATCATGGCCAACCCCATCACGTTTAACTGCAAATGCCTTTTCTGTTTGGTATTTTACCCAAAAAAACAAAACAAAAATGAAACAATTGTACATGATACAACTGTTTCTTAGTACGAAAAAGTGTCCAAAAAGAGTTTAGAGGTTCCACTCAGTCACTGATGAAAAGGGGAAAGACTGGACAGAGGCAAACAGTGTTTCTGCCTCTTCCTTTCATGAGAGCTCCTGACACTTGGTAAGAACGTGACCACTTTCATATGCCTTTTCCATCAGTGCAGCTTTTTAAAGCAATCAGTGCCCACTTGACACCAGGCCCCACCAGTCAAATATTCTCTTACCTGTGGAAGCACATAATATATTGTCATTTCTATGTCTTTCAGGAGGAGTCATTGCTCCTATTTGAAGGGGAATGCATGGTCAGGTAGAGGCAGTTACATGAAGAATCCATTAACTTAATCCATTTACTAAGACCTGTAGGACAGCTAGAGTGGAGTTTTGATGGATGCTGTTCTTGACTGTACAGTGCTTTGTATTCCTGAAGGAGCCACAATGCTGAATCCGCAGAATAAGAAATGTCTTCCATCTTGTCTGCTAAAATGACCTGTCATATATTCCCAGTGCTGTTTACCGCTACAGTTTTAATACAGAGTCAAAACTCACATTTCAATTACAGTGTGATTACGTCATTCCCCAAGTTGAATCAGTAAAAAGAAACCAATCCGTCTCCTAAGTTGAGAGGACAGCAGTACAATCTCCTGTGCCAATAATAATGCACAGTCAATCAAACTGAAGCCACTGACAATGTATCTTTTGTGTTTGAAATACTCACCTCCAATATGATTCTGAATACTTAGCTTACAGCAGTTTTTTTCAGTTTGGATTCACAACAGTTACAATGGATTTAATTGCAAAAAACAAAAGAAAAAAAAGTTTCACATCTATAGAAACCTCTTAAACCACTCCTGATGCATAATACACTTCTCCACACTTAATTCTTATGCTCGGTATGTTTCAAACAGTCATCTTTTTGCCAAGAAATCACTAAACATGTTACTTCTTGTAGAGCTTTGGAGCTATGAGATAGTACAAGCAGGAAGAAGTGTATTTATAGTGTTTGGAACATACCGAACGGTTAAGTGTTCAGCTGAGAAGTGGATTATGCTTTAAATGTGGTTTGTACGGACATTTTGATGCCTCTCTTTTTTCACCCTGATTTACTTCTGCCATGACTTTTCCCCACTGACTAAAGCTGCTGTATTTTCGAAGAAGCAAGCTACACAGAAATAAATTACAAATTTTATGGAAAATAACGTCCCAGGTTACATATGTAACCATGGTTCCCTGATAGGTAATGAGACGCTGCGTCAGCTGATGCTATGGGGAACGCCCTCAGCATGACCGCATCTGAATATCTGTATCAACTTAGACAAATCTTGATTGGGTTTAACGTCAACACGTGACACACTCTGGCGGAACTGGAGGTTACAAAGTGAGCCAGCTTCACTGTTGTTGTCAGCCTTCTGATCGACTGAAGCAAGTAGCTCACAGGCATGACGGAAGTATGGCAATGAGACGCTGCGTCTCCTTCCTTATCAGGGAACCATGGTTACATATGTAACCTGGGACGTTCCCAAATACGTACAGCCACCTGACCAAGGCACGCATGCGTGTAACCCTTATCAGGCGGAACGGATTGCCCCTTGGGGAAAATCCTGTGTCCCTGAGCCACCACTGCAAGTGCCTCATGTGCAGCAACCCAAGCGGAATCACGGTGGATCCAGCAGCTATGAAGCCTAACAGTCTCTGAAGCAGTAGTGCAATGAGATGTCGGCCTAGCTGCACCCTGAACACCATGGTCAGGATTGACTCAATGCGCACGGGGGACAGTTGTGCCCACAACGCGACTGAGTCCCACACTACTCTTAGGAATGTGATCCTTTGTGCTGGAGTGAGTGTGCTCTTGCTTGCATTGGGCCTCAACCCTAAGCACCGTATGTGTGCAAGTACGACATCTCGATGCCGTAGTTCAGTGAGAAGGGACAGGGATAAAATCAACCAGACATCTATACAATTTTGGTTGCTGACTCCCTGGAGTCTGAGAAGAGCCAGGGCAGAGTCCATACACTCCATGACGGTGCGAGGGGAGAGTGCTAGGCCAAAGGGAAGCACTCGATATTGGTAAGCTTCACCCCCGAAAGCAAACCGCAGGAACTTCCAGCGTCCCGTAATGATAGAGACGTGGAAGCATGCGTCCTTTAGATCGATTGTGACGAACCAGTACATATAAGCTACCTGATACATTAATAATATTTATCTCAGCAGCATTTGCAGTCTGCACCTTTGCACAAATTGTAATGCTGTTTTTGTATGTACATAGAGCCTATGGAAAACCGGAGTTAAATTCCTTGTATGTGTACACATACCTGGCCAATAAAGCTGATTCTGATTATTTTAAATCTGCCTGCCAAAATACTGGAATATGGACACAGAGGAAGAGTCACATGGGATTTGTTTGGTCACCTTAACAAAGTAATTGTATCCTGCAAAAATACTGGACGTTGTTATGTAAGGAAACATCGTCCCTGTTATTTTCTGTAATAACCTAATGTAACGTTAATGCAAGTTAATAAATCGACTACTGTAACTATCAAGAGGGAATTTCAGCCTCTGGAGATGTATCTGGATCTGTGACTATGGCGACCTGCTGGGGCAGTGCTGCTGTGTCTATGGTGGAGGGGTTGAGTGGCTCCACCTGGAGCTGCTCGGTTGTCCGTCTGGACCCATCCTCTTGCCTTATGTTTTACATCCTACACTTTTCATCATAACTATATATAGTGCAATTTTACCATTGTCATCATAATTGTATGTACTATGATTTTCTGCTATGAATCTATTCTGTACGTACGACATCTATTGCATGTCTTTCCGTCCTGGGAGAGGGATCTCTCCTCTGTTGCTCTTACTGAGGTTTCTAAAAATTTTTCCCCTGTTAAAAAAGTTTTTTTTTGGGTAGTTTTTCGTTATCGAAACGACGATCTAAGGACAGAGGGTTTCGTATGTTGTACAGATTGTAAAGGCCTTCAAGGCAAAATGTGATTTGTGATATTGGCAATCAGTGTAGTGTGAAAAGGAACCAAAAAAGCTCAAAAATGCTACAATGTATAATTGTTTGCCCTTGCCAAATGAACCGAACTAGAGGTGTGAAAGCACCCTATATAACCACTATTCTAGCTTGGAAAATAGTGACATGGGGCACCGTTTATGATACATTTACTGTTTATCAGAGTGTTGTTGACTGTTGGAAAACGTTCATTCTGAAGAACTATGTTGATACACCAACCTTCACAGAACACTTGCTTTTGTTTCAGCATTTCACATTAACTATAAAGTTACTTCAAGTAGATGCAACAAGCTAGAACAAAAACATGAACTGCCGTGACTGTGTCCCTCAGTTTAGTCTCCATGCTACAGCCAGCTCACTGGCTCACCATAGTAGCAGCTAATGTTACTGTGTGTTGCTAGTGACGTTCTGTGTTAATGTTGTCAGCTAAATTAAAGACCAAACAAACTCGGAATGAGAAGTAAAAGGAGCTTTGGAGTGAGCAAAGTGACTGAGAAAACTTAATGTACACTCGTTAGGCAGAGAGGACCAGGAAACACTCCTTGGACTTCATAGTAGAACAGTAGAAGTATCCAGCTAAGCTATCACTTCATCTGGACTTCTGCAGCCAGCCACTCTGTAATTCCACTCAACTCCCAGCTCCTCATTCTTTGCTCGCATTTCAGATGACAACTCAGGGACTTGTGAGGAATAACTAGCAAAGACACATACTATGTTATTTGATAGCTTGCACTAGCCAGTGAATCGGCCATTTGTTATAACGTTAGGTCACTAAGCTCCATAGAAAAGACTCAGGCCTGCAGCATTTTGTTTTTAGTTTAAAAGGACAATAATTTAAATTGGTTGCAGAGTGACTTCAAAATATAGCCGCAAGTGGCAATAAAGAAAACAAACAATTTCTGATTCATAGTCTGAATCTTGTTATGCCATGCACAATTTATGCCTTTGAAGTTCTGCTAGTGGTCAATTTCAATGCAACTTTCAGGGTATGTTTCAGGCTCTTATGTGGACATATCCTGCAAGTTTTGTGATCATTGAACAAACAATTTCTGAGTTATTCTGATTTGTGTCATGTGGACATATCTACCAAAATGTATGATGATTGTAAGTTATGGCCATTTTCCTGCTAAGCCCGGCTTTTGCGAAGATATTTTGGTTAACAGCGGCCATGTTTTTTGACCGATCTTATTCATTTGTAATAGAAATGTGTTACTCAGTCCCGCCATGCAGTATGCCAAATTTGGTGTTGATAGAGTCAAAATCAAAATCAAAGATGTCACTTTACAATTTTTCACATTAAAATCCATCATGGTAGACTTTAATGAGGCTTTTTTGTAGAGCACATTAAGCTTGACTTGTGTGACAAATTTCAAGTCAATCGGATTTACGGTGTGAGGGGCGTGGCCTTTCAAAAATTGCATTTTTGGGCCTTAATTACAGCGCCACCATGGGGCCGATTGGGCTCATATGTCTATAGAAACACATGCACATCATTTCCAGGTTTTGGGCCAGGTTTAATGTTTCTAGCTCATTCCAGCTCATGGGAATTTTGCGGTTTGAACCCAAATAAACCGGCGCAAAAATAGAAAGATTTCAGCCCCCTCGGGGCTTGAACCCCTAAATATGCACATTTGATAGCCGAATTAAAATTGACCTGATAACATGGCACCAGTGGATGATACAACTATCAGGCTGGTAGTCATCATGTGAGAAAATGTGATCTGGACAAGTCATTATCATGTCCATCAATGCAAATACGAACCAGGTGATAAAGGTTATGTTTGTTTTTCAAATGTTTCCTTTAACTACACAGACATATATGATATGGCTTGTACTTGTCTTGTAGAAATGTTATATTTGGCCCAAACCTGTAATGTACAGTATGTGCAGGGCTCAATAATAAGGATTGCTTGATTGCCCAGGGGAAGTAAAATGCAACACCAGGTAACATCTGCAATTCATTTGCCCAATTGCGCAAGTGATAAAAAATAATTAAACATACAGTTTTTTTTCCGGAGCTGATAATGGAAGAGGTTGCTGTCTCGCTTCCTCCTCATCTCTTGAGAGTTGCATGTGCACAGTACAAATCAGCACTCACAAGTAGGGGTGGGTACTTGAACCCAGTATTAAATGGACCCTGGAGTTAAATCATTAAAGACTGTAGTATTATCACGCCAACAGAAAAATCAAAGGAAATGTAGTGTTAAAAGAAAGAAAGAAGTTTGTCTCGCTCTCAGCTGACCGAGCCAGCTCAGTCTGTCGGGCTGAGCTCCTCCACATATACACAGAGCGCAGTCAGCAGATCACAGAGGCCGTAATCGAGATTACTCAAGTTGACAACAACTACGCTTGTTACTGTGAGTGCAATAAAATCTCAGTGAGTAAAAAGCAATACATCTGTTTAATAAAGCATAAATATAAACATGTAGATAGTGATATTTTAATCTGCTCTGTCTGCAGTCTCTCATGTTTTACACAAGCACCACGAGCTAGCATGGCTAATAGCGAATTGTTACAAACAATCTAAAATGAAAGCTGTCTGTATGTAGAATAACTGTTTCTTTGTTTGCCATGTCCCTTACAATTTGGCAAATTGTCGTATACTTAGCTGAGACAAACCAGTCCCTTCTCCTCTCTCTACCTGTTTTGTATTTTTGTGAATCACATCAGCAGCAGAGGGAGGAGGACAGAGGAGAGGAGCGACTGATACTGACTGATGTTTAGAAAGAATGAAGAAAACAGACATCGGGACATTTTGATATCAGGAATGTGATTTATTTTATTGACATTTTAGATTTGTTTCCTGTGAGATATTATTGTGTATATAGTGACTTTGCTGTTGTAAACTGTTTGCTGTATTACTGTTGCTGCTCTAGAAACAACATTAAGTTATATTTAAAATATTCGATTCTAATCTTGTTGTTAAAATTATATATTTTTCAAAAAGCAATTATTTAGTAATGAAATAGAACTGATAAGTATAGATGAATAACCAAACCAAACAGAGTATCGATAAGAATAGTAGTAATAGAGAATAGCAGTATCAATAAAATCCTAACAATACCCTTCTCACCAGATGGCTGCGAGTTTATGATAATTTAATCACTAATTCACAGTTAAGAAGTCCATCTCTGTGGAGGAGGAGGGGGGATTGTAATTCCATTTTCAATATGCAAGAATGTTTGTTTCTTTGCATCTATGACACATTGTCTCATTGTTCTGACTCATTTACTTTTACAAAGATTAAACACGTCAATTAACTTTAGTTTTTGTTTTCATTTGATTACCGCTAGTAAATAAAATAATTTGTATAGGGGCAAGTAAAAATTGACTTGAAAAAAAAAACCTTTACATTGAACCCTGATGTCTGCCTGTTTCTTTCTGAGTAATTTTTACATCCTTTTTTCCAACCCTGTTAACTGCTAATGATAAAAAACTTGCTTACATTTTTTAGGTCAAGCATTGGAACAAGGGGAGACATCAAGGAAGTAAGAACTACACATATTATCACAACTATATGGAGCCCCCAGGGGTCAGGAGAATATTGTGGAAATAAATATAAACTGAATTGGAAAATGCAAGCTAAAAGAACAGACCACAACCCCTGGAGCTAAACACACATGATTCAAAAGGTAAAATCATGACCTCATCATGACAGTAACCCTAACAGACAAGATAGATACATGGAAAATGCCATTTTTAGTTTTTCTTTTCCTCCTGGGGAGGTCTGAAAAACGGTGAATTATTGGTTGATTTACATCTGAATACATTCAATAAATGTTTTTTTGAATCAATAGTGGTATGTACTTTATTTGTAATTATTATTCCAGCCCCACTTTTATTTAAACTATGGTTTAAATAAAAACTGTATCAACCTTATTGTGCATTTCTTCCATATGTTTATAGTTGATGATATTTCACAGTAATCCTAAAGCTTATATTTAAAGAAACTTTCAACTGTTAATTAGACAGTAGTTAAATTATTAAATGTATCTCAGTTAAGGTTTATACTGTAATTCTACAAAAAATAAATCATTACATATTGTATTTAGATTGTATTTAATGGTTTTTAACATTACTGGTGCACATGTAGATGTGACGTCAAGTAGCTCCCTCAAAAAAACCCCACATGCTTTTGTTTTCCACAGTATGTGAACACATAAAGTTTGGTAACGAGAATAAGCTCCCAGTTAAAGTAGAAGCAGGTTGAAAAGATGTCATTTTGGCATTTCATCACCTGCAGAATCAAAAACTCTCCCTCATAAATACTAAAATAAGCCCACAGTCCATACAATTATGTGTCCCTGTCAAAACACACTCCCCAGAGCCAGAGCTGTGATGTATTTGCACAGATATGTAATGAGCCAAATCAATTACATGCAGTATAATATATATATTATACTATATATTCTCCAACACAAACAGGGCTTAGGATCACAGGCATGTAAGTGACAGGCAAACACGAACTCCTGTGTCAGGTAAATATCTGCTGATTGCCAAAAATCTTTGAGCAAATCCACTAGGTTCTTTATTAAACCTGTATTTCAGTGGAATCATTTCAATGACAATGTGACTCAGGGGGTGGAGCAGCTATACTGATATGGTCAAATATAATCACATACAGTACCAAAATGAACCGGGTGCTGGTTCAGAGCCAGTCCTAGAGCCAGCTCGGAGTTGGTTCAAATGACGAGCCTTCTAAGAACCCGTTTGTGTTTCCACTGGCTAAGGAACCAGCACAGAGCCAGGTCTCACGTGACTGTATACGTCACATCTTTCCCGGTAACGCTAGCCCGCGCTAGCAGCGAACACAAACACCGTCAACAATCGCGGACATTGCGTTGCTATTAATCTTTGCCGTAGTTTGTACAGACAGAGATTACGAGCTAGAGTAACGGTACGTACAGAACATCTATTTTTAACAATAATGTGTCAACCTTAGCCTCGGCATGTTGCTACCCTCGTAGCATCAACACTGCTGATAAACGATCACATTGCAGTTAAATAAAAATGTATTAAGCGTTGGTGTAAGAAGCAGAAGTGAAAACTGTTCGTCTTGTCGGTCACGGTAACCCTGCCCCCCACCGCAGTAAGCGGAGCTTACTTCTAGCCCAGCAACGAGTTGGTGCTACTGAAGAACCACTTTTCCTGGCTCTGAGCTGGTGCTTCGGCTGTGGAAACAGGAAGAAGCGATTTGAAACTTGGCTCTGGCTTCGAATTAGCACAAGCTCCGCCTCAGTGGAAAAGGGGTAACAAAGAACCGATTTGAAACTAGGCTCTGGCTCCGAACTAGCACCAAGTCTGCCTTGGTTGAAAAGGGGTATTAAAGTGAGAGAAAAGGTGGTAAAACAGCTATTATGACTGAAGTGAGTCATTAAAAACCAAGCACAAACTTTATCTCCGCACTCAAGTCAAATACAAAAACCTTCATTAGAGGAAACGGCTGTCCTGCAAAAAGAGCTGGCATAAACTAGACCACTAACCCAAAATGGTATACTGACTAAGATCAGAATGTCAAAAAACCAACATGAGAGCCACCAGTGCCTAAATGATTCATCAACTGTGAAATATGAAGGAGCTGTAAATCAGGGTGGAGAGGAGAGGGAGGAGCAGTTCTGTAATATGGTGGGCGGCTGTGGCTTGGTGGCAGAGCGGGTCGTCTACCAATCGGAAGGTTGGCGGTTCGATCCTGGCTTCCCCCATCCATGTGTCGACGTATCCTTGAGCAAGATACTGAACCCCAAATTGCTCCTGAAGCTGTGCCTTCGGTGTGTGAGTGTGTGTGAATGATTAGTTTAATTTGTACTGATGGGCAGTTAGCTCCTGCCATCAGTGTATGAATGTATGTGTATGGGTAAATGTGATATGTAGTGTGAAAGCGCTTTGAGTAGTCGGATGACTAGAAAGGCGCTATACAGTACAGTCCATTTACATTTACATTTAATATAAACTGAGCTGATGAGCCATTGGCTAATTAAGAACAGAGAGACAGGAGAGGAAAGAGGCAGAGAGAGGAAGGGACAAAAAGGACAAAATATGAAGAGGAGAGAAAAAGAAAAAAGGTTGACATTTAAGTGAAGGTTAAGAAACTGCTAAATTATTGTTAAAAATAAATGTTCTGTACGTACCGTTACTCTTGCTCATAATCTCTGTCTGTACAAACTTCGGCGAACATAAATAGCAACGCAACGTCTGCGATTGTTGACGGTGTTTGTGTGTGGCACTGCCACGCTAGTGTTACCGGGAAAGATGTGACATATACAGTCATGTGTGACCTAGCTCTGTAGCCAGTGGAAACACAAACGGGTTCTTAGAAGGCTCGTCATTTGAACCAACTCCGAACTGGCACTAGCACTGGCTCTGAACCAGCACCCGGTTCATTTTGGTGGAAAAGGGGTAACTGATTGCTCTGCAATATGAAAAGAACCAAAATGCAGTCACATGACAACATCCACATCACTCGTTGGCCATGGCGTATTTCCTAAACTGCTTTTCGATTGGTTAGAATTTACTTGCGGGAAAATTCCAACAGAAGAAGAAAAGCCAGCAAATAACATGGAGACAACACAACTATGGAGAGACGACTGCGTGGGCTGGTTTTGTCCCTGGCCATAATCTATTACATTGTTTGTATACACCACAATATGCAAACAATACATTTCTATATTGAAGCACAGATGCGTCTTGAAAACAGCATTCTAATGCACTGCAAACGACGAGCATGCATCGCTTGTCACTTCAAGCAGAGGCGTGCATTAATTCTTCTTAACTCTGACATGCTCATCTTCCGAAAATATTACGAAATATACTACGGAAGCAGGTTTAGTCCAAAAAATTATCAGTACTTTTAGCAGTTGGGTCTGTTCGAGGTCAGATCACGTTCCCACCACAAACGAACCACTCCAGATTTCTTTTGAAAGCATACCGAGACCTCCTTGAAGAGGTCCGCTTTTGGTGTGCACCCGATTGCTACTTTCACACACCAAAATGGAAAATGAACTCTAGTAGGATTCAACTGAACTAAATGAGGCAGGTGTGAAAGCACCCTTAGACTCTAAGAGTATTACCCTAAAGCATTGAATAAGGACAGTTTAAGCCGGTAGGGAGGACAGATGCCTTGTTGTGGTTTTGGGTTGAGTGGGGTGTTTTTGTGGTGTTTTATTTTTGTATAAGTCTGTTTTCTGGGGTTTTGTATGGTTTGGAGTATTATGTGGTAGATTTATTTTATTCCGAAAATGTCTGTCTTGGGCTTTGGTTTTGTCAGTTCCTGTTTTATTTTGGTAATTAGGTTGATCCCTCATGTGTCAGTTTTGCTTCCTTCCCATTGTTGGGCCTTGCCTAAGCTTAGCCTAGCTTAGCTAAACTGCCATGTGGGGAAACAAAGAACTGAGGCCTGTTGGCAAGCCTGGCGCACGCTCAAGCAGCCGTTAGTTGTAGTTTACACCAAAGTGTGAAATGAAACTGAGGCCTGACCCAGAACCAAAGCGAGATCCCAGTTGAACCCAAATTTACAGAATGTGATTGGCTGTGAGGTGCAGGATGGCGCATGAAACCCTGGCACCAGACTATCATCAAGGTTATAAAAGCCTGCCTAATGACCCGTGCCTGCAGAAGGAAGCGACATCCCCCTCATCGCTACAAGTCTCATCGCTGATTCAAGAAAAGCCAGAGAGCCAGAGCCAGCAAGCCCGTCTTCCCCTGACGTCGACTGCGGAACTCCTCATCTGCCCACCGAAGGAACCATCAAATCACTGGACCGGCTGAGAGAACCCCTCCCCGGTTACCGTTCTTGTGCCGACCACACCAGTAACTGTTAGCCTAGCGACTGTGGAGCCGATAGCGTACTGTATATACGACCGGTTCAGTAAACACGGCCGCTGTACATGAGTCCTCTGCTGCGTGAGCTATGTGAACGCTATTACACTCAACTACAACGCTTGAGATTTCTTGTTTCTTTGTGTGTATTTTCTCCCTCTTTCTTCTCCAGTAACTCACATATCTTACATGCCCATTTACACGCCCCAAACAGCTCTGACAACGCTGTAGCATGGCTAAAATTACGCAGTGCGTTATCCCAAGAGCAGATCAGGCTTGACTACCTCTCGTTTGGGCCCATTCCTTTCTTGAATTTAGTGGGCTGCCACCATTTTGATCTCCCCCCACGTGGGTTAGTATATTGATTTGTGGAAGTGATTTAAATTTACATCTACAGCCTGAACTTGACTCCTCAAACAAAAAACATCCATCGTAAGATTAACACATTGATGTATAGAGAGACATATATCCCTTTCAAAAGCGTCACTCGATGCTGCATGAGGTATGCATATGGGAGCGAGAAGACCCACGCCACCATGCTGTGTAGGTGTGCACGAGAGTGCAGGAGGCCTCAGACAGTAGCTTGTGATGCCAACTCAAGGACATGGGAGCCCGGAGTCAAAGCTATAAAATCATATGAATGTGTGCAGAGAGGACCAACCTGCAGCATCTAAGGGGTCATCCCTTGCTAGAGCAGTAGAGGAGGCGACCACCCTGGTGGAATGAGCCCTTAAGCCTATAGGCAAAGCTTGACCGCGCACCTCATAAGCAAGGGCAATGGCATCCCTGACCAAATTTGACATGGTCAGTTTGGTGGCAGCAGAACCTCTGTTACGGTCCCCATGACAAACAAACAATTGCTCAGACCTACACCACTGGCTAGTACGGTGGTCATAGGCCCAGAGAGCACGCACTGGAAACAGTCCACAAAGCTCTCCTGCCTCAAACGGCGAAGGACAGAAGGTTTCGAGAGTGACTGGATGTGCGGTCGAGAAAGGGACCTTAGGTAGGTAGTCAGGATGAGGATGCAAAATCACTTTCACCATAAGCAAAATCTAAAGCAGGATGGCTATACCGACAGAACCTGCATATTCTCTTTAAAGATGTTATTGCCATAAGAAAAAACATCTTTAGAGTCAGAAGTTTTTCAGACCCTGACTCTAGCGGTTCAAAGGGGGTCTCAACCAGACCTTCAAGGACAATAGCTAGGTCCCACGAAGGAATCTTGGTTCTTATGGGAGGCATCAACCGCCTGGCTACGCAAATAAAGTGGGCCAGCAGATGATGCCTCCCCAGAGGCACCCTATCCACCAGGGCGTGGCAAGCCGAGAGAGCGGCTGGGAGTGGAGGGGCAAGTGCCTGCGAGCAACTTCTCTTGCAGAAAATCAAGAACTGAAGCAACATGGCAGTTAACGGGATCAACCTGCTGCATCAGGCACCATCTGTCCAAGATGCCCCATTTACTGTCATATCAGTTTCCTGATAGAGGAAGCTCTAGCAATTAAAATGGTTTTGATAACTGCAGGCAACAGCCCAGTGTTCCTCAGCTGGTGCCCTTCAGGGGCCAAACGTGAAGGTTCCACAGGTAAGGCCTGGGATGGACTATCGTCTCCCCTGCCTGAGACAGAAGGTCCCTCCTCGCCGGAATCACCCACAGTGAGCCGTTGAGGAGAGACACTATCTCTGATAACCATATTCAACTCAGCCAACGAGGCGCTATCAATAAGAGGCTGGACTCTTGTTGGCGAACCCTGGCCAGAGCTTCTGGGAGAAGAGCAAATGGAGAGAAGGCATACAGGTGCATCCTGGGCCATGTATGAGCCATCGCATCCAGACCCAGCGGAGTTGGGAGACTTAGAGAGAAGTAGAGGGGACATTGCAAAGAGGTTCACTTCCGCTCTGTGAAATCTGGTCCATATTTGACTGAAAATCCATAAAGTCTGTTAGGACAGCAAGTCTGTTCCCACATTCAGTTGCCCCAGAATGTACACTGCCCTGAGTGACCAGAGCTTGTCCTGGGCCAAGAGAAAAATCCGTCTCGCTATCCTGTTCAGATTGCGAAAGTGCAGACCACCCTGGTGATTTATAAAATCACTCTACTGTCCACCTGCACTAAGACATGATGACCGTCCTATTCCCCTTGGGCTGGATGACCACTTAAGACCGCACCCAGCCCCTCAGGGAAGCGTCCATCCTTAGCATCTTGTGACGACAGGGTACGTCGAGAGTGGGACCCAAGTTTAGGATTGACGCGGTGCGAGGATTGGCCCTTGGATGAAATCCCTTGGCTCTTAGCCACAACTGAAATGGTCTCATGTGTGACGCCACGAGTCCCAACAATCTTTGACACTGATGAACAGTGAGGTGTCGACCCATCCTGACTTTGCTTAGGGTATACCGAATTGTCTCAATCCGAGCGGGAGACAGGCGTGCCCGCATCGTGACCCAATCGCAAACGACTCCCAGATAAGTCATTCCCTGCGCAGGAGAAAGAACACTTTTCCCGGCATTGAGTCTCAGCCCGAGAGAAACTAGATGAGCCAGCAAAATATCTCTGTGCTGAAGGACCATCTTCACTAATATTAGCCAGTCATCGATGTAATTCGAATGCCCTGGAGTCGCAAAGGAGCCAGCGCTGCATCCATGCATTTTGTGTACATGCGGGGTGATAAGGCTAGGCCGAACAGAAGAACCAAAAAAATTGGTAAGCTTCGCCCCTGAAAGCAAACCTCAGGAACTTCCTGTGTTGTGGCAATATTTCTATGTAGAAATATGCGTCCTTCAGATTGGTCGTGACAAACCAATCGTGATGTTGAATTTGGGACACGACCATCCTCACGGTTAGCATCTTGAACTTGATGAACTTGGTTAATCTTAACCTATCCTCTTAGTTTCTTTGGTACGAAGAATCTCAACATGTTTGTGTCGCTGCAGTCGGCGCGGAGAACGACTTAGCCTTAACACTTCCTGTTTGGGGGATGTTAAAAGCCCCGTGTCCTGGAATATAGCAGGATTTACCCACGGGGCATTCAACATGTCGCTGGAAACCGCTGACCCCCGAAACACCAAAGGTGGCGGAGGTGGAGAGGTTTCGTGAGGGTCGCAGGACGAAGGAAGCAGATGTATAACGCACCCCACCCTGTGGGGGGACACCCTAACTAGACGTGGCACAAGACCATCAGGACCTCTTATTAATGATGGTCCTAAGGTCCTGGGAGGCTGCTGAGGGCGTCGAGGTGATCCCCAGTCCTGACGAGGGGGAGCTTGACTCGCCACACTCTGTTACAAACCTCCCTAGGTCTAGAAGGACCTGGGGACAGTTGGGCCTCCCCTTGAGTGCGGCGAGGAAGGAACTGCGAAAATGCCTCTTCCTGCTTTTTGGCCTCCCAACCGCGTCACCAAACAAGCCCTTTGGAGAAACTGGAGAATCCAGGAGGAAACCTTTCTCCCTGTCCTTGATCCCGGAAAGATTGAGCCACAGATGCCTCTCCATGCTCAATAAAGCAGCCATAGAATGGCCAATAGCACGAGTTGTTTGCTTGGTGGCACGAAGAGACAGAGCCGTGGCCCGGCAAAGCTCAGCAAAAGTGTCGCCCTCAATCGTCTCCCCCGCACTCAATTCTTTCAGGAGATCAGCATGGTATGCCTGCAAAACCGCCATGGTGTGCAGTGCAGCACCAGCCTGACCTGCTGCCTGATACGCTTTTCCCACGAGAACCAAAACAGTTTTACACGGGTTCGTGGGGAGGGTAGGTTTCTTTAATGAAGATGCCGCTCTAGATGAGAGATGGCCCGCAAGCATCTCTTCGACCTGTGACATCTCCATATGCCCACGCGATGATGCCCCTACGGTAGTTGAAAAGATCGATGTTGAAGGGACGAACGCGTGCGAAGTATTCAGTCTACTCCATGACTTAGACAGCTCATCATGGAGGTCCTCAAAGAAGGGGAGAGATTGCTGTCTCACTTTCTCCTCACTTCTGGAAAGAAACCTATCCTCGAGCTTGCTGCATTTCATGATCTCCTGTTCACGGGGCCAGTCTAATTGTAGTCTGGCCACCGCGCGAGTCACCACCTCCAACAACTCCTCCATGGACTTACTGCCATGCGGGGACTGTTCAGGTTGCCGCTCGAGGTCCGCAGACCCAAGAGAATCTACTTGCTCATCAATCCCTGCTTGAGCCGAAGAAGCACCGCAATGTGTTTCGGGATCATGCGAGGGGATATATGGACCTGGCAACAGAGCAGGTGAAAAAGACCAGACCGTCCCCTGCTCGTCAGCCAAATCCATTTCAGAGCCCCACTACCTAAGCGCTGGTGCGGACCGAAAATAAGTCAGACGAGCATGAGCTCATCAGGAGACCATGCTGATGCATCGTGTGCTGATGGCATGGTACGCAGCCGCTTCACATAAAGACATTCCCATATGCATTCTTCATGCAGCATTGAGTGACGCTTTTGAAAGGGAACTAAGAATAAAATACACATTTTTCTCCCCCACATAATGTCTACACCAGGATAGATTATTATCTCATGTTTAATAGAGACAGGACCAGAGTAAAAAGCTGTAATATTAGAAAAATAGATATTAGTGATCATGCCCCAATCTATCTAATAATATAACTAGATCGTAAACCTAAGGATACTGCTAATGTATGTGAAGGACTGCATAAAATGAAATTAATTTAGAATTTAACACTTTAGTAGATATAGAATGCATTGCTTTAACAATAGTTTTATCCCCATGCATGGCATTTACTGTAGTTGGTGTATACAGATCTTCACCATCAAGTAGTATATTTTATGATTATTTAAGAAATGTTTTAAAAGGGTTTGATAGAAGTAAGGAGCCTAGATTCTGTTTGGGGACTAATGTAAATTGGATTGAGAAGTCAAAAGCTTCGGGAGATAGTAAGTCAGTTTGACCTCATCATCTAAAACTCGAATTGATTTAATATTTAGTAACAAACCAGAAAGAATAACTAAGTCAATGAATTTATTAACAGGGTTATCCGATCATGACCTTATATTAGTAGTAAGAAAATTTACAAAACGTAGGTTCGAATATCAACAAGATAAAGGAAAGCGCCCAAATATTATACCAAAAAGACTGCTAAACGAATTTGAATAGAAATTTAATTGGAATGAGATTCTGTCCACAGATAATGTAGACCATTCTTAAAGGTGAATTCAGTAAGAATGTTACATTCTCTAGAAAGAAACAGAATTTACCCTGGCTAAAAGAACAGCTATGGAAGTTATTGAAACAGAGGGACTGTGCCTTGAAAACAGCACTCAAATCTGGGTTGGCTCATGACAGAAGAACATTTCAGTGTTTATGTAATAAAGTTGTAAAGGAATTAAGAAAAGCAAAAGCGAAATTCTTCATCGAAGTTAAAAATGATGCTAAGGGTAATAGTGGACAAGTCTGGGTGAATTTTAATAAAATACAAAAGAAAAATAGTAACAAAGGAAATAAAGATATTGAATTACAAGTTCAGGGAAATTTAATTCAAGATAAGCATCAACTTGCTAGTGTTTTCAATACTTTTTTTTATAGATTCAGTTCAAGATTTACCCCAAGGGCTTAGTGCAAGAAATAAGGACCTTAAATTATAATTTTCCTGTTTTTAATATTTCTGAAGTATCTGAGTCTAATATAATACAAATTTTGGGTCATCTTAAGAGTTCTTGGGCTAAAAATGTCTTGGATTGTGATTCTACGTTTGTTAACAAGTATATACAATGTTCTTAGTACACTTATTACTCATCTGGTTAATTTGTCAATAAAACAATGTTATTTTCTGAATGCTTGGAAGTCAGCAGTTGTAACACCTGTTTTAAAGAATGGTGATCCTACTAATTTAACCAGTTACAGACCTATTAGTATTTTTCCAGTGGTTTCCAAAGTAATTGAAAACGTAATTTGTAGTCAGTTAATAGAGTATTTAAATCTTGGTTATTTTCCACTACATCCAATGCAGTTTGGATTTATTCTACAGAGACAGCAAATTGTTACTTTGTTGAACAAATTAAATACAGTCTTGATAGAGGAGGAGTTGTTGGTGCTGTCTTCCTTGATTTTAAGAAGGCTTTTGACTCTGTTAATCATAATGTACTTTTATCTAAATTGTCAAAGTTACATTTTTCTATTAATACAATAACATGGATGGAATCATCAATCAATCTAAATTTAAGGAAACAATGTACAAGAATTCACGGTATACGTTCATCATTTCTTGACTGCACTATTGGAGTCCCCAGGGATCTATTCATGGACCAATTTTATTTCGTTTATATATTAATGATCTGCCCACGGTGTGTTCAGAGGTCCAGCTCCAGATGTACACTGATGATATAGTAATTTATACCGATGCTAAATCAAAAGAACAAGCTGCTATCAAACTAAATACTCTTAATGTGAGTAAAAGTGTGGGAATGTATTTCTCTATCGAAAGAAAGGATAAGCATCAACCAGATATTTTAATTAGAGGTGAAGCAATAAATATTGTTAAGCATTTTAAATACCTGGGTATGAATTATAGATTCAAAGTTAAATTTCAAGAAACATATAAAAAAGGTTTCTAGATGTGTTAGAGCAAGATTAATGATTTTTAGTAACATTAGGAATCAGTTACCTGTGGCTGCTACTAAACTTTTTATGCACAAAATGATTTTTCTACATTTATCTGTGCTACAAGCTGGTCTCAAGAAAGTGTAACAATATTGAAGCCATTACATACTCTCTCTAAACAAACTGAAAGTTTTAGATAAAAAAATAAGGAGTTATCATCACTGCATTATCATTATAAATTATTGACGTTTGATAGTTTTTTATTCTTTGCAGATATGTGTTTTTGATGTATAAATTCATTCATGATCTTGCGCCACCACCTCTTAAACAGTGTATGACTTTCTGTAAAGACAACTTTAGAGAAACCAGGGGATCCGCTAAAGGTTAAATTTAGGAAAACTGCCTTTGGACAATCAGTGTTCTCATTCAGCGCAGCAGAAAGATGGAATTCATTGCCTGTTCATATTAGAGTGTGTACATCATTTAGTATTTTATATAAAACGGAACTTAAATTGTGGTTTAAGAAAACCTTCTTCTTATATGTGATTCAATATTTGTGATATTATGATATGATATTGTTATTTGTTTTTGTTTTTTTTTCTCTTGGATTGTAATTGAATGCTGTAATTTTATTTACCATCATCCTGCCCAGGGACCACAGATGCAAATTAGCTATTTAGCTAAATCTGGCATAACATTTGTGTTGTGTATTGTCACTGTTAAATAAATAAATAAACTAAACTAAACTGTGGAAATTTAACCTGAACCTTCTTAATGATACCTCTTTTTAAAAAATATTAAGAATGTGATTCACTGCTATTTAGAAAATTATGATAATGAAGAGGTCACACCTCCCGAATTGTGGGATCGACTGTTCCTTTTCAAGGGAACTCGCACTGCGTCATCATAACGACAGTTTGGGAAACACCCCCAGCATAGCGCATCTGAAGCATGAATGAAAAAAGTCCAATCCTGATTGGTGTTGCGTCATGACGTAGAATGTGATGGCTCACCCAGAAGGCATAAAGGGACGCCGGAACACAGAACACGTATATTTTTGACTCTTCAGCTTAGCTCTCTGTGTTATTGTGTCCACAAGTGTGTTAGCGGGAGTAAAACGGTTTGATGGCGACCGAGCGACAGTTTCAGCGGTGTGTCCCTCCGTGTCCGCGCTTCATTACGGGCACGAACACGTACTGTGCACTGTGACCCTCGCGGTTCGCGGGCCCCGCAGATCGTGGGGCTTACAGATGGATCTGTCTGCAGGCCTGGGGACTGCTGAGGCACTTTCCTCATCCTAGGCTGACAGTCCAGATATCCTTCCACCTCGCGTGGAAGCCCATGATGCGCTTCTTCCCGCGGCACGGTGGATCCGGTGCTTCGGTTGTCGGCTTCCGAGGAGTTGATGGCATTGAGCACAGAGGCGGCTGAGTCGGAGCAGCCGCCACCCCACTCATCCACTCTCGAGGAGTTAGTGGAGGTTTTGTCTCGGGCTGTGGCCAAACTTAGCCTAGATTGGCCACAGGAGGAGGTCCGTGTCCAGCCGCCAAAAAAGGTGGATGGGCATTTTTACAAACGTCGGCCTCAACCTCCATGCCGGGGCATCCCTTTTTTCCATTTTTACAATGAGTTCCTGGGATAGGCCCTACTCGGCCCGGCTGTCTAATCCCCCGGTTCTTGACTTTGCCAATGTACTAGGGGCGGCTGAGTCGGGCTATGCTGCGGTGCCGCAGGTGGAGGAGCTACCTTTCGCCTGAAGCTGCCGTATCTATGAAGGCCCTGGCCCTGCCCTCGCAGCCTTGCCGCAAGACATCCAGACTCATGGGCAGGGCTTATATTGCGGCGGGTCGCGCCGGGGGGTGTCTGCACAGGCTGGCGGTGATGAGGGCAAGGGGTCCTCCCCAAAGGATATTGTGGAGCTTCGGAAGGCTACTAACCTGTCTCTCCGTGTTACAAAGGAAACGGCCCGTGCTATTGGGCATTCCATGGCAGGGCTTGTCTGTGTGGAGAGACATCTGTGGTTGAACCTTTCGGGAATCAAGGCGAAGGAGAAGCACTTCCTTCTGGATTCCCCGGTTTCACCTTCGGGCCTCTTCGGCGACGCGGTTACTACCGTGATCGACGGGTTTAGGAGGTGAAGAGACAGTCGGCTGCCTTCTAGCAGTTCCTCCCGCATAGGGAGAGTCGTCCTGGCCCCTCGGGCAGGGTTGCCTCGAGTGGCCGGCCCCCGTCCTCTCGAGCCACACACCGCGAGGAGCAGAAGCAGAGCGTCACCTGGGTCTTCCCAGCTGAAGGCCGACTTGTGGGAAGTCATCCAGGCTAGGAAGGCTTCGAAATGGTCCTAGCTGTGGCAGGACCACTGAGAGCTGTCCCCCACGGGGAAGTGCAGTTGAGGCCGTTTTCTCCCCAGAGCTCTTGGGGAATCGCCGTTGCATTCCCCCCGTCCACTACGCTTCGGCCACGGCATTTCCTCGTGGACACATCAGCATTTTTCAGTAAGGGGATTTCTAAGTGGTCTAGTGACCCACAATTTCCACCAGATGTAACCCTCAAGCCAAATATTGAATTCATTCAAAGAAATTGAATTGAAGTATACAAGTTGAGTCATAGTAAATAAAGTGAAATGACACAGGGAATAAGTATTAAACACACTTTATTTAATACTTTGTAGAAAAGCCTTTGTTGGTGATTACAGCTTCTAGACTGAGGGCGAGCGCTAGCTTTTGCCCTGTGGAGCTAGCTAGCTTCATCAGACTAAGTCCAGTAATTAGGCGCAGACGGAAGTCTGGTTAGATTACTGTTGATGAAGTGAGTTACTACAGCCTCCCACAGCATCTCAGATTTCTTGCTTCTCTGTGTGTTTTTCCCTTTGTGTTAGAAGTTACCGTTCTTGTGCTGACCAGGCCGGTAACTGTTAGCCTAGCCCTGTGGAGTGTGTTTTGTCGCCAGTTCAGTAAACACAGCTGCTTTACGTAAAAGTCCGCAGCAGCGTTGTGCTGAGAAAGCCATCACCCTCAGCCACAGCGTAAGGGTCTCTCGTTTCTTTGTGTGCATTCTCTCTCTCTCTCCTCCACTAACTCACATATCTTTGCATGCACGTTTACCCGCTCCAAATACTGCTCAAATAATGGGGTAGCATAGCACAGCTAAGCTAACCGTTATTTACAGGAGCAGCCAGGCTGACCGCCATTTTGACCTCTTGGGGTTGCCTAGCAACCCCTCCTTCCCCTTTGTATTGCCCCACACACACACACCCACACACAAACTCTGATCAGCTTGCTGATTGTATATGCTTGTTTGTTTAGTTTAGGCTATAGTGATTGTTTGCTGAAGTTATTGATTGATAATCAATGATAAGGTTAAATAAACATTATTGTATATTTTAAAGAGTAGTTGCCTGTGGTTATTGTGTGTAATTGTTGTGCTAATAGCTGGTTGCAATAGTTAGTGCTTTGACTTCACCCTTCACTGTCTTCATTAATGTGAGGTCATATTTAATTATCAGCATTTTAGGTGGTCAGCTACCTTTGAGACTATTTTTCACGTTTGGTTATTAATTCCTGAATTCCAGGTTGTGCCCTGTAATTATTGATCTATATTAATAACTTAATAAAATCAAGTGTTATATTTTTATTCATAAATAATTGATATTTTCTGTTAATAAACAAACCTACCCTACCTGAATCCCAACACAGCTCTCTTTGCTTCTCACACAGAACAACCTCCTGGACCCCAAACCCGTTCAGGTTTCAAGAGCAACCATTCAACGGAGACCACGCTGCCTTCAGGTGTCAAAGACCTGAGGCTGGCAAAGGCGACATCCAAGTCATCTGTACTTATCTTACTGGATCTGTCTGCTGCCTTTGACACAGTTAATCACCACATCCTCCTGTCCTCTCTGGACAGGGTGTCTCTGGAATCGTGTTGCAATGGTCCATATCGTACCTCTCAGGTAGGTCATTCAAAATATCCTGGAGAAACGAGGTCTCTGATTCCCAACATCTCAATATAGGGGTTCTTGGACTGCTACTCTTCTCCAGCTCATGACATCCCTCAGCTCGGTCATTCAGAAGCATGGCTTTTCCTATCACTGCTATTTCGATGACATATAGCTCCACTTCAACCTGACGGAAGTGCTTGTGATGCCGGCCAACCCAAAGATTCACCACAACCTGTCCATTCAACTAGGCTCATCGACCGTTACACCGTCCAGCTCTCCAGCTTTCTGTTGCTATTCTTTGTCCCGAAAACGAACATTTGAAATGTTCAGTAAAAGACCTTCAGCTGTCACGGCACACAGTTGAAGAGAGAATATTGGACATTAACAACTCAGTTGAAACCCATTTATATTCAGATCTTCATAAGTGCCAGTATTACAGCATTGCTTTGGATGAGTCTTGCGATGTTCAGGATAAGCCACAGTTGGCAATATTTGTACGATTCGGTACGTGTCTTAAGACTGCACAATTAAGGAAGAACTGCTTGACATTGAAAGACAGAACCTGTGGCATCAATCTGAAAGAGACACTGATGGCTGTAATCTGCAGTTATCAAAACTAACAGCAATAGCCACTGACGGAGCTCCAGCCATATTGGGTTCTGGGAAAGGTTTTGTAAAGCAGATGACCGTTTTCCTGAATTTTGGATGTTTCACTGTATTATCCACCAAGAGCAATTAATGTCAAAAAAGCTGAACTTGGATCACATCATGAAACCTGTGCTGGAAATTGTCAATTTTATACGCACACATGCTCTCAGTCACAGGCAGTTCAGAAATCTCATTGCTGAGTTTGATGAAGATCTGATCTGCTCTTTCACTGCGTTGTGAGATGGCTTTCAAGAGGTAATGGGCTTACTTGTTTTTTTTTAGCTTTTAAACCCAGTGAAGATGTTCCTTGCAGAGAAACACAAGGACTATCCTGAGATAGATGATCCACAGTGGATTTTGGAATTGGCTTTTTTGGTCGGCATTATCTGAATGACCTGAATGTGGATCTTCAAATTAAGTTAAAGATGGTGCCTTACCTGGTGCAGAGTGTTTTCACATGTGTCAACAAACTCAAGCTGTTCAAGACACACCTACAAAAGCGAGAGTTAACACATTTTCCATCCTTGTTGAAGGCAAGTGGCCAAGCAGCAGAGGTTGTAAACGGGAGTAGTGCACGGTATGCAACACTGCTTGAAAATCTCGAACAGAGTTTTGAGGACAGATTCTCCAGCCCACACCAAAAAGACCAACCCATTCACTGCTGAATCAGACTGTTTAAAAGCCCCTTTAGTGGAAGATGAAGCAGCATCTCAGACTTAAAAGTGTTCTGAGGGAAGGAACCGTGGAGCAATATCCCAATGTCAAAAAGGCTGCACTCAAACTATTGTCAATGTTTGGGTCAAATTACATCTGTGAATCACTTTTTTTCAACACTGAAACAAGTGAAATCAAAGCATTGCTCTGTCCTGACTGACACACATCTGGAAGAGTTACTACGAGTAGCCACAACTGAATACAAGCCAGGCTTAACAAAGATTGCGGAAACCAAAGAGTGCCAGGTGTCCCACTGAGTCACTGATACAAACATTAAAATCGATGAAAGCTATTGTGTGTTATGTAACTGGTAATTTATATAAGTAATAAATAGTAATAGTAAAAAGATATTGTGAGAAACATCTGTTGTATGGCTCTTTAGTATTTTTTTTGGCTCATCATGCTGAACAGGTTCGCCACCTCTGCTATAAAGGGAGCCAGCTTCACTGTTGTCGCCAGCTTTCTGATCAACTGAAGCAGCCACTCCCAGGCATGCAGGAAGTATGGCAAGGGGACGCAGCGTTGGAACTCAACGCTGCATCAATAACGACACATTGGGGAACGAAATACGCACTCCGCCATGCTGACAAAATGCCTGTCCGAGTGTGAAGCAATTAAGGCTAAACTAGGACATAAGTGCTTGAAACCCCGGAGTATCCGGGAGGTCCAAGCTATGAAATTTCACAAAGGTATGTGGGGAGGACCATCCCGCAGCCTCGCAAATATTACGCAGGGATGTCCCTGACTACCATGCATTCGAAGATGCCATACTTTGTGTGAAGTGAGCTTTAAGTGGCAGAGGTGAAGGCAGCCCGCGCACCTCGTAAGCCTTAGAGAAGCATCAACAATCCACCTGCTTACCGTCTGTTCGGTAGCCAGGCAGCTCTTCTTAGGGGGCCGAAGCATACCAGCAATTGTTCAGATTTTTGCCACTGAGATGTCTTCCTGATGTAAATCTGAAGGGCCCTGAACGGGCAAAGCAACCTAAGACTCTCTTGTTCTGCCATTGCTTGGGGAGGATGGAAAGCCTGGAGCACCACCGGCCGGGCCAAATTAGTGGGTACCTTAGGTACATACCCCAGTCTCATGTGCAGGATGGCCTTTGCTGCCCCTGGACGAACTCAAGACATGCAGCAACAAGGCCTTTAAATCTCCTACTCTTTTGAGGGATGTTATAGCCAACAAAAATGCCATTTTCACAGCTAGGCACTTGTCTGAGGCAGCTTCCAAGGGCTCGAAGGGTGCTGAGGACAACCCCTCCAATACCACAGTTAGAACCCAAGTGGAGGAAATGGGAAATAAGGCGGTGCCTTACCAGCGGGCTGCCATCCAGCAGTGCATTGAAACCAGCCACTGCCACCACATACATTTTAAGTCTAGACCTTGTAGAGCCCAACCAAAATCTTGCCCTGAAGAAACCCCAGTACTGAAGCAACCAAGCTGTTAAATGGGTCCAAGTGACGCTCTCTACACCATGAAGTGAAAACCTTCCACTTCATCATATACAGTTTCCTCATGGAGGGAGCTCTAGAGTTCAGAATGGTCTCTACTACTGCAATAGAGAGACCTGGCCTTAGGAACAGGCCTACATGCCAGGGGTTAGTTATCATGCCTCTGGCCTGCGACTGGAGTTCCCTCTTGACGAAACATAACTGAGTACATAAGTACACCTTTAAACCTGGTCTGTGGGACATGAGTAATGCTCAAATAGAGCCTGAACCACCTCACGTGGTTGAGCATGACAGCTTGCTGCCATGAAGAAACACTGCAAGATCCCGGTGTTGAAACGCTTTGCCAGACTAAACCATGGGCCTGATTTGGCTTACGAGAAATTGTCAGCCACAGGAACCCAAGTCTCTTCAGACACAGGTTCAGCTGACAAAGATCTACAACGTGGCATAACTGTCCATCCTTTGTCGGAACTAAAGTATTACCAGGACCTGTAGGACCTGGCGTCTCTCTCTGGGAGAGGAATATATTTTATGTCCTACTTTACCAACAGAGACTGAATTTGGATGGTGCGTCTCAAGCGTGCATAACGTCTACCAGAGGAGCCAGCCTCTCTAGGCTGGCCTCTGATCGATTCAGTGGAGCAGCATTGGTGTCCTGAAGTGGTTGTACGGCAGGAACTAATTTATCTAGTACATCTACAGGCTTCTCCAGAGAGAGTGGACCTCTTGATCGCAGACTTGGCTGGCGAGTCTTGAGGTGTGGTTCTGGCGAGAATCGCCCTGCCCCTCAGGCATCCCTCCTCGGAGTCGGATAAACTCAGTGCCAGCCTCTCACTTGAGGCGGAAGAAGCCACAGAGCAGGCTTCTGGTCCCCGAGTGTGAGTGAATAAACTAGGGGAGGAAAGCTGAGAAAAGGCCGAAGCCGTCTTGCTTCCTTCCCTAGATCCATCTGCGATCCCCACAAGTGAAGTCGCCGGGTTGCCTCAGCCGTCGCGGGACCCTTTATAGCTTCCTATTCCACCGGCTTACATCACGTGTTCACGTTTGCACCAATCAAGATTGGACTAAGTTGTTTTTGCAGAAGTTATAAGCTACAGGCTACGAGTTACAAGCACAATTTTGTTATGACTGTGCTGACTAGCCAATGCAATAGAAACTTATGGTTTCTGTTTATCCCCTGTTTGCAACAGCTGTCATATTCATATTCTATCAGCTCTTGTAATATAATATTATGTAGCAGAGAGAGAACACTGCCTCCTGTGTGCTCACGGAATGTCCTGTATAACTCTGATAGTGTACCGCAGCTACAGCTAGCAGCTATGAGTTAACTCAAACTGTTAACTCATAGTCCGTAAGAATGAACGTTTCCCATTAGTCAGTACTCTTATAAACAAGGCTGGTCTGTTGTGCTGGCTCTCTGTATATGTGACCAGTCATGGAAAGTAGGGACACAAGTCGGTTCTGGGGCATTTTGAGTTAGTTACAGATTCAGAAAGTGTAGTCTCCAAGTTTTCCAACGATGTGTAGCACTCAAAAAAGTTCAAAAGTGAGATAACGCCCTCTAAAGATTGTGCAGTTCTCACCTGCTGGAAGTGACATGTACATCTCATTTAGATAAGCCATACCCCCTATTAAGCTCCACCCTGTAAAGCTGCATGGTTGCATAGCAACGACGGATGCAACAGGTAAAATCGGACCGCATACTATTAATAATAAAGGATAATGTACATTGTAAATGCTAGTAACTTATCTTTTTTGACTTTTATAAAAATGATTTAGAGGCTGAAATATGGGAGTTTTATCTTTTTATAAAACCTTTTTTGTCAAAACTCTATTTGAACTTGCATTGTAGATCGCAGGTTGCAAGACACTCCTTTGACCCCTTGCATGTCAAAGATCACAGACGGCCACAGATTACTATTGTTCAACACTGCTCGTTAAAACATCACAAAATCACACTCTTACTTTTTTCAGATTCACAAACATTCAAGGATTTCAAGGACCCTTGGGAACCCTGTTAACCTTGTTAAAAAGTAGCTCTCAAATGAAAAACGTTTGGAGACCCCTGATATACAGTGTATGAGTATGAATCCATCATGCTAACAGGTATCTTGTCACCTATGTCAGAATATATTGTAGCACTTACCACTGGCACATTCAATTCAAGAATGTTAACAGGCAGGTTCACATGGGCTAAGTCATTCACACCTGTCAATTCAAGCAATTGAAGCATTATTCAAATTAATGGCAGATGCTAACATTACCATCTAAAAGCCCATTATAGTAATGGGGCTTTTGGCAAGTGATACGATGCTAATGATTACTATTAAAACGACAGTCCTGAGCTAGTGTGGATATGAAAACTTGAGCTGTGTTATTATGATGGCTAGCTTATGCCGTACACACTAAGATGTTTTCCTCTTTTAAAAGTCTGCCTCATGCAACATGTTATACCAGCAGTTGTAACTGCACCCCAGACTGTAACTAACGGACAGATATTTAAGAGGAAGTGGGGGAAAGGGTCAAACCACGGTCAGAGGTGAACATGTGCTGAGACAAAGAGCTGTGGAAAATACTGAGTGTTGGACAGGGTGTGGCTTTAACATATAACCAACTCCTTTGTGCCTTTAACATCACACACAACGGGAGCCGTGGCGTTAAGATGGTAAGCGCTGTAGGTTGTGTCTCCAGACATATCTGTATTGTGTGTTTCCCCAGATATGTTCAATTCAATTCAATTCAATTCAATTTTATTTATATAGCCCAGTATCACAAATCACATTTGCCTCAAAGGGCTTCACAATCTGTAACATACGACACCCTCTGTCCTTAGACCCTCGATTCGATTAAGGAAAAACTACCCAAAAAAACCCTTTTAACAGGGGAAAAAATGATAGAAACCTCAGGAAGAGCAACAGAGGAGGGATCCCTCTCCCAGGACGGACAGACATGCAATAGATGTTGTAAGTACAGAATAGATTTATAGCATCAAAACTATAACATATACAACCATGATGGCAAAATTATTGTATATATATATGTATTATTATGTTAGAAATGTTTAGGTGGTAAAACATAAGGGAAGATGATGGGTCCAGACGGACAACCGAGCAGCTCCAGGTGTAGCCCAACGAGCAGGACCTGAGCCACTCGTCCCCTGCAACATAGACACAGCAACACTGCCCCAGCAGGTCGCATAGTCACAGATCCAGATACATCTCCGGACACTAAAATATCTGCTGAAAGTGACAGTAAGAAAGAAGAGACGGACGACAATGCACAAAACTCCGGGAGAGGGAAGAAGTCAAATTAGTGAAATGCATTTATAGGATGAGAATGCATAGAAGCATTCCACAGAAGAGGAGCTTGATAGCTAAAGGCTCAGGCTCCCATTCTACTTTTGGAGACTCTAGGAACCACAAGAAACCCTGCATTCTGAGAGCGCAGTGTTCTAGTGAGGTAATAAGGCACTATGAGCTCTGTAAGATACGACGGTGCCTGACCATTAAGAGCTTTATAGGTGAGGAGAAGGATTTTAAATTCTATTCTGGATTTCACAGGGAGCCAGTGCAGAGAAGATAATATTGGAGAAATATGATCTCTTTTCCTAGTTCCTGTCAGTACACGTGCTGCAGCGTTCTGAATCAACTGGAGAATCTTAAGGGACTTTTTCGGGCTGCCTGATAGTATGGAATTGCAGTAATCCAGCCTTGAAGTAACAAATGCATGGATTAATTTTTCTGCATCATTTCGAGACAGGAAGTGCCTGATTTTTGCAATGTTACGTAGGTGAAAAAAGGCAGTCCGTGAGGTTTGCTTCATGTGGGAGTTGAAGGATAGATCCTGATCAAAGATAACTCCTAGGTTCCTCACAGAGGTGCTGGAGGCCAGGGCAGTGCCCTCTAGAGCAATTATATCTGCCGACAGTGAGTCTCGGAGGCATTTGGGGCCAAGTACAATAACTTCAGTTTTGTCTGAGTTTCACATCAGAAAATTTCTGGTCATCCAGGTTTTTATGTCCTTAAGGCATGATTGAAGTTTAACTAACTGATCAGTTTCATCCGGCTTAATCGATAAATATAACTGGGTATCATCTGCATAACAATGAAACTTTCTGGAGTGCTTTCTAATAATTTTGCCCAAAGTAAATAGAAGTGGTCCAAGCACAGAACCTTGCAGAACTCCGTGACTAACTTTGGTGTGCTCGGATGATTCATCGTTAACATATACAAACTGAGATCGGTCTGATAGATAGGATTTAAACCAGCTTAACGCGGTTGCTTTAATTCCAATTAAATGTTCCAGTCTCTGTAATAGAATTTGGTGGTCAATGGTATCGAATGCAGCACTAAGATCTAGCAAGACAAGTACAGAGACAAGTCCATTGTCTGATGCAATTAAAAGGTCATTTGTAATTTTCACCAGTGCTGTTTCTGTGCTATGATGCACTCTAAAACCTGACTGGAAATCCTCAAATATACTATTGATATTTAGAAAGTCACATAACTGATTAGCAACAGTTTTTTTCAAGGATCTTAGAGATAAAGGGAAGGTTAGATATAGGTCTATAGTTGGCTAAAACCCCTGGATCGAGTGTGGGCTTTTTAAGGAGAGGTTTAATAACAGCTACTTTAAAAGACTGTGGTACATAACCTGTCAGTAAAGACAAATTGATCATATCTACAAAAGACGTACTAACTAATGGTAGAACATCTTTAAGCAGCCTAGTTGGAATTGGGTCTAAGAGACAGGTCGAAGGCTTAGATGAAGAAATTGTCGACGTTAGTTGAATAAAGTCGACACGAGAGAAGCAGTCCAAGTACACATCAGGTTTCACAGCTCCCTCCAACGCCTCTATGCTTGAAGATCGGTTGGCACCAGCTGAGGGCAGGACGTGATTAATTTTCTCTCTAATAGTCAAAATTTTATCATTAAAGAAGCTCATGAAGTCGTTACTGCTGAGGGCTACAGGAATACATGGCTCAATGGAGCTGTGGCTCTCTGTCAGCCTGGCTACAGTGCTGAAAAGAAACCTGGGGTTGTTCTTATTTTCCTCTATTAGTGATGAGTAGTAGGCTGCTCTGGCATTACGGAGGGCCTTCTTATATATTTTAAGACTATCTTGCCAGGCTAAACAAGATTCTCCTAGATAGTTGGAACGCCATTTTCTTTCAAGTTTTTGTCATGTTTGCTTTAATTTGCGGGTTTCAGCGTTATACCATGGAGCTACCCTTTTTTGTTTTATTATCTTCTTTTTAAGAGGAGCAACAGAATCAAGTGTCGTTCGCAGTGAACCTGCAGCACTATCAGCAAGATGATCAATTTGGGACGGACTGAAATTTGCATAAGAGTCCTCTGTTATGTTAAGACATAGCATTGAGTTAAATTCAGATGGAATTTCTTCCTTAAATTTAGCTACAGCACTATCAGATAGACATCTACTGTAGTAGTATTTGACTACTAGTGTGTACTCCAGTAATAGGAGTTCAAAAGTTATTAAATAATGGTCTGATAGTGAAGGATTCTGTGGAAAGACTGTTAGATGTTCAATTTCAATGCCGTATACCAGAACAAGGTTGAGGGTGTGGCCAAAACAGTGAGTGGGTTTATGTACACACTGAAAGAAGCCAATCGAGTCTAATAATGAGATAAACGCAGTACTAAGGCTATCATTTTCAACGCCCACATGAATATTAAAATCACCTACAATAATTGCTTTATCTGTTTTAAGGACTAAACCTGATAGAAATTCTGAGAATTCAGATAAAAACTCTACACTATAACAAATAGGATTGGCTGTCGTGTTTTCCAGGTTGGATGTGAAAGACTTAGAACAAGGCTTTCGAATGAGTTATAATTTAGTTTAGGTTTAGGGTTGATTAATAGGCTTGAGTCGAAGATGGCTGCAACTCCACCTCCTCGGCTGGTGCCTCGAGGAATGTTAGTATTAATATGACTGGGCGGAGTGGATTCATTTAGGCTAACATATTCTTCATGACCCAGCCAGGTTTCAGTGAGACAAAATAAATCAATGTGATAATCTGATATCAGATCATTTACTAGTATAGCTTTAGATGACAGAGATCTGATGTTTAGGAGTCCACATTTAATTCTCTTATTTTGAGGTGCTATTTCTGTTGTGATCTTTTTTTTTTTAATTATTATGTACAACTCCTCCTCTGTTAGCTTTTGATTTTATATAAATTTCAGTGGCCGGGGGGCAGACACCGTCATTATGGGATTATGGGTGGGTAACTGCTCTGGAAGCGCAGAGAAGCGTGTAGGACTGCAACTCTGCCTCCTGGTCTCAACTCTGCGTTGTCATGGTTTAGGTCCACTAATGAACTCGGCCAGATTTCTAGATACGAGAGCTGCACCATCCAAAGTTGGATGAATGCCGTCTCTCCTAATCAGACCAGGTCTTCCCCAGAAAGTCCGCCAATTATCTACAAAGCCCACATCGTTTGCTGGACACCACCTCGACAGCCAGCGACAGAATGAAGACATGCAGCTAAACATGTCATCACTGGTCAGATTTGGGAGGGGCCCAGAGAAAACTACGGAGTCCGACATCGTCTTTGCATATGTACACACCGACTCAACATTAATTTTAGTGACCTCCGATTGCCGTAATCGGGTGTCATTACCGCCGACGTGAATAACAATCTTACTGTATGTACGTTTATCTTTAGCCAGCAGTTTCAAATATGATTCAATGTCGCCCGCTCTGGCCCCAGGAACACATTTAACTATGGTCGCTGGTGTCGCTAACTTCACGTTTCTCAAAATGGAGCTGCCAATAATCAGAGTTGATTTCTCAGCGGGTGCGTCGCTGAGTGGGGAGAACCTGTTGGAAACGGGAACGGGTTGGTGGTGAACCGTGGGCCTCGGCCTAGGGCTATGCTTCCTTCGGACGGTCACCCAGCCGCCCTGGATTCCCGGCTGCTCGGGAGCTGCCGAGGAACGGCTAACAGTAGCTAGCTACAAATAAACAACATTTATTACATGTACCATTATCAGTAAAGGAGGCAGAGGAATAGCTTAACATTTGACACACCGAGCAAGAGAGAGCGGGAGAGGAAGAAGGAGAGAGAGGGAGAGAAGCCATTGCTAGCTGCTAAGGTAGAGACTGGTAGCGAGCAACACTGAAGCGCCGTAAGTGCTTAGGCAAAACTAATAAACGTTCAAATGTAACGTTATAGCAGATAGTTAGTCAATGTAATGAAGAGTCGCACAAATTAGCTCTGTTGAGCTAGAGCAGCAAACTACATGCTACAGGTAACAAACAAACACCTGTAACAGGAAAGGAGACAAAACGCTTACGTCAGCACGTCGTCACGTCAATCCACCGACAGTTGGATCGGATTGGAGTTGGCGTAGCATGCCTTTAGACCTGCACGACCATGCAGCAGTCAGGGGAAGGTTGTGTCCACATTTTCTGGTTAAATCCTGCCGCACAAGCGCTTCGGGACACCGTAGCTCTCACACTGCAGGTTCAGGGGGCAGTTAGGCATGTTCCTCGGAGATATCCTGCCACTGCAGCGCTTCGAGTAACTGAGGCCGCTCCTCTGGGTCCCAAATGCGCCAGCCTTAAACGGCTGGTCCCCCTGAGAGACTTCCTGCCTGCTTGGGAAGTTCTACCTAGGATGTTGCACTGGGTGTTGCGCACCGTACGACAGGGTTACAGACTTCAGTTCCAGTCCAGACCCCAAAGATTCCGAGGGATCTTGGAAACCAGGGTGAGGGCACAAGCACAGGTGATGGAGCAAGAAATACATTCTCTCTTGAATGGGGCCATAGAACACGTCCCCACCTGGGAGATGCATACCGGGTTCTACAGCTGGTACTTTATAGTCCCGACGAGAGACAGAGGTTTACGCCCCATTTTAGATCTTCGTCACCTGATCCGTTCTCTGAGGAGACTTCAGTTCAAAATGCTGATGATCCTCATGATTGTGAGCCAAATTCAGTCCGAAGACTGGTTTGTCATGATTGATCTATATTTCCATGTCTCTATCATTCTGGGGCATCGGAAGTTCCTACGGTTCGCTTTCGGGGGCAAAGCTTACCAATATCAGGTGCTTCCGTTTAGCCTAGCACTCTCCCCATGCACCTTCAAGTGTATGGACTCTGCCCTGGCTCCTCTCAGACTCCAGGGAGTCCGCATCCTCCAGAATTTTCCCAGAGGGGAAATCCTTTTTGCTTGATAAAGGTTCCTTGGTCAGGTGAAGAGAATGGGTGTTCCTGACCCAGGGTGTGATGTATTACCGTCGCACACTCTCAACGGATGCCTCCAGCCCGAGGTCTGTGGTTGACGCTGCATCAATGGCGCATAAATTGCCTGGAGATGTGAGCGGTCTTGTTGGCCTTACGGCACTTTCTTCCAGATTTCAGGGGCCACCACGTGCTTGTCCGCTCCGACAACACAGCGGTGGTCTCCTATATAAATAAAAAAGGCAGTCTAGGGATGTGTCCTCTGTGCAGACTGGCACACCAGATCCTCTTGTGGTCCCAGGAAAAGTTGCTCTCTTTTCGTGCCTGGGTACCTCAATGTGGGAGTGGACATCCTGTTGAGGCAGGAGCCGAGGCCCGGAGAATGGAGACTGCACCCCGAGACGGTGCAGATGATCTGGAAAAGGTTTGGCAGAGCACAAGTGGTCCTGTTCACGTCCCCGGAGAATGCTCAGTGCCCCCTCTGGTTCTCCCTTGTGCACCCTGCGCCCCCGGGGGCTGGATGCAATGGTGCAGCCGTGGCCAAGGCTATGAGTGTACATGTTTCCCCCGACTGCCCTGCTCCCGGGGATTCTAGAGAAAGTTCCCTGAACGGGGGCCCAGCTGCTGCTTGTAGCCCCGTTTTGGCCCACCAGAATCTGGTTTTCAGGCCTGGTAGCCCTTCTGTAAGCCCTCCCGTGGGAGATTCCCGAGATTCGAAGTACCTGCTGTCGCAGGGCAAGGGCAAATATTTCATCCCTAGGGGGACCACCTTTGAACTGCCGGTCTCTCTACCGAGGTAGTTGAGACCATCCTACACTCTAGAGCCCTCTCCACGAGGAAACTGTACACAAGCAAATGGAGGATTTTCACTACGTGGTGCCAAGAGTGCCACCTTGACCTAGTTGTGGAGTTTCTCCAAAGCCGGTTTTTGGCTGGACTCTCCCCTGCTACACCTTAAGAGGTGTATGTGGCTGCGATTGCAGCATTCCACATAATGGTGGATGGCTGCTTGCTAGGGAGGCACCGCTTTGTCACCAGGTTCGAGTCAGAGTCCCTGCTTGGGATCTGACGGTGGTGCTCGACTTACCCTTGCCAGTCGAGCCACTGGACAATGCATCGGACAGGTTTCTGGACTTAAAATTGGTATTTTTGCTGGCCGTGACTTCTCTCAAGAGAGTGGGACATCTGCAGGCCCTGCCGGTGGCCCCTGCTTACCCGGATGTTGCTCCAGGCGCAGTGAGAGCCCTCCTGTATGTACCTAAAGTACCCACTGAGGTGTCCCGGGTGGTGGTCCTGCAGGCTTTCGGTGGAACAGGTTAGTAGGCTGCGACTGCTCTGTCTGGTCAGAGCCCTCGAGATTTATGGCCAGAGGACATCTCAGTGATGCAATTCAGACCAGTTGCTGATATGTTTCGGGCCCCCTCGCAAGGGCTGCCCGGCTACCAAGCACACCATTAGCAGGTGGTTTGTTGAGGCTATCACTATGGCTTACGAGGTCCGCGGATTGCATTGTGGATCAGAGGCCTCTGGTGGGGCCCTGTCTGGCTTGGATGGGTCCTGAAACTGAAGCTGTAGTTCTGAGTCAGTATAGGCTGGAACTAACGTTGTGTTTATACTGAAGCCCACTCCACACCTCCAAAGCTTGGTGGTGGGGAATCCCCCTCTCCGATATATGCGATGCTGCGGTAAGGTCCTCGCCTCACACTTTTGTGAAGTTCTATAGCCTAGACCCCCTGGATAATCCGGGGTCAGTGGCATTCTTGTCATGATGTGGCATTCTTGTCATGAAGTGTGCCCTTGTAGGCTTCACACTTGGACCGGCATCCCTTCAGCATGACGGAGTTGGGACTGTGTTCCCATAGCATCAGCTGATGCAGCGTAGAGTTTCCTTGAAGGGGAACATCTCAGGTTACGTATTTAACCTCGGTTCCCTGATAGGGAACGAGACGCTGCGTCTCGCTGCCATTCTTCTGGCATGCCTGTGAGCGGCTTGCTTCAGTCGATCAGAAGGTTGATGACAACAGTGAAGCCGGCTCCCTTTGTAACCTTCGGTTCCGCCGGCATGTGTCATGGGTTGACAGTGTATTGTGTAAGCCAATCAAGACTGGACTAAGTTGTACAGACATTCAGATGCTGTCTTGCTGAGGGCGTTCCCATAGCGCCAGCTGACGCAGCATCTCGTACCCTATCAGGTAACCGAGGTTACATACGTAACCTGGGATGTTTCTTTGTATTTTGGCGACTTACTTTTATTCCTCTCTAAGCCAAATCTTTCTTTAAGACCCCTGATTATTAGTCCATTTCTTTATACTTATTCCACTTCTGTAAGTTTTTTGCATCATTACTACTGCATACATTCAGCTTCAAAAACAATTCAACAATCAAAATGGTCAACATTTTTAAGGACTTTTGCTCGTATTTTTCATTTTTCTACCTTTTCTACTTTTAAAATATTACACTTTTTTAAAACAAAATGTATAATGTAATTCTATGGAGCAATATTCCAATCTTCTTCAAACTTTCTCAAACTTTGAAATGCTACTATTTCTGCATACTTTGAGCTAGAGACTCCATCCATCCATCTTTTTCGGCTTATCTGGGGCTGTTCACAAGTCTTTCAGCTATTAAACTTGTATTCAGCTTTTTAATATTTGTTATAGTTTTTAAATTATCACAGTTTAAATCTTATGCTTTTTTCAGTCCCTTTTTGAGTCTATAATGGGTGTGTTTTGCGTGAGCTAGGGTGGATGACATCACCGCTAGAGCTTAGGTTTCTTGAAAATCTTCTAAACATTTTCTCTTTAACTTTCTGCTGTGCACACAATTGTCACAGTGGATGCATCATTTTACAATCAAAATATTCTTCTAAAGGAATAAAAAGTAACTCCAAATCATTTTACAACAGGAATGTGATTCACAACATTTCTCCTTAGTGTCAACAAATCATAGCATAGCATCACACCCTATTTTTACTTATGTGTACATGAAGTTAATATATAGCCTAATCATGCAAAACATTCAATGAGAAATGCATCTCAATCTGCCTAAAAGAAGAGAAAAAAACTCAAAAGTCAATTTTATAACAAATATGTGATTCAGATTATAAATCCACAACACTTTCCTCAGTTTGCTTTTCTGAGTCAACATTCAGAGTCTAACAAAGTAGATGTTTCATTGGATAACACTAGGCTTTCAAAATAAAAAAGAAATGCCCCACACTTCAACCCACACATGTTATAAGAACCAACAGAAATTGGTAGTAGGTAGTGTCTTTTGCAACTCATATGAGCAAAAAATCACGAAATCTATACGTGGAAAAGTCGCCGCGACTCGGTCAGTCCTCACTGCCTGAGAGCCAGGAAAATCCCGCTGTTTACTGATGGTGATTAGCCGATGTGATTGTGATAAACTCTAAATGTCTGTCACTTTCCACAATGCACTGTTGGTCACTGTTGGTCTTACGACATTAATTATAAAGAAAGGGAAGCTTAGTTTAGCTTTTTACATTAAGCCTACAAGTGGAAACTGGGTGGAAATCCACTACAAATGTCATTGATCTCAACGTTACCATGTATATTTCCAGTTCCAGTTATTGAAGACAAATTAAAGTATCTACAATACAAAGCTCAAGACTATTTTTCCGTGTTTTGATACACTGGGAATGATTTTAAATGGTAAATGGTAAATGGAGTGTACTTGTATAGCGCCTTTCTAGTCTTTCTGACTACTCAAAGCGCTTTTACACTACATCACATTCACCCCATTCACACACATTCATACACTGATGGCAGGAGCCGACTCCCGGGCGCTATTGAGAAATATAGAACAGGCGCTATGGGGTGTTGTGGTTTACCTTGATTGAAGGGGCACCAAGTTGTGTAGGTGCAATCAATTAGATTTGGCTATCAAGATTATCAAAGATAATCATTAAAAATAATTTTAATTAAGACCTCGGGGCAACACCTTTCACCTGAAATGAAATGAGAGCCAATTAATTGAGTCTCACAAAATACACTAAACAATCACTTTAGAACTCAGATTATTAATCAAATTTACAACTGTAACCCAAAATTACCATTAATAACTAGTAAGTGAAGGATTTGGAATTCAACATGGAAGAGGTTGGCAAATTATTCACTCATGTGAGACATTAAAGAGACCAGCATAATTTTACACAATCATTTATTTAAAAAGAAACAAAGAAAACACTATATGAAGACTAACTCTAAATATATTAAACTACAGACAAAGATGTGCATGTCCAAGATGGCTGCTTGAACGTAAAATGGGTCAAACAAAAGAGCTAATTCAAAATGGCAGAAAGGCCATGTAAGTCAAAAGTGTGGCTCTGCTGATGGCCACACTAGAGGTGTGCGTTTGTGTGCTATCAGGTAACAGTGATCTGTAAGCTAACAGTGCCAAATTAAAAGGAGTCAGTTAGCATGCAAAGATGCTGTGTGCAGCGTAACAAACTAACATCAGATTTATGGCAGATTTACCCGGGAAGCAAGCAGCTGTTGTTGTTGGCTGGAGTGAAGCCAGGAGGGAGAGAGGCAAAGATCATTGACTTGTTTTGCTGATTTGGTGACTTTCGGGTCACACATCAGACAGACGGCTGCATTCACTGTTTTAGGATTGTGGGTCAAAAGGGAATGCAGTCCCTAAAGTTCAGTAAAACATCCGAGGGGTCTGCCTCTTGCAAAGCCTATTAATGTCCCTGTCCAGGTTGGAGAGTTGTTGTGGCAGGGGAGGATTGTATTTCTGAGGAGGGCAGGTGTGGAAAGGCACAGGCCCCTGCTGAGGTGGGAGATATGGAGATGGTGAGCTGGAGCTGGTAGTAAGAGTCACAGGGATGGTGTGAGAACTCTTGCATTGTCTTTCAAAGCAACAGCAGAATGCATTCAGTTCGTTGGCCAGCAGCAAGACATTAATGGAGTGGTGGGCTTTAGGTTTGTAATTTGTGTTAGAGGGTATCTAAACATGCTTGCTCTTTCTGTTGCAAACTTAGCAGACACTAGAACAGTTGTTTGTTAAACATGCCAACAAGAATAGTGAGTAAGACAGATTAGGCTAGACTGCAAGGGAGGGAGTGAGAGGACATAAATTCAAATCAGTTGAATAATGGAGTGTTAATGGCCTTCCTAATTATAACCAGGCCTGCCACAGATGGATAAATGCTGACTCTACAGAGCCTGGGGGGCTGACAGTGGCTTTACACATGTACACAGATACACCAAACATCGTGGAACATCTGACTGCTGTAATGCACACATATGCACAGACACACTCTCATACAGTGTCACCACCTCTGCGAGGGATGGCATCAGCTCCTGTCTGTAAATAGGAGTGATTATATACAAAAGGCATTCCCTCTTACATCATCTCTCATTTCGGTTGCATGCACAAATGGGAGTTCATAACTGTCACGGTTCATGGATTCCCTGTTTCACTCTTGGGGGCGTGTCGAATGTAGGTGAGGGCGGAGCCTTGGATTGGCTCATCACGCACCTGTGGCTGGTCGCCCGTGCCAGCTGCAACTCATCACCTTCACCCTATTTAGTCTCTCTGTTCTCTCTTGTCTTTGTCAGAGCGTTGTTGGATGTTCCCCTGTGTCTCCGCGTCGGTTGTCGTTTCCCCCTTCCGTGAAACGCTGGATCCCCTCCCGGATTGCCTGCACCGATCTCCCGAGTCACAGCCTGCCCGGCTCCGTCTTATCCGGACTTTATCCGTGTTCTGAGTTTTGTCTTTCTGTGACACTTCTGTCAATAAAGACTGAGTTACTTGCTATTGAATCCCGCGTCTGTGAATGCGTTACAGAACGCTCTGACCCTCATGGATTCAGCGAGTATCAACGCCATACTGACCAGCAGTAATGAAAGACTGGACCAGCAGGAGGCGAACTTAACTGCCACAGGACAGGCAGTGCACACCTTGGTGGCACGGGTGGCCGAGCTGACCCAACAAATGCAACAACTCGTCGGTCCCACTGGGCCCGACCCACCGCCGATTCCCCACACACCATCCGCACCGCGGCAACCGGAACCACGTCTGCCCACACCTGAGAGCTATGCCGGTGAGAGCAATTACTGCAGAGCCTTCCTTACCAAGTGTTCCTTGTTTTTCGCTCTTCAACCGCAGACTTTCAACACGGAGAGATCCAAGGTGGCATTCGTCCTCACCCTACTCTCCGGACGAGCCGCACTTTGGGGAACGGCGGTGTGGGAAAACCAACATCCTTGCTGCTCCTCGTTCCAGACGCTAGCGGCGGAGCTGAGAAGGGTGTTTGACCGAGCGGTGACCGGAAGAGAAGCGGCACGTCAACTCGCAGAACTCCGTCAAGGTAACCGCTCGGTCTCGGATTATTCCATCGAGTTCCGCACCCTGGCCGCCGAGTGCAAGTGGAACGAGGAGGCACAGTGGGACATGTTCCTGCATGGGCTGGCTGACAGCATCCAGAAGGAGATTTTTACAATCGACCTTCCGGAGAAGATTGACGGTCTGATCGAACTTGCGTTGAGGGTGGACGCTCGTCTGAGTCGGCTGAAGTCCAGGATGGAGTTTCAGCACGGGAGTGTCGAATGCCCTCAGGCCAGCGCTACGGATGCGGTCAGCTACACCTTCGACCCGGAGCCCATGCAGGTGGGTCGAGCTCGGCTCTCCCGGGAGGAGAGGGCGAGACGAAGATCCCGTGGTCTTTGCCTTTACTGCGGCGGGACCGGACACCTGCTAGACTCCTGCCCGGTAAAAGACCACGCCCGGCGGTAAGGAGAAGGCTACTGTCGGGCGGGATCTCCGTGGAAAAGACCTCATCCCCCACTCTCCTCCCGGTGAGATTGCTGTGGGCAGCTCAGGATTATTCCAGCCTTGCCCTCCTCGACTCGGGAGCGGAGGGTAGCTTCATTGACTCTGCCCTTGCTCATAAACTCAACCTACCCACCATTGCACTCCAGAACACCATTTCTGTCAACGCACTTAACGGACAAGTACTCCCTGACATTTCATTCACTACCGAACCACTTACACTGATCACTTCCGGCAACCACACTGAACTCATTTCATTCTTCATCCTGGACTCCCCTTTGGCTCCTATTGTCCTCGGTCACCCTTGGCTGGAGTTACACAACCCAAGGGTTGACTGGGGACAAAACTCTGTGTCTGCGTGGAGTGATAAGTGTTATGAGTCTTGTTTGGTGTCTGCTTGTTCGTCGGTGTCTCGTTCGGTTTTTCAGAGTGAGACGGTGAATCTGTCTAACGTGCCTCCGGAGTACCTCGACCTGAAGGAAGTGTTCAGTAAGTCCCGAGCTGCTTCTCTTCCTCCGCATCGTCCCTATGACTGTGCTATAGATTTACTCCCAGGTAAGTCTCCGCCTAAGGGCAAGCTTTACTCTCTTTCTATTCCAGAGAGGGAGGCCATGGAGAAATATATTTCTGATTCTCTAGCCTCTAAATTCATCCGCCCTTCCTCTTCTCCAGCGGGGGCGGGGTTCTTCTTCGTGGGGAAGAAGGATGGTTCTCTGCGACCTTGTATAGATTACCGAGGGCTGAATAACATCACGGTAAAGAATACCTATCCTTTGCCATTGATATCTTCAGCTTTCGAGAGGTTACAGGGAGCGTCCGTCTTCACGAAGTTGGACTTACGTAATGCTTATCATTTGGTTCGCATCAGGGA
>CM022493.1:24298945-24332367 GCA_011952105.1 Coreoperca whiteheadi | reverse complement strand
AACACTGCACTAAACTTACAACAAGACACGAATCAAACACACTTACAGTTCTTGTAGGCTTCAGATGCTAAATTCCTTCTCCAGTCTGAATGGCTTGCAGCCCAAGCAGTCTTTCAGACTGCAGAGGGGCTATTAAACAGGTTGAGATGAGAAAATAGTCTCCTGAAACATGATTTGCTATGTTTTTGTACAAACTGTAAAGGGCTACACAGAAGGCAGGAGAGTAATAAGTATTTTAGAATCTGAAAACTAGAAAAAAAACCAGGATAGAATTAGAAAAATTGTTGTCATTAAGTTCCTTTCTATTCAGTTATCAGACTCTGACTCGAATTACAGAAAAAAGTCCCGACTTGAATGGTCTGTAATGACAGGGGTCCACTGTTGGCTAGTACATAGTGACACAGGTTCCCTGATTAGCATAGAGTGACATTCACACTCCATCATGAATGAAAAGAAGAAATAAGCTAAATGAAAAATACCTATGAAAAGTCTCAACTAAATAATTAAAGAATTTTAAAATGAAGGGCTACCCAGGAAGAAGGGGACTGTAATCGATTCACACACCTCACCCACTCCAAGTCACTGTCATACCTCACGGCCCGAAGTGAGTGTGGAGGAATTTTTGATTTTTCTCCTTTAGGGTGATTTTGGTGTGCCTGTGTTTTGTTTTTTGTTTTTCCTTCTTTTTGTCCCCCCCCACTGTCTTCCACATCTCTCCCTTTGGTTGTAGCAGGTTTTGGGGGGCATGTCCTGGTCACTGGGTGCTGACACACCTGCATCGGATTCAATCAGCCTCACCTGCAAGGATATTCCTGAGGCGCAGGCAGCATTTAAGCCAGGGCCAGGCAGTCCCTGCCGGATCATAACGTAGTGCATGTATGCCTTAGCTCCCCCGTTTCCTAGTCTACCTAGTGGAAGTACTCTGTTTGTTTTGCCCGTCTAACCTAGAATCTTTGTTTAGATATCCTGTCTGACCTCCGGACCAAACCTTGGAGTTCCTTGCCCGAGAGTCGTCTCCTGACCCCCCGCCAATCAGCCTGCAGGGATATCGCGCCCAGCTGCTTGCCTGACTGTGCAAGAACTTTACCTCAAACTTGTTCAATAAAGACTCTTTACAGTGCCCAAATGTTTCAAGTCTGCTCTTGGGTCCCACGATCAGCGTGACAGTCACTCAATTCTCAGGGGTAGTGCTTACCACAATGGGATATGTGAAGAATAACTATCCTAGTGTAACAAAAATAACACCCTTCTAATGAAATAGTATGGTTAGTAAATAATTACACAAATTAAATTCACATATACTGTATCTCCATACAGTATCTCCATACAATTTTTATGATTTAGGCCTAATATGAAGTTACCAGTTAATCTGGTTGTGCTAAATAAACATTTAATTTAATCAATAAATGCATAACTTCATGTGACACAGATTGTAATCAGGAAAAAACAAATGACATTTTAGATTAAGTATTTTCTCATGATAACAATGAAGACAAGGAGTAAAAAAAACTCCAGTATACCTAAAACCTTATGGACTATAGAAATGTGTTTATACTGAGATACATTTATTCACCATTAACTTTGTTGCTTATTAGCATGCATATTAATAGCATATTGGCTCTATTAGTCATTATAACACACTTATTAATGGATATTCTGCATGACTATATTCTACAACTACTAGGCTGTTAACCTTTTCCCTAAATAACAACCAAATTACTGCTTACTGTTAGTAGGTAAGGAATTTAAACAACAGGAGTTTACAGCAAGAGACTGTGCTACAGAAGTTGTAAGTGGTGCTTTTGGTATTGACTCTGGTGCCGCAACAACAATGATACAGCTAATCCACATTTACCAAGAGACTAATGAGGGGACCACAGTGAGGACAGGTAAGAGTAAAGTTGTCTTACACCCCGGTGAAACCAACACAGTCAGGTGCCGAACCCACACACAGACTGAGAACGACACTGTTATACTCTTCTGTCCCAACATGAACACAAGCTTACCTGAATGGCTACACATCCAAGAAGTACTGTTCACCATGAAAACTGGTAACTCTGGTAAACCGTCCCCGTCTCTGTGATCAACACCACAGGACATAGGATCACACTAGCATCACATGTTAGCCTGGGACACATAGAGAGTGTCAAAGCAGTGTACCCAGCAGCTGTGCAGTCTGTGACACAAGGACAGAGACAAACAAGTCCAGAAATAAACACACAAAGAGACTGCCCAGATGTAGCATGTCCCACCACTAACTGTAGCGATGCTTGGGACCCCACTGTAGCATTAGACCATTTAACTAGTGACCAGCAAAGTCTGGTAAGAGAAATGCTCAGAGAGGAATGTAAAGCTTTTGCTCGAGATGAAAATGAGGTAGGCTGTATACCTTGACTCTGTATGCATATCCCTCTGCAAGACCAGACACCTGTCCAAAAGACTTATATCAGTGTACCAAAGAACAAGGAAAGGCGTACCACCCATCACCCCATGGGGACTGTATCAATGGGTGAGGATCCCGTTTGGCCTGAGTTCAGCACCGCAGCGTTTCAAAGAAGTATGGAGGAATGTCTATGGGGTTTGCGAGATGAAATCTGCCTACCTTACCTCGATGACAACTTAGTCCACAGTAAGTTCTTTAAAGACCATGTACACCATACGAGAACAGTCCTGCAACATTATCAGCGACACCAAAGAAATGTGAACTGTGAAATGTGAAATGTGAGGTTTCTGGGTAGAATAGTGTCTAAAGAGGGTCATAGGATGGACCTGGCCGAGGTGGCTCCAGTACAGGCCCTGAAAGAAAGACACCCTAGCACAATGGGGAAAATCAGACAGATTTTAGGCTTCCTGTCTTACTATAGGTCATACATTCCAGACTTTTTTCGTATAGCGAAGCCCTTGAATGAACTGTTGGCATCCCCACCTACTGCCTCAGCCCCTTCTCAAAACCACAGATTGACAGAAAAGAGGAAAATAAAGAAAGGGAAACAAGGGCAGCTGCCCTCAACAGCACCAGTTTCGTGGACTTCGTGGATCACCACCAGGTCTTGAGCCACCTAGTGGACAGACTCTCCATTCTGCCGATCCTAGGCTAGCCAGATCTGAATGAACCATTTGTCCTGCATACAGACACTTCACAGGCAGGACTTGGGGCCTGTACCATGAAGGTAGTTGAACAAACTCAGGATTACAGGATTGGTTTTGAGTTGACAAAACCAAACTGATGCATTTAGACTTTATTGGTACCATGACACAGCTCATCAACCTTCTCTGTCAATTCAGGCTTTGATCCTTAAGTATGATTACTTCGCGCATGCATGCACAGAAAACAGTGATGTTGGCACTAAACAACCAATTGCGTTCGATATGGATAGAACGAGAGCTATATATTTTTCCGTGGAGGAGCAAGAGCTTAGTCTTCAGAAATGTGAAAAATATAAAACTGTATTTCAAGCACGCAGTAACACTGTCTCTGCTTTCAAAGCAAGAGAAGAATGTTGGAGGAAGATTGAATTAATGCGTAAGTAAAAAAAAAAACATTCTATAGGTCATTAATGTAAAATTATGTATATACACTGCAAAAAAACGCAACACAATACATACCATTTGCGGTACAGTAAGGGCATGGCTTCGATGAGTCACATTTTTTATGTGCGGCTCAAGAAGTTCGCAAATATAACAGATTCCTTCTGCGGAAAATCTGTATTGTTCATACAAGTACTATCAAAAAAGTCAAGGGGATTTTGTCTGTCCCCAAAAACTCTCTCTACAAAGTGCTCTTCTAACAATTTGCGTGGAGATGTCCACAGGATTTGTCAGAAAAGGTTAAGCCATTGCAACAAACACTGGGAGTTAGTTATGTCATCGAATTATTTATTTTTTTACTCAGAGCTGATTGGTCAAACTTAAAACTGAGATCTCGAATCCAGAACATAACATTCCTTGGAGCAGGTTAGCCCTCCAGCATAAGATACCACGGCAACGAACACTAAAGCCGAGCTACTTTCATAGTACCTAAAACCCTGGATTGGCACAAACTAAGCTTAAACATATCTGGCCAGCTAAACCGGCTTCATGGTATAGGCCCTTGAAGATGTGTTGTATCAGCGCAGTCAGGGAAAGCTGAAGGTAATAGCTTATGGATCAAGAACACTCACCCCTTCAGAGAGAATATACCACCTGCATTCTGGTAAGCTTGAGCTTCTTGCCCCCTTAAGTGGGCCATCTGTAAGCGTTTCAGAGACTACCTTTTTCATGCCCCCTCTTTTGTGGTTTAAATAGATAACAATCTACTCACATATATATTGACAACAGCGAAGCTGAATGCTGTAGGACAGAGATGGGTGGCTGAGTTGGCAGATTTCAAGTTCACTATAAAGTACAGGCCAGGAACGTCAAATGCAGATGCAGATGGGTAATCAAGAATGCCAGTTGATTTTGAGAACTACATGAGTCAGTGCACGCAGTCAGTCTGTAAAGAAGCAGTGAGGGCAACGGGACAGGGCATCTTAGAGCAGCAAAGAGAGCCAAGTCCATACGTCAGTTACCTTTCAGTTAACACTCTTCAGAAACAGATGGAAGCTGTGAATTTGCTCACACAGTTCAGCCATTATCTCGGGACGAGGTAAAAACAGCTCAAAAACGAGACCCAGTGATAGGCAGAATATATGAGAGCAAAATGAATAATAAGAGACCTGCTGTACATGAGTTAAGAGATGAGAGTTTGGAGTGTAAAACCTTAGCCAGGGAGTGGGCTAGGCTGGAGATCAGGGCAGATAGGACTATGCACAGAAAGACCCACACAAAAAGTCAGCTTGTGCTCCCAGGGGTTTACCACCCACTCATTTTGAATGAGTTGGACAAAGAAATGGGACACTTGGGCACAGAAAGGACATTGAAACTGATAAGGGACTGTTTCTTTTGGCCCAAGATGCAAAGAGACATAGAGCATTTTGTGACAAATATGTGTGAATGTCTCAAGAAAAGGAAATCAATCAGACAGGCACGCGCACCCATGTTGAACATTGAAACCACTCATCCATTCAAGCTGATCTTGGTAGACTTGCTGAATCTAGAAGAATGTAGGGGGGGCTATGAGTATATACTGGTAATAATGGATCATTATACATGGTTTGCCCAAGCATATGCAATCACCAACAAATCAGCCAAAACTGTGGCCAACAAACTGTTTAATGATTTCTGTCTAAAGTTTGGTTTCCCAGAAAAGCTGCATCATGACTTGGGGAGAGAATTTGAAAACAAGTTGCTGTACCATCTAAAAACACTTTCCAGGGGGTCTCACACTAGTCCCTATCACCCACAGGGAAATGGGCAAACAGAGCATTTTAACTGAACACTGCTCTCAATATTGAGAACACTCACTGAAGAAATGAAAGTAACTGGAAAAAACACCTTCCCAAGTTCATACACACCTATAATTGCACAGCTAGCAAGGCCACAGGTTACTCTCCATTTTTCCTACTCTTTGGCAGACCACTCAGATTGCCAGTAGACCTGCTGTTTGGTATTGAGAGTCAGGACTGCTCTGGCTCCTATCAGAACTATGTGGAGAGGTGGCGATGGAGGATGGCTGAGGCGTATGACATTGCCTCCCAAAATGCTTCCAGATAAGGTGATAGGGGAAAGAGACAGGATGACAAGAGAGTGTATGGACCTATACTGCAAGTGGGCAGCCGTGTCCTGGTGAAAAATGTAGCTGAGAGGGGAGGACCAGGGAAAATTCACTCCTACTGGGAAGAGAACATTTATGTCATCAAGAGTCAGAAAGGCAAGGACAGTCCCAGTGTTTGAGGTGGAGCCAGAGAGTGGCAGAGGCAGGACGAGAATACTCGACAGAAACATATTGTTACCATGCGACTTTCTCCCAGTCACTGCTTATGGGAACAGGACTCCCACTAGAACATGGGCAAAGAAAAGAAAGCGCAACCACAGACAACAAACCGTCACTGAACATGCACGACTGATGCCTGTCTTCAGATGATGATTTAACTGCTGGGACACTCATCTGGCCCCAAGCAGAAGGCCAATGTTCTCCTGCACTCGACCCCACGGCTCAGAATTTTATTCCTCAGGGAGAAAAGCCTGTCTCAGAAATGAGGGAGCCGCTTCAAAGTGCTGAGGCTGTCACGGTTTTGGTTGAGAGGGTTATTTTCAATTTTTGTGGATTGTTTGGGTGTTTTTCTGTGTCATGGTTTTGAATTCAATGTACTCTGTAGTCTGGTCTTATTTTGAAATTGTCTGTTCAGTTTGGGTTTTTGGGGATAGGTTGGTTATTTCCTGTCATCTATGGAGTTGGTTTTGTCAGTCTGTGTGATGTTGGAACTTACCTACGTTTGGATTTATGCCTATTGTTTGCCTACCTACCCACCTGCCTGCTTACCTGTCTGCGTGCATTTAACCTTCAATAAAGACTCCACTCATCATCCAAGTTGGTCCGCATCTGGGTTCTCTTTTCCCGGTTGCCAACCCTAAATTGTGACAGAGGAGGGACATGGGGACCTAGCCCACACAGGGAATTGAGGAAAATGCAGGTACTGATGTTGCAGCCGAATTGAGAAGCTCAGAGGATGACACTGCTGAGGAGACAGAACAGAGGGAAATGTACCCAAGGACACAAAGTAGGCAACCACAGATTCTGACCTATGACAGACTTGGCCAGCCAAGTTTCACAGAGAGAACAGTTTTTTACCACGGAGATAGCTGTCGAAGGTTACTGGCGGCCTTGGTAATGGACTACAACAGAAATTGCATCCAAAATACTGTTTTTACCTCGCTTGAATTTTACCTAAACACACTTTCGCCCCTACCTAGGTGCCTTGTGTTGATGTGATAAATGGGGAGCCCAAAGATTGTTGGCCGAACATTTTGTGTAAGTGGGGGCTCAGAACTGTCACAGGAAAAATTAAAACACACTTCTAAGTTGTGTAATATGCACTTCAAATGCAAGTGTCTGAGCATAAATACTGATGACGTCAGGAGTATCTCAACTATAAACTGTGTTATAGCCTAAATATTAGCCTGTCAACACGTCCATTCAATTACTGTCCATGTATTTGGGGAGAGTGTGAGAGGTGAACAGGTAAAAGGCTAGTTAGGAGATTGTTCAGGTTCCAGAATACTGTTTACAGAATAACCCACAATTTATTTTTTTATTATTAATTGCCTGTTCAATCTGAAATTGTATATTGTGTATACAAAGTGAAACAAAGTCTCTTGCGGTAAACAAACATTAGGTGAAAGAATAAGAAGTTCCACTGCAGTATATGGAGGTCCCTCTTTGATATGTAGGCATTGTTCAAGGGTGGAAGTCCCCTCTTGGCAATTTCTTTAGAAAAATTTAATAACATATTTACAGTAATATTATGGGAAAAGACCTTAAAAGAAAATGGTCAATTCTATTTTTGTTTCTTCAAAATGACCAGAAACAGAAGCCCACACTTCCATAGAGAAGCCTGACAGTCCAGTGTGTATGTGTGTATGTTCTAGTCAACTTGAGGTGTGACATGGCTGACCTCTCACGTGGTCCAACAGGCAGGGGGATTGATCGAGTGTTTCCTCTCTGCTCCCCTAAGCCTGCTGCTAGCCGACCAAAGGGCATAACAGCACACCACTAGACATGCATCAGCTGGAAGCTAAGGTGGGCAGGACACACACACAGTCCCCAGTTCCATGAAAATCAGGGAGCCCATAGGAAGTGTAACTTCCAACTGTAGAAGCTAAAATTATTCATGAAGCTGGTCTTCATGGGCTTCATACTAAACAATATCTGAAGTCTTGAGGGACTCTTTTTTATCAAGAATGAACGTGATTAGTAATCTTCATGAATACCTTTTGCCATTTGTATCGCATATATTCACAATACAGATAACAACTGTGATGTAACTACATACAAGTGGAAAAAAATCATTACTGATGATCTCAAGTGCCTTAAGTTATATTATTGATTATACAAAATAGTGTTTTTTTATGGTTTTGAGTCAATAATATACATTTTGGACAATACATTTTTTGGAAGAAGTCTGTACTTGCTATTGCTTTGCTGTGTCTGCATACAAAATATGCAGTCAGGAAGTTACTTTGTCCACAATATGCACTATTAATTGAATGGTATGATTATCATCATCTTCTATTGCCAATGTCACCTATTATTCATTGGTATTACTGTTAGTGCTTATGGCATTAAAATCGCATGTGTTTTTCCTTCAAACAGACTAATTGAGCATACTATTCATAGCTAATGTATAATTCGATTAGATTAGTCAACTCTCTTTTATAATCAGATTATAAAAATGGCTGTTCTTGTTATTTATTTATTTCACACACAGAGGCAAGAGTTTTCTTTCAGTTGGCAGCAAAATTATATTTTCCACAATTACTCACATCCATCTGTGTTGCTTCAGTATTTAAAATGATATACGGACTATCAACTGTTTGCTACCTCTGTCTGACAACTGTTATTATCTTCACAAGCATGCTCCTCAAGCTCCTGTTAGGCAGGGCAGAGAAGACACAGGTAGAGAATTCTAGGCGGAAATCTATTTTTTTTATTTTTGGACAAAATGAAGGTTGCAACACAAATGTAGAGAACGGATCCAGAAATGATAGTACATATAAGTATGAGGAAATTGTAGTATATATAAGAGATGGGGATGGATCCAGAAGGACAACAAAGCAGCTCCAGATGAAGCCCCCCGAGAAGGATCCGAGCCACACTACCCCCATACCCACTAGGATCTTCTGTTGTGAATCTATTCTGCACACACGACATCTATTGCATGTCTGTCCTTGCTAGGAGAGGGATCCCTCCTCTCTTGCTCTTCCTGAGGTTTCTATCAATTTTTTCTTTTTTGTTTTTTCCTGTTAAAGGGTTCTCAAAGCGCTTTGACACTACTACTACACTGAAAGGAAGATGGCGGACGGGACCACATGGTTATTTGTCACACGCAGACCCACAAAACACAATCTTGCGTCTGTGTGACTTAATCCCTAAGCCCATTTTTCCTATTTTTTAGGAAATTAAATGCCCAAATAGATTGAGTATATCTTAACAACCACAAAGGCTATATGCATAATCTTGGTCTCAAAAGAAGGCTAAGACCTGTGAGATTACAATAGAAGTGTAGGGATTCAGGTATCTATACTCTGTCAGATAATATGCATCTGGAAAGCAATAGAAAATTTAAATTTCTACCTCCGCCTAAAAACCCCCACATAATTTATATTGAAAACACATTAGAATCATCAAGGAATAAGCCTAAACTGTCTAGGAATGATTAAAATAATATTTGCTAAGTAACTGTGCAAAAGTAGATGCTAAGAAAGTGAACCTAAGCAGTTTAACACACATTTTATCACAGATATTTCCAGGCGGAACCAGCAAATATGGCATTTGGGCCCATTTGGATCCATATGTGCCATTGACCTGTTTTAGGTACCAGGCAGTAAAAACTAATTATATTTCACTAATATATCATTATAGTAACTCATTCCATCAAATACAACTGTTTTTGAATCATTTAGAGTTTATAATCTGGCTCAGATTTACCTAGGGACTCTCTCTGCACCTACACTATGTCTCTGTAGCTGCCTGTGTGTGGCCTGTCAAACACTCACAGTTGAGCAGTCCATTGGGCGATCTGCATAAATGACACCTCTTTGTGACCATTAGAGCCAATAGAATCGATTGAAACCGCCCACGGTTGGCTTAGCAACACCAATCACCATCCAGAAGGCAGTAAGACCAGAACCAGTGATTTCTGTTCGTGAGCTCCCTCCCCCCTCTGACTCGACTGTTTGTGGTTGTGGAAAAACACTGGGATCCGCCATTGATTTCAAAGGGACCGTAATACACGAGAGAACACGCTAGAACCATCTTTTTCAATCGGAATATGACTTTTGACCAGAAGACAGCAAAGGTAAGACATGCTTTATGATAGGGTTATGATTTTTTGTTACATTTATGACTGTAGATCGCTGATATTTCATCGCACGGCAACGTGGCTGGTATCTTTGTTTTCTGCAGAGTCTGCCCTTTCAGAGGGTGTAAAGTTTGTGTGGATTGCTGGAAGTGGTGAAAATAACGAAATCATGGAATTGTGATTTGCATATTTGTGTGTTTTTGGACATTATGAGTATAATTGCCTAGGTTGTAATTGTGTTTTGTTCTGGCTGTGGATGCTTGGTACTGGCTTTTAGCTCACTTTCTGGCCTTACTTTTGGTATATTGGATGACAGGATTGCTGCTTCCTAGCTTGTGTACTGTTCATTTGGACTGTCCAAGACTGGACAGGACTGCGTACAGCCTCCTTTTTAGGGGGGTTTAGGGATGTAGACATCGGCTGGTGGAGATTTGGCGCCGTTCTACTGTCTGGCCTTTTTGTTTCCCATTCAGGCTTCGAATCAAGGCTTTGCCCTTTCCAACTTGGCTGCTGTCTTTGTCCTTTGTCCTCCACACGTGGTGTGGTGACGCCCAACACTTCTTTCCCTTTTCTTACCCAAACTTAATTTCCCAGAAGGCTTTGTTTATTCTGTAAGAGTGGCCTGGGAGCCTGATTAATGGTTACTAGGGTGAAATCGTAATGGAAATGATTTAGAGGACCTGTCTCCAAGGCGACCATTATTTCAATTCTGCAGACTGGTGAGGTTGTCACAGTAACAGAAGTGCCCCTCCATGAAGTGACGGGACCCAGATAAGTTCTCTCTCTTCTTCCCTCTGTCTCTCACTCTTGGGTCCATTTTTCTTTAACCATCTTCAGTTGTTATTATTTATTTATGTAGGCAGGTGAGTGGCACAATTTTTCCAATCAGAGACAAATGTCTAATCTGAATATAATCTGAAATGTTATAATATCATATCCTTTTTTGCGTGTTTCTTGAAGGAATATACTGGCTTAAATGACTGTCCCAACCACTGCAGCTCGACTTCATTCACCTAATAAAAAATGACTGAAAATCAAATTTTGACATTGGTCAAGATTCCCAGAGTAAACTTAGCATGTTTTCAAGAAAAGAAAAATGTCAACAGAAAGCAAAAAGGATAAAGGTATTTCTTGCAACATTAAAGTTGTGTTTTTGAAACAAATTAAACTCAATATAGCCACAATAATTTTAACCTGCCAAGCTGGCTAGAAACTATGAATGTATTATTAATTTTAGTTGATACGTTTTTTATTAGAACAAGCTTGATTTCTTGCCATTTGCTTTCTAGTTACGTTAAATAGTATTATTGTAGATCATATTTGGACAAATGGATCTTTTGCATATTTTGATAAATTGCACTTGTGTGGTTAATAAATAGGCCTGGAAGATGTATAATATTAACACATACATATTTAACGTCTTCCAGATGTTTTCAGGTGCATTACTTAAACATTTTGGAGCAACTCCCGCTGCGCCAGGATAATCTACCTTGCCAGCTGACATGACTACTGCTGAGGGAACATAGAGACTTTGGGACATCTACGCCCTCCTCTGAGACTGCAGGTGCAGAGGCCATAACAGAGGTACCACAGCCTTCTACATCCTCCTCCGACGTGATTATCTACAGATACTTTGCAATTGTTAAGTGTTTCTTAACTTCTCTAATTTTAATACATTTTAATATACATTGTTTTCAAATAAAGTTACAGATTTGTTGATTATTCATTTGTCGATCTCTATTTTGTGCATTTGGGTGTTTGTGTATTCATTCAGTTATAATTTGGTAGTTGCTCTGGGAGTGTTTTGGGGCCACAAACAATCTTGTTTAGGGCCACCAAAATCCTAGGGCCAGCCCTGAAGGCAGGGCCAATATGATTAACCATGGAGATGGAGGCACGGTGGGGGGGGAAAGCCCAGCAGGATGACCGTAAGGGACAGCAAAGGAATGGCGATATATCATGTGCATGCATGTTTACAATGAAAGGAGTTGTAAGCGCTATCAACATTTTGGTTAACTTTCTGTCCTTTCTTGCAGACTAACACTCCCCTCTCTCCTCCCCACGTCTCCATCCCTCCCCTTCCTTCATCACAAACGTACAGCGGTGTTTGACACAGCAACTTGATGAACTTTTAAAACGCAGCTGGCTAGCCAGCCAATTCCAAGTTCTAGCAACATCATTTGCAAACAAGAATAGAGCAACTGAGAACTGTTCATAGTGTTTTTAAAGCCAATAAGTTTGCTTATGGGCAACTTGAAAGCCAGTTATTTGAGCTGTCAATCACCCAAGCTATGAAGCTGCATTTGTCAATAAGAACATACTACAATTTGTGCAAGTAACTTCTTTCTATCACAGTTCACATCTGGCAGACCAACTTGAAGACGTGGTGGAGGAAGATTGAAAGCTACGGGTCTGCGAAGAAGGAGAGCTGTAGGTCGGGGCAGAGGAGGACCACGACACAGTTTGGTAGAGGGGGAGGCTGAGGTGCCTTAGGTCTGTCTGTGGAGTAAGCACTACATGTGCAAGGCAACTGGGTTACATCCCCAGTTTCGGCATCTGGAATATTCAGGAGCGTTTTACAGATCTTCACAGCCGATACATAGGCTTTTGCCTGAGTATAGTGTAGGCCTAACTGACATTACACTACTTCCTTGACATTACTGTCACTTTACAATTGTTACATTTTTTAAAACCGTTGTTTTTTTGTAATTGTCTATATTGTAATATTTCAAAATGTGTGTGTGTGTGTGTGTGTGTGTGTGAAAACCTTTTTATATTCATTGGTTCATTCATCGGAACCCATTGGTTTATTTCGTTTTTTGAAACATGAATAACTGAGACTATTATAATGCTTTATTTTATTTTACATAATAGTCCAATATAAAACTTTTTTAAATCACAATATTTATATAATAGGTATTTTAACATATTCTACCAGGGTCTGGTAGATGAAACATGAACTCAGTGTTGCTGCTCTAGTGAGAAGAGCAGAGGGGTGAATGTCTCCCCACATTCACCAACACACAGCAATAGTGTTTCCAACCATGGGGGAGTTTTGAATAAACCGCTCAGATCTCTGGATCTGCAAATGACTTATTCCCCTTTCAAACAGTAAAGGTGTTCATTTGGATACTTGCCAGAAGACCAGAACTTTCCAAATACATGTCATGCTAATGGAGCAACAATAAAATATAAATACAATAAATTCAAACTCTGGATTAGTTTAACCGAAGGAGGATAGACCAAAAACATCATCGTCTCCTCCCTTACCTGTCTCTCTCTCACACACATGCCATAAACATGCATACCAACACATTTTTTCTTGCCTCACACCCTGGTGTGGTCTGAGATTATGTTTGCCAGACGCCTATCTTAAAGTTTAAAGTACATTCCTAAGGGAAGTAACTATGATATTCTTCCTTTCTAACCCAAGTCTGAATCAATGTGAATTAGCTATGAAACCAATCAGTAAACCAGCTAACATTAATCAGTTCACGTTTTCTTGATGTGTAACCCAACTTTTATTTTTGTAGGACATGAAATGAGCAAGTTATGAAACCTCTTGTTTACCAAGTGACAGCATTGCCACCTACTGACCAACAGACAGACGTCTCTACAACCATCCCCATTATGAGTCTGTATAATATTGTGGCTATTATACTGTATTAAGCTGTACTGTATTGTTTAACCTTATGCCAGTTATTAATAATTTTTTTTCTTTGAATGTTTATAACCACTACTCTATTTTTATGTCTCAAATCATAATTGAATGGCCATAGTTGGATTAAGTGAAATTTTGCATGTAAAACTTCAATTGAATTCACTGTTTGATTAATTCCCTGTTGATGGATGGCTTGTTTAAATATACAACACTAATTCCCATTATAAAATTAACAAAAACCTAAAAAAAAAGAGGAGAGAAGTCACAAATGTCACGTGGCCCACAAGCTAACAGGAAGCAATCTACAAATGTGCAACACCCATTTGCAATGTAAAACTGGATCCAAAAATGCATAAATATCACTTTACATTTATGTGTTGTGGTGAAACTATTTACATTTGTAAAACCTATATCATTTTTATGTGAAATTAAAATGTTTTTTGCAGAGTAAGTTATACATATTTGGAAGTCATTGGCAAGCATTCGTCCGTCGTGTACAGGCAAGGCAGGGAAGATGGGTGGTTATGTTGTGGAAAACGTCTGTTGCTGTGCAGTGTTCGTTGTGCAGGCGATGAATTTCAAATCTTTCACCTACTAATTAATAGTAACTCTGGTTAAAGTTATTAATTAATCATTAATCTGAGTTCCAAATTGATAGTTTAATGTACTTAATCAATTAACTGGTATCATTTCCCTTCATTCTAAAGGGTGGTGCCTTGATTCCCTTTGATAATCTTGATAACCAAATCTATGTAATTGATTGTATCTACACAATTTGGTGCCCCTTTAATCATGGTAAACCCCAACACTGTCATGGCCTAGTATGAGTGAAGGAGGATGTTTGGTTTTTGTCTGTTCCCTGTGGGGTGATTGGGGTGTGTTTGCCCCTTATCCGGGGCCGGGTCGCGGGGGCAGCAGTCTATGCAGAGATGTCCAGACTTCCCTCTCCCCAGACACTTCCTCGAGCTCTTCCGTGGGGAATACCGAGGCGTTCCCAGGGCAGCCGAGAGACATGGTCCCTCCAGCGTGTCCTAGGTCTTCCCCGGGGCCTCCTCCCGGTTGGACATGCCCGGAACACCTCCCCAGGGAGGCGTCCAGGAGGCATCCGGGACAGATGCCCGAGCCACCTCAGCTGACTCCTCTCAATGTGGAGGAGCAGTGGCTCTACTCTGAGCTCCTCCCGAGTGACCGAGCTCCTCACGCTATCTCTAAGGCAGCGCCCAGCCACCCTGCGGAGGAAACTCATTTCGGCCGCCTGTATCCGGGATCTTGTCCTTTCGGTCATGACCCAAAGCTCATGACCATAGGTGAGAGTAGGAACGTAGATCGACTGGTAAATAGAGAGCTTCGCCTTGCAGCTCAGCTCCTTCTTCACCACGACAGACCGGTACATCAACCGCATCACTGCAGAGGATGCACCGATCCGCCTGTCGATCTCCCGCTCCGTCCTTCCCTCACTCGTGAACAAGACCCCAAGATACTTAAACTCCTCCACTTGAGCCAGGAGCTCTCCACCAACCTGAAAGGGGACAAGCCACCCTTTTCCGGCTGAGAACCATGGCCTCGGACTTGGAGGTGCTGATTCTCATCCCCGCCGCTTCACACTCGGCTGCAAACCGTCCCAGTGCACGCTGAAGGTCCTGATTTGAAGAAGCCAACAGGACAACATCATCTGCAAAAAGCAGAGACGAAATCCTGTGGTCCCCAAACCGGACTCCCTCCGGCCCCCGACTGTGCCTAGAAGTCCTGTCCATATAAACAATGAACAGGACTGGTGACAAAGGGCAGCCCTGCCGGAGTCCAACATGCACCGGGAACAGATCTGACTTACTGCCGGCAATGCGAACCAAACTCCTGCTCCGGTCATATAGGGACCGGACAGCCCTTAGCAGAGGGCCCCGGACCCCATACTCCCAGAGCACCCCCCACAGGTCGCCGCGAGGGACACAGTCGAATGCCTTTTCCAGATCCACAAAGCACATGTGGACTGGTTGGGCAAACTCCCATGAACCCTCCAGCAACCTGGAGAGGGTATAGAGATGGTCCAGTGTTCCACGACCGGGACGAAAACCGCATTGTTCCTCCTGAATCCGAGGTTCGACTATCGGCCGAATTCTCCTCTCCAGTACCCTGGCATAGACTTTTCCGGGGAGGCTGAGGAGTGTGATCCCCCTGTAGTTGGAACACACCCTCTGGTCCCCCTTTAAACAGACGGACCACCACCCCAGTCTGCCAGTCCAAAGGCACTGTCCCCAGCCGCCACGTGACGTTGCAGAGGCATGTCAACCAAGACAGCCCCACAATATCCAGAGACTTGTGGTACTCAGGGCGGATCTCATCCACCCCCGGTGCCTTGCCACCGAGGAGCTTCTCAACTACCTCAGTGACCTCAGCCCGGGAGATCGACGAGTCCACAACCGAGCCCTCAGCCTCTGCTTCCGCAATGGAAGACATGCCGGTGGGGTTGAGGAGATCCTCGAAGTACTCGTTCCACCGTCCAAGGATGTCCCCAGTCGAAGTCAGCAGATTCCCACCCCCACTGTAAACAGTGTGTGCAGGGCACTGCTTCCCCCTCCTGAGGCGCCGGATGGTTTGCCAGAATTTCTTCGAGGCCGACCGATAGTCCTTCTCCATGGCCTCACCGAACTCCTCCCAGACCCGGGTTTTTGCCTCTGCAACCACCCGGGCTGAGGCTCGCTTGGCCCTCCGGTACCCATCAGCTGCCTCCGGAGTCCCCCGAGCCAGCCAGGCTCGATAGGACTCCTTCTTCAGCTTGACGGCATCCCCCCAAGAAACCGAATAATTTACCAAACCGGAATGCACAGAAACAGACACATTGTCTCTCACACACACCCACACACACACACACACACACACACACAGAGAGAGAGAGAGAGTTCTCATCAACCTGCATTCAGAGGGCCAAATAAAACAGTCGTCTCTGAGATGGGGGGTCATGGTTGAGTCATCCCTTAGTTATGCTGCTATAGGCCTAGACTGTCGGGGGACTTCCCATGATGCACCTCTTTCTTTTCACCTCTGTCCTCCTCTCCATCCGTATGCATTCTCATCCCATAAATGCATGTCACTAACTAATGCTGTCATGTAACTTGACTTCTTCCCTCTCCCGGAGTTTTGTGCTTTGTCGTCCGTCTCTTCTTTCTTAGTGTCACTTTCAGCAGGTATTTCAGTGTCCGGAGATGTATCTGGATCGGTGACTATGGCGACCTGCTGGGGCAGTGTTGCTGTGTCTATGGTGCAGGGGACGAGTGGCTCGGGTCCTGCTCGTTGGGCTCCACCTGGAGCTGCTCGGTTGTCCGTCTGGATCCATCATCTTCCCTTATGTTTTACCACCTAAACATTTCTAACATAATAATATATATATATATATATATATATATATACAAAAATTTTGCCATCGTGGCTGTATATGTTATAGTTTTGATGCTATAAATCTATTCTGTACTTACGACATCTATTGCATGTTTGTCCGCCCTGGGAGAGGGATCCCTCCTCTGTTGCTCTTCCTGAGGTTTCTATCATTTTTTCCCCTGTTAAAAGCGTTTTTTTTGGGTAGTTTTTCCTTAATCGAATCGAGGGTCTAAGGACAGAGGGTGTCGTATGTTACCGATTGTGAAGCCCTTTGAGGCAAATGTGATTTGTGATACTGGGCTATATAAATAAAATTGAATTGAATTGAATTGAATTGAATCCCTTACTTCCGGAGTCCACCACCGGGTTCGGGGATTGCCGCCATGACAGGCACCGGAGACCCTGCGGCCACAGCTCCGAGCGGCCGCGTCGACAATAGAGGTGGAGAACATGGTCCACTCGGACTCAACGTCTCCAGCCTCCCTCGGGATCTGGTTGAAGCTCTGCCGGAGGTGGGAGTTGAAGATCTCTCTGACTGGAGACTCTGCCAAACGTTCCCAGCAGACCCTCACAGTACGTTTGGGTCTGCCAAGTCTGTCCAACTTCCTCCCCCGCCATCGGATCCAACTCACCACCAGGTGGTGATCAGTTGACAGCTCCGCCCCTCTCTTCACCCGAGTGTCCAAGACATACGGCTGAAGGTCAGATGAAACAACCACAAAGTCCATCATTGACCTCCAACCTAGGGTGTCCTGGTGCCATGTGCACTGATGGACACCCTTATGCTTGAACATGGTGTTCGTTGTGGACAAACTGTGACTAGCACAGAAGTCCAATAACAGAAAACCACTCGGTTTGGGGGGGCCGTTCCTCCCAATCACGCCCCTCCAGGTATCACTGTCGCTGCCCACGTGAACGTTGAAGTCCCCCAGTAGAACAACGGAGTCCCCGGTCGGAGCACTTTCCAGCACCCCTCCCAGAGATGCCAAGAAGGTCGGGTATTCTACACTGCCATTCGGCCCGTAAGCGCAAATAACAGTGAGAGACCTATCCCCAACCCGAAGGCGCAGGGAAACGACCCTCTCGTTCACCGGGGTGAACTCCAACACATGGCGGCTGAGCTGGGGGGCTATAAGCAAGCCCACACCAGCCCACCGCCTCTCACCGCTGGCAACTCCAGAGTAGTAGAGAGTCCAGCCTCTCTCAAGGAGTTGGGTTCCAGAGCCCAAGCTGTGCATGGAGGCGAGTCCGACTATCTCTAGTCCAGCTCAGGCTCCTTCCCCCCCAGCGAGGTGACATTCCATGTCCCTAGAGCCAGATTCTGTGTCCGGGGATTGGGTCGCCGAGGCCCCCGCCTTCGATTGCCACCCAATCCACAAAGCACCGGCCCCCTACGGTTCCTCCTGCAGGTGGTGGGCCCACGGGAGATCGGCCCCACGTCGCTCGTTCGGGCTGAGCCCGGCCGGGCCCAATGGCCAAAACCCGGCCACCAGGCGCTCACATTCGAGCCCCAACCAGCCCGCCGCCTCGCATTCGAGCCCCACCCTGGAGCCAGGGTGCGCGGTTGCGCCGTACCGGGCGACGTCACGGACCTAGTTTTAAAATTCGCCATAAGGGGGATTCGAACCGCTCTTTGTCTGGACTATCACCCAGGACCTGTTTGCCTTGGGAGACCCTACCAGGGGCAATAGCCCCAGACAACATAGCTCCTAGGTTCATTCAGGCACGCAAACCCCTCCACCACAATAAGGTGGCGGTTCAAGGAGGGGGTGGGGGGGGGTGTTTGTATTTGTTTTTATTCTCTCCCTCTCCTTGCCTACCACCTCTCTCTCTGGCTGTTGCAGGTAGAGGGGGCGTGTCCTGGGCACGAGGACCCAATCTAATCAGCCTCACCTGCCGAGGATCCCAGAGGTTGTTGGCTGTATTTAAGCCGTTCTGTGTCACATTAATTGTTTAAGATCAGTCAGCCTGCCAAGCCAGACTAACCCTGACTCTGTGCCTAGGAATCCTGCCTGATCCACGGCCAAACCTCGGAGAGTCTAAGCCCAGTATTAACTCCTGTCCATTGAACCCCCGCCTGCACCTCATCGCTTGCCAGACGCTGCTAAGGAGCTCATCCCTTTCAGTAAAGACTTTTTGCCTACGATCTGCTTATGGGTCTTTTTGGCTACCATGACAAACAGGTTTTTTTCATTTTCAAATTGTTAGAAAATTGTATTTACGTTTTCATTTTGACCTAAATATTGCTTACATAAATTGAAAATCAGGTTACATTCTTTACATTTAATTTTAATTTTTAAATTTGAATTAACATTTGAATTTTGTCAACTGTACAGTGGGGTACCACTTTGAAAATTAAATGTCAAACAGATTGTCCATTTACACTTTAATACAGTCAGAGAAAGCCTATAGAAATATGTGAAAATTTGAGTATTCATTTTCATTTTTACTCAAATAACACATGCATATGTGGAAAATAATAATGCTTTCATGGAATTCCATTTTCATTTTCAAATTTACATTAATCATTAGAACAATGACCCCTATCCGCTTCCATAGCGGAGCCTCAATGGAGAATACCATGCAGCCACAAGATGTTTTGTGTTTCGAGTCAGGTGCTCATGTTTTTTTACGACAAGAATAATTTGCATTCTTGCTTTGACCATCATCATTACCTCAACATAACACATAGTGAATGCAGACTGTTCTAACACCTTTTCTGGGGGTTGTAGAAAACCATTCAGGCAAACGTGTAAATCACTAACTGAAGTGAAAGTACATAAGGTTGGCTCAGGAAAAGTCATTCTTACAATTCCTGAGATCCAAGATCCCCCTCTCCTATGTCTACTGCTCTGCAGTCCTCTCACCCTCCCTACTGTCTTAATAAAGAAGAAATATTAAGTTTGCTGCCTGCTCTCCATTAATAATTTGAGACCTGAGGGCAAAGACAGAGTGGAAGATTCTCCCTAGCCTCTGTGTAATATAAACCCTAAGATGAAGGGGGCATGGCTTAGCTATACTTAGCTGTCTGTGGTGAATAATGCATTTGTATAGGGCCCCAGGCAAGCCACAGTTCTCATGTGTGGTCACTGTGCTGGGGCCAGAGGCCTAGCAGCGAGCAGCACTAGGGTTTCATCTGGCATCAGGGGTTAGCTGTTGATCTGAATTCAAAGGGTGAGTGGACTACCACTAGGGTTTCACCTTGCGCCAGGGGGTTATTTTGATGAAATGGAGTCAGATTCAAGCATGACGGTATGGAGTGTCCCTGGATTTAGGATAAGTGGTTTTAAATGCAGGCAGACTCCCCTCAGGAAATCAATAGGGAAGCACAGAGTGTCCATGTCAAAGCAGGAAGGAAGGTGATAATACAGACACCCACCATTTCTATTTTGACCTCTCTATTACACTGTGATTCCCGTTTGCAGTGATGCAGCTGAAGCTACTAGAGATGAAATCTGAGAAATGTAGCTTAATGGTTAAGGTGATGATTACTGTGGTGTAATGAACATTTCTAACATAATAATATATATATATATATATACACAACATTTTTGCCATCATGGCTATATATGTTATAGTTTTGATGCTATAAATCTATTCTGTACTTACGACATCTATTGCATGTCTGTCCGTCCTGGGAGAGGGATCCCTCCTCTGTTGCTCTTCCTGAGGTTTCTATCGTTTTTTTTCCCCTGTTAAAAGGGTTTTTTTGGGTAGTTTTTCCTTAATCGAATCGAGGGTCTAAGGACAGAGGGTGTCGTATGTTACAGATTGTGAAGCCCTTTGAGGCAAATGTGATTTGTGATACTGGGCTATATAAATAAAATTGAATTGAATTGAAATTGAATTGAATTGTTAGTGGCACCAGTAACAGCAATAGCAATGGTCCTGTAGATGAAAATGGTAATAGGAACAATCAAGGTGATAACATGAATGATTAAAAAGTATTCAGATCAATAGCCACATCAATGTGTCTTTTATAGGTTACTGTTTAATAATTGTAATGCATGTCTAGTCATGTGACTCATACGTCTTGTCTGCCTCAATAGGCTGCCATCCGTAGCCAGAATTTTAGAAATACTGACGTCATAAGTCCTAGCTTGGCCTGTCGTGATAAATACGTTATTGACTTATTGTACGATATATAGACATGACCTTGATCATTTTTGCTGACCTCAATATTGCCTATTGTGTTTACATGCATGTATGTTTACATAAGAATGACACCAACATTTTAGCCACCATGATGTCAGAATAAACAACAGAGTTTTTCCTACAGTTATAAGACTTGGGTCACAGTGCTTAAGAGTTTTATTACAGCGCCTAAGCTGAATGAACAGAAAAAACTACACTGAAACACATTTTGCTTTCATTGCTGGTCGCGCTGCTTCTGTCCTCTTGTCGTCTGCTCTCTCTGTGGAGTTTCACCGTCGGTGGGGCTCAGGCAGCCCCTCTCTCTCTTAGTTACTTTTTAGACCCTTTTAGCGACTTTAATTAAAAAAACAACTAGCAACAAATGTAGTGACCTATTCAGACCTTCAGGGAAAAGGCGAGAAATATATTAATATATTTTAATCCATTCCCATGCATGCTGCTCAGACTAATCGCATTCCTCGTCTCTCTTTTGCTAACAGCTCCGAGGTCTTGTCTCTCCTCTTGCACTGGGTGCAGCATGTGGGGGAGGCAGGTTTGAGCTTCTCTCTTAGTCTTTCTCTCCGGATTTCTGGGTTAGAGGGTTCCTATAGCTTGTATGTGTAAATATTTCATTTGATCTTATAAATATTTAAACAGTTCGTTTGATCTTCTCCCTCCCTTTTGTAGATTATTAAAAAATCTTTTTACTTTAAATATAGAATGTCCCTGTAGTGACTTTGTGATTATTTGGCTAATGATTTTTTCTATCTCTACCTTGCTACAATCAACAACCCCAAGGCTTTATGCAAATGAATGCAATGGAATGTGACGCAAATTAATTCCCTTAAAATGACAATAATATTGTTTATCGCAATTATTGCTGGGACAATATATCGTCTGAAAAAACTCAGCTTATGCATCTAACCATGGTTCCCTGAGAGGTGAACGAGATGCTGCATTGATGACGACACTCTGGGGAACGCCTCCAGCATGACTGCATCTAAAGCACATGTACAACTTAGTCCAATCTCGATTGGTGCAACGTCAACACGTGACATACTCCGGCAGAAGCCGAAGCTATAAAGAGAGTTGGCTCCGCAGTTGTCATCAGCATTTCTGATCAAGTGAAGCAAGCACTTCCAGGCATGCAGGAAGTATAGCAAAGGGACGCATCATCTCGTTCACCTCTCAGCGAACCATGGGTACATGTGTAACCTGACACATTTCCTTTCGAGGGAACTCGCGCTGCATCGATGATGACACTTTAGTAAAATGAAATGCCCACTTCGCCATGCTGACAGGATGCCTGGCCTAGTGTGAAGCAATTAAGCACAGCTCAGAACATAAGTGCATGAGACCCTGGAGTATCCGAACCCTTCTAAAACCATGGTTAGATCCCAAGCGGCTATTCTAACCTGAGGAGTCATCCTCAGGCTACCGCCCCCACCCTGTGCAGGACGCGTCCGTTGACAGTGTCTGTGGTTGACACTAGGCCCTGGGATAGAAACCAAGGTTTCTTCCACATGACCAAGGAATGAAGGAACCTGCTTGTAACCTTGATCTTGCGAAATGGGTTGCCCCTCAAGGAAAACCTGTTGGTCCTGAGCCACCACTGCAGTGGTCTCATATACAGTAGGCCAAAAGTTAGCCAAAAAGGGCCATGAGCCCCAAGGACTGTTGGCCACTGCTGCCATGACCCCCAACAGTCCCTGGAACTATATTAAAGTGAGGTGTTTGCCTAGCTTCATCCTGGACACCAGGGCCAGGATCAACACGATCCGTGCAGGAGACAATTGTGCCCGCATCGTGACTGAGTCCCACAGTATTCCTTTGAACGTCATCCTTTGGACAGGAGTAAGCATACTCCTTTTCATATTGAGCCTTAGCCCCAAGCACTTCATATGGTCTTCATGACAGCTCGCTGCCATCTACTGCGACTGTGCTAGCCAGTCGTCTATGTAATTGAGAACTCATATACCCTGGAGCCTGAATGACCTTGGTAGTTGAGACCCAAACTGAAGCCTTGTACCCCTCGCCGATGGTGCACACCATCCATTGCGAGACATTGGGCAGCACTTCCCAAGTGTGCAGAAAATCCAGCCTCTCGAGGCTGGTATCTGATTCAGTGGACCAGTGTCTCTATGGCAGGAACTGACCAGCCTAATACCTCTACAGGCCTCTCCAGAGAGAGCAAACCCCCCATGGCTTTGAGGTGTGGGTACGACAAAAATCGCTGTGCCCCTCAGTGCCGTGAGTGGCAGGGTTAACAGAGCGATTCCCCGAGGGCTACATGGAGGAGCAATTGTAACATGCTCTACCGTGGGAGCGTCCTCAGAGGACCGAGATGACAGTCAGGACCTCTTTGGAGAAGCCTGTCTTGCGAGAATAATAGTCTCCTGATCTGCTTTCTTCTTCGAGCCCCTAGATCTTTGTGGAGGGGATCAATTAGCCACACTCTCCTTTTTGTCTGTACAAGGCACTGGACGTACCTGGCTGGGATGGTCCCTTTGCAGCCGCCCCCTGGGATTTATATCGACAGGGGATAAACAACTGAAAAGCTGTCACCTGCTTCTTCGTCTCCGGAAATCTCTCAACGACCAAACTCGCCGAAGAGACCATTGACAAAGCATGGGCAGGGATAAATTGTTTCTCACTAGCCATTTTGACTATTGTTTGTACTGTACTTTGTACACACACACAGAGCACTCGCTGAAGATCAGAAAGCTAACGACAACTTTGAAGCCGACTCCCTTTATAGCTCCCGCCAATGTACGTCATGTGTTGACATGGCCAACTTTTAAATGACTATTTTTCAGTTCAGTTTCTTATTGCATTGAAATAACTTTCACTGTCAAACAAAATCTTTCAGGTTTTGCCATAAATTACCTGACAAGTGTTCTAACACTCATTAAACAAGTTCATCCAAACAATAAGCCATAATCTAAAAGTTACACGTGGCATTACACTGAAAGATTTGTGTATAAAATATAGTAACACAGGGAGAAGCTTTAGCTTAATTAAGATATATGACTGTTACGGCCAGGACCGCTGAACCAAACCACAACATAAAAATGCAAGATAAAAAAGAAAAAGAAAAAATGTATTTAAAGAACAAAATTAGTGTAAGTGCAGTGCTTTTGGGTGTGGGGTAGGCAGGCAGGGATGGAAATAATTAATTTTAAATGTGGTGGTTGCTACACTCACCAAGGGAAGAAAGAGGTGCTGGAACATTTATGACTTAGAAAATAACAATTTGATTCAAACTTATTTCTTTACGAAAAAAAACACTGTTCCACATATTCAAGGAAGTATTAAATTGTTGAAAAGAAACATAGGCCTAATATGTCTTTAAAGTAAAAATAAACCAATCAATAATATGCCCTTTAAAATAAGAAATAAAATACTATAAATGTAATTATTATTTACAATAAAATAATCACAATAGGTATTTCTTATTATCGATCAATAAATTATAGTGATAGGATGAATGAGGTATCACCTCATTCAACAGGTATTTTGATAATAATCACTGGACACACAACTATCTATCTGTGCCTCATTTTCTGTACATTTCCTGTCCGCAAAGATTCTGATACATGAGGGCGCAGCATTAGAGAGCAAAAGGAATTAGGAAATCAAGCTCCTCTCCTGTGGAATCAGATCCCAGTTCCGGATCGGGAGGCAGACACCATCTCCACATTTAAGAAAAGGCTAAAGACTTTTCTCTTTGATAAAACTTATAGTTAGGGCTGGCTCAGGTGAACCTGAACCATCCCTTAGTTATGCTGCTATAGGCCTAGACTGTCGGGGGACTTCACAGGATGCACCTCTCTCTTCACCTCTGTCCTCCTCTCCATCCGTATGCATTCTCATCCCATAAATGCATATTACTAACTTGACTTCTTCCCTCTCCCGGAGCTGCTCGGTTGTCCATCTGGACCCGTCATCTTCCCTTATGATTTCCATCCCACACTTTTCAACATAATTACATATATATACAACAATTTTGCCATTGCCATCATAACAGCATATTTTATCATTTTTATGTTATGAATCTACTCTGTACTTATGACATCTATTGCATGTCTGTCCGTCCTGGGAGAGGGATCCCTCCTCTGTTGCTCTTCCTGAGGTTTCTATCATTTTTTTCCCTGTTAAAAGGGTTTTTTTGGGTAGTTTTTGCTAAATCGAATCAACGGTCTAAGGACAGAGGGTGATGTATGTTACAGATTGTGAAGCCCTTTGAGGCAAATGTGATTTGTGATATTGGGCTATCTAAATAAAATTGAATTGAATTGAATTGAAATCTTGTCATTCCAAAGTCTTTAGCAGCACAATGACCTAGAAGAGACTGACTTCCCTCTCATATTTATTTTGGACAGGTTATATGCCCTGATCTGATCAGTGAGACAGTGAGAGACCTGACAGTGAGAAAATTTCAGAGCAGAAACTCCTAATTGATTCTGTGTGCAAAAGTTTGGACATGTCATGTTTTGAAAGTATATAGATTCATATTTTTTAAGCTCAGATCTTGAATGCAGTTGCTGCTTCTGTTCCTGTGCTGTAACTGGTACTTACTTGTTTTGAGTGTATAGGTCAGGTAGAATACAGTCTATGGAAGGCTATAGCCAGTCCTTTCATTCATGGCTATGACGAATCTGGCTTTGAGAGGTAGGCTATATAACCAGAGCTTATGCATATTATTGTCATTCTATATTTTTCTTAAATTATCTAAGATTTGTATCAGGGGCATTTCTTGGAGTTGAGAAGGTCTGGGACTAAACCCAGACTATCTGGGGCTGAGGACTGGATGTGTGCGCAAACAGAGTGTGCGTTGAAATTCTTTTGAGTTGTCCATGCTGTTCTGCCTGAAACATTATTGCCTACATTTCTTTCATTTAGTTTTTCTGCAGAGTAGTAGAGACTCCAGCCTTTCTTGAGGAGTTGGGTTCCAGATCCCAAGCTGTGTGTAGAGGCGAGCCCAACTATCTCTAGTCGGTATCTCTCAACCTCCCGCACCAGCTCAGTGCCACTTCAACACCATGGAGTGTTTGTCCATGCCTGCGGTGAGAGGCGGCGGGCTATTATGGGCTTGCTCGCTGCCCCCCAGCTCAGCCACCATGTGTTGGAGTTCCCCCCGGTGAACGAGAGGGTCCTTTCACTGCGCCTTCGGGTCGGGGATAGGTCTCTCACTGTTATTTGTGCTTACGGGCCGAATGGCAATGTAGAGTACCTGACCTTCTTGGCATCTCTGGGAGGGGTGCTGGAAAGTGCTCCTACCAGGGATTCCGTTGTTCTACTGGGAGACTTGAACGCTCACGTGGGCAGCGACAGCGACACCTGGAGGGGCGTGATTGGGAAAAACGCCCCCCCCCAACCTGAACACTAGTGGTGTTCTGTTATTTGACTTCTGTGCTAGTCACAGTTTGTCCACAACGAACACCTTGTTCAAGCATAAGGGTGTCCATCAGTGCACGTGGCACCAGGACACCCTAGGTCGGAGGTCGATGATCGACTTTGTGGTTGTTTCATCTGACCACCGGCCGTATGTCTTGGACACTCAGGTGAACGAGGGGCGGAGCTGTCAACTGATCACCATCGGGTGGTGAGTTGGATTCAATGGTGGGGGAGGAAGTTGGACAGCGTTGACAGACCCAAACGTACTGTGAGGGTCTGCTGGGAACGTTTGGCAGATTCTCCGGTTAGAGAGACCTCCGGCAGAGCTTCAAATAGATTTCGACGGAGGCTGGAGACGTTGAGTCCGAGTGGACCATGTTCTCCAACTCCATTGTTGACGCGGCCGCTCGGAGCTGTGGCCATAAGGTCTCTGGTGCCTGTAGTGGCGGCAATCCCCAAACTCGGCGGTGGACCCCGGAAGTAAGGGATGCCATCAAGCTGAAGAAGGAGTCCTATCGAGCCTGGCTGGCTCAGGGGACTCTGAAGGCAGCTGATAGGTACCAGAGGGCCAAGCGAGCATTAGCCCAGGTGGTTGCAGAGTCAAAAACCCGTGTCTGGGACGAGTTTGGTGAGGCCATGAAGAAGGACTACCGGTTGGCCTCAAAGAAATTTTGGCAAACCGTTGGGCACCTCAGGAGGGGGAAGCAGTGCCCTGCACACACTGTTTACAGTGGGGGTGGGAATCTGCTGACTTCGACTGGGGACATCCTCCGACGGTGGAAGGAGTACTTCGAGGATCTCCTCACTCCCACCAACATGTCTTCCACTGAGGAAGCAGAGGCCGAGGGCTCAGTTGTGGACTCGTCGATCCCCCAAACTGAGGTCTCTGAGGTAGTTGAGAAACTCCTCTGTGGCAATGCACCGGGGTGGATGAGATCCGCCCTGAGTATCTCAAATCTCTGGATGTTGAGGAGGCAGTCTTGGTTGACATGCCTCTGCAACATCGCGTGGCGGCACACTGGGGTGGTGGTCCCTCTGTTTAAGCAGGGGGACCGGAGGGTGTGTTCCAAACTACAGGGTGATCACACTCCTCAGGCTCCCTGGAAAAGTCTATGCCAGGGTACTGGAGAGGAGAATTCGGCCTATAGTCGAACCTCGGATTCAGAAGGAACAATGCATTTGACTGTGTCCCTCACGGCGATCTGTGGGGGGTGCTCTGGGAGTATAGGGCCCTCTGCTAAGGACTGTCCAGTCCCTATATGACCAGAGCAGGAGTTTGGTTCACATTGCGAAGACTTGTTCCCGGTGCATGTTGGACTCCGGCAGGGCTGCCCTTTGTCACCGGTCCTGTTCATTATTTATATGGACAGGATTTCTAGGCCCAGTCGGGGGCCGGAGGGAGTCTGGTTTTGGGACCACAGGATTTCATCTCTGCTTTTTTCAGATGATGCTGTCCTGTTGGCTTCATCAAACCAAAACCTTCAGCGTGTACTGGGACGGTTTGCAGCCAAGTGTGAAACGGCGGGGATGGGAATTAGCACCTCCATGTCCGAGGCCATGGTTCTCAGCCAGAAAAGGGTGACTTGTCCCCTTCAAGTTGGTGATGAGCTCATGCCTCATGAGGAGTTTAAGTATCTTGGGGTCTTGTTCACAAGTGAGGGAAGGATGGAACGGGAGATTGACAGGTGGATTGGTGTATCCTCTGCAGTGATGTGGTCGATATACCGGTCTGTTGTGGTAAAGAAAGACTCTATTTACCAGTCGATCTAAATTCCTACTCTCACCTATGGTCATGAGCTTTGGGCCATGACCGAAAGGACAGGATCCCGGATATAGGCGGCTGAAATTAGTTTCCTCCGTAGGGTGGCTGGGTGCTCCCTTAGAGATAGGGTGAGGAGCTCAGAGTAGAGCTGCTGCTCCTCCACATCGAGAGGAATCAGCTGAGGTGGCTCGGGCATCTGTTCCGGATGCCTCCTGGACGTCTCCTTGGGGAGGAGGCCCCGGGGAAGTTCTACTTCTTACTTGCAATTGTTTTACACTGAATTTGTGAAAGGCGGTTTCAAATCAAAATGTATTTCAAATGTATTATGATTATTGTAACACTCAAAATATTATCAATTGTTACCTTGTCATCTTTTTAAATGTTTGATCTCATAGGCTATTTTATATTTTATGACTAGTGCTCTCTTTGCTGAGCTGGTCTGTTTTATTGTCCAACACATTTAATTGTACCACACACATGTTACGTCACATGTATGTAGGTTACAGTCCCCTCGCCCACGGAGTGAATAGAATGACAGGATCGAACTGCGCAACTCGTAGTTGTTCAGCTCTGCTGATACAACACACCATACTACTAAGTAGTAGCAGACACTTAAAGGATAGACCAGATACTTTCAACTCCTGACAATACAGTTAATAGCACAGATTTGACAGAATTCTATTTACTATTTTATTACTATTTTAAATAATTACGAGGTCCGGACCATGGGGACCTCATGCTGTGGCCATGATCCATGTACAATTCTGTAGCTGATTCAGTGACAAGTAATGAATGATTCCACATTAAATGGCTCTCAAACACCCTACTTCCATGCTTTGGTAGCCAAGTGGTTACAGTACGTGCCACATAACTGCAACATCGCTGCTTTGATTTTGGCCGGTGACCTTTGTTTAAGTTCATTCCCCTTTCTCTCTCCTCCTGTTTCCTGGCTGCCTCTTCACTATCAAATTGTCCATTAAAGGTAAAAATGCCAAATAAATAATATTTAAAATAAAACCCTAGTTCCATTTATCTTTCAATTACAAAGACAGATGGATAAAATAAAATATAATGGATACAATGATGTATGTGTATTAGAGTGCAGTGTGTACTCAATGCCACGGTTTGCCAGTTTGTTGGGGTACTTCAACAAATTGTAGTAGTCATGCCTTTTCTCTCCCTCCTCCTTACCATTGCCCTCTACTCAGTACATCAACCGCTCTTTCCATTCACTCCCTCCTCCATCTGAATAGTGCTACATTAAGTCCTAATAGCATTGCAAAAGACAAACTACCCAATAACGTGGTTCTGTGCAAGAGCCATTTATTCTTCCCCTGCCCTTTAAGTGCTCAAATAAATATCACTGCAACAACATTCAACGTGATTGGCTTGGTATTCAAAGCCTAAGCAAGGATGGAAGAACTAATCCGCATTTCATCAATGTTGACAGTTGTTTTTGTCACAGTTCTATCTTCCCAACCTATAACTGAGTAAGTAATAGTGTCACTGTCAAAACGAAGTAATTTATTTCAAAAATGGCCATTTCAGCAAATAAAAATGAAATGAAGCTACTAATGTACACACAGAAACACACAAATGTACAAACGTCCATACATACACTCGTGCTGCATGGAAAGGCTAATAACCAACAACATACTGTAAACACACATGACCACAGATAAAACTGTACTTTTTGTCTTCTTTTTAATTTGCTATTGTGCCCACAATGTTCACACTTCATGCATTATTTTACACCAGATAAGTAGGAAAATTTGTGCTGGTTCTACAAATGTCCATATTGAATCTATCGGGGACTTACACATTTGGCTTGGTCAGCTTCCAAATGACAAGACTGACAAACAACATTTGCAGCCATAATAAATCTGCGTCACATTTTCTGGACGAAAGTAGAAAGTACCAGTTTTTAAAATCGCTGTAATGTTCACATTTTCTAACTTTATTCACACAAATTACATATCTACTTGTTCAGAAATGCCTTCTGGTGCTGATGGTGAGGAAATTTCACCAATACAACTATAACCCAAAATTACCATTAATAGCTAGTAGGCTTACGTGAAGGATTTGGAATTCAACATAGAAGAGGTTGGAAAATGATTCACTCTTGTGAGACATTAAAGAAACCAGCATAATTATACACAAGCAAAGCAAAGCAAAAACACACAATATGAAGACTGAAGAAGATTTGTGTGTGTGTTTCCAAGATGGCTGCTTGGACATAAAATGGTTCAAACAGAAGAAAGCTAATTCAAAATGGCGGTGAAGGTGAAACTCGAGGTGTGTGTTTGTGTGCTAGCAAGTAAAGGTGATCTGTAAACTAATAGTGCCAAGTTAAAAGGAGTTAGTATGCATGCAAAGATCCGGTGTGTAGCATAACAACTAACATCAATTTAGCAATGGCTACCAGGTTAACCTAACAGATGGAAAACGCATCACAACAATAAATCAGTAACGTCACATATGCAAAGTTGACTAAACGGTTCTAACTATGCTAAGCACGCTGTTAAGGTAACATGCTATGCACAGTGGTTGTTACCGGTCCTAGGGGAAGAAGAGAGGTTGCTTTGGGACGCTGCTGCTCCACTGGCTGATTGCCGTCAAGGCCAGGCAGGCAAAGAATTATGGTTCCGCTGTGGAAAGTGTCTGTTGCAGTGTTCGTGTGCAGGCGGGGAAGACATTCACTTGCATGTTGTCTGTTCTACAGTTAGCTTAGTGCTAACTTACTGCAGCAATCTTATGCAGGATCTCGCATCACTACTGTAAAGGTGTGTTCACATGCTTGAACATTTTGAGTTTACTTGCTCCATTCGCGTGTGACATTTCGACACACCAGACGCGAATATGCGTCATGGGAGGGGTCCCATTGAGTAAAGAACATTTTTTTAAACTTACCAGATTGTCCGACCTCCTCACTCACTTTCGTCCAAAAGTTTCCTGTTTCTATAATGATTCAAGGACGTATCATACACCTCCGGGTATCCACACACAGCCACAATTATTTTATCCTCTCTCTCGCTCTCTCTCTCTCTCTCTCTCTCTGGTTTTTAATGGCGGTTCGCAACCAACCAGGTGCATGCCGCCACCTACTGTACTGTAACGGTGCCACCTTTATTTTATCCTCTATTGTAGTTCGGATTTCTGCCTCGCTCCTAATCACGTCACTACTCGAGCAAGCTCCTGATTGGTTAACGTGGCGCGACTATCTGCCAAAGATTCAGATTTTTCAACTTGCACGATTCGCGCATCATTCGCGCTGAATGTCAATTCGTGTCTTTGCATTGACTTAACATGTAAATCACTCGCGCGAATCGCTTCTTTCGCATCCGGTGTGAACACACCTTAAAAGTGAGAGTATGACTCCTGAAGTCTGAAGTTTTGATTTAGTACAAATATTTGTTCTCCCACCTTGATTATATTCTTAACAAGAGCAATTGCATCTCCAACCTGTATGCAGTTATCTCTGTGGATAATGTATACTTGTAGTAATTTTTCTATATTGTTCAGCTGAACTGAGGAGGTAACGGGCCATCAAAATGGAGGTTATGTAAAATGCACTCTTTGAATGGCACTGGCATCTGCATAAATGACATTTCAGATTTTCATTTCACTGCTTGCTGCAATATCATTGTTATCCCATTAGGGGTCGCGGGTGACTGGAGCCTATCCTATTGACTTCGGGCCTTAGGCAGGGTACACCCTGGACAGTGGCCAACTCGTCGCTGACACATAGACAGACAACCATTCACTCTCACATTCATCCACTAGGGGCAATTTGGAGTTCAATCAATCAATTAACCTACACATGCATGTCTTTGGACGGTGGGAGGAAGCCGGAGAACCCGGAGAGAATCCACTTAACACATGAGTTTACTTAAATTTGTGTGACAAAACCGAACTACAGCTCAGATAAACTGGAGATCTGAGAAAGGTCACACTTGCCAAATATTACTAGGCGTTCCAACACCGTTTTTACTGGGAAGGTAAAAATTCCTTCACTTTGTTATGAACTGGACTCATAGACTAATTTCTTAAAATGAACAAATATTGCTTGTCATTCAATTAATTTGATGCAAGGGTTTTAGACATATATTGTGAATATGAAAAGAGGGCTGATTAATTACTTTTATTAATCTTTAAAATGCACAGTATGTACATTTCTTCCACTTAAGGGTCTCTCATATCAAAACAATAACAAAACATGTAGTTTGATAATGTCCGTGAAGTAGCGTGGGATCATAAGAGCTGCTGTCTTCACCACCATTGCCTTCATTGCAGTCAGCTTCTCTCAATTAGGATTCCTGCAGTGTTAATTGTTCAGGAGATTTTTACCAGGAGCCAAATTATCTGCAGAGTTCTCCGCCTTTCCAAAAAAAACAGACTAGGTAAATAAAACCAGTAAAAACACTGAATGAAGCAGTTTCATGTTAAAAATCTGTGTTTCTCCAACGCTTTTGGCAGACACCGGACTCAGTGAGCCCTAGCTGCGGCTAACATTTTGCTACGTGTGATGATTAAAATCCTTCATTTGGTTAAAATATCAAAGATGGAAAAGTGTATTGTAAAAATGTGGCTAACACTGGATAAAGAGTCAATTTATGACATTTTCTGACTGACAACCACAATGCTGACGCATGCACAAAGGGGATATGACCCCATTGACAGGCAACCAAATCTTCTTCTTCTTTTCCTTTCGGCTGTTCCCTTTCAGGGGTCGCCACAGCGAATCATGTGCCTCCATCTAACCCTGTCCTCTGCATCCTCTTCAGTCACACCAATTAACTTCATGTCCTCTCTCACTACATCCATAAATCTCCTCTTTGGTCTTCCTCTAGACCTCCTGCCTGGCAGCTCCAACCTCAGCATCCTTCTACCAATATATTCACAGTCTCTCCTCTGAACATGTCCAAACCACCTCAATCTGGCCTCTCTGGCTTTATCTCCGAGACATCTAACATGAGCTGTCCCTCTGATGTACTCATTCCTGATCCAGTCCATCCTCGTCACTCCCAAAGAGAACCTCAACATCTTAAGCTCTGCCACGTCCAGCTCTGACTCTTGTCTTTTCTTCAGTGCCACTGTCTCTAAGCTGTACAACATCGCTGGTCTCACCACCGTCTTGAACACCTTTCCTTTCATT
>CM022493.1:24269521-24298640 GCA_011952105.1 Coreoperca whiteheadi | reverse complement strand
GACCTTCTCTGTACTTCTCCATCAGCATCCTCAAAGCAAATACTGCATCTGTTGTGCTCTTTCTAGGCATGAAGCCATATTGCTGCTCACAAATGCTCAACTCTGCTCTTAGCCTAGCTTCCACTACTCTTTCCCACAACTTCATTGTACGACTCATCAGCTTTATTCCTCTGTAGTTGCCACAGCTCTGCACATCTCCCTTGTTCTTAAAAATTGGCACCAGTACACTTCTCCTCCATTCCTCGGGCATCCTCTCACTCTCCAAGATCTTGTTAAACAAACTAGTCAGAAACTCTACTGCCACCTCTCCTAGACACTTCCATACCTCCACAGGTATGTCATCAGGACCAACTGCCTTTCCACTCTTCATCCTCTTCAACGTCCTCCTCACTTCACTCTTGCTAATCTTTGCTACTTCCTGCTCCACACCAGTCACCTCTTCTACTCTTCGTTCCCTTTCATTTTCCTCATTCATCATTTTTCAAAGTACTCCTTCCATCTTCCCATCACACTCCTGGCACCTGTCAATACATTTCCATCCTTATCTTTAATCACCCTAACCTGCTGCAGCACATCCTTCCCATCTCTATCTCTTTGTCTGGCCAACCTGTACAAATCCGCCTCTCCCTCTTTAGTGTCCAACCTAGCATACAAGTCCTCATATGCTTTGTTTGGCATTTGCCACCTCTACCTTCACCTTACGCTGCATTTCCCTGTACTCCTGTCTACTCTCTTCAGTCCTCTCAGTGTCCCAATTCTTCTTTGCTAACCTCTTTCTCTGTATACACTCCTGAACTTCCTGGTTCCACCACCAAGTCTCCTTGTCCACGTTCCCCTTTCCAGATGACACACCGAGTACCCTCCTACCTGTCTCCCTGATCACATTAGCTGTAGTGGTCCAGTCATCTGGGAGCACTTCCTGACCACCCAGAGTCTGTCTCAGCTCCTCCCTGAAAACTAAACGACATTCTTCCTTTTCCAACTTCCACCACTTCGTCCTCTGCTCTGCCTTTGTCCTCTTCATCTTCCTCACCACCAGTCATTTTACACACTAGCATCCTGTGTTGTCTGGCTACACTCTCCCTTACCACTACTTTACAGTCAGTGGTCTCTTTCAGATTACAACGTCGACACAAGATGTAGTCCACCTGAGTGCTTCTCCCTCCGCTCTTATATGTAACCCTATGTTCTTCTGGAAGAAAGTGTTCACTACAGCCATTTCCATCCTCTTTGCAAAGTCTACCACCATCTGTCCTTCTGCGTTCCTGTCCTGAAGACCAAACCTGCCCATCACATTCTCATCACCTCTGTTCCCTTCATCTACGTCCTCGTTGAAATCTGCACCAATCACCACTCTCTCACCTCTGGGGATGCTCTGCATCAATTCATCTAACTTACTGTAGAATGTTTCCTTCTCTTCTAACTCACATCCTACCTGTGGGGCATAACCACTCACAACATTGAACATCACCCCTTCAATTTCCAGCTTCAGGCTCATCAACCTGTCTGACACTCTTTTCACCTCAAGAACATTCCTCACAAACTCCCCTTTCAGGATAACTCCTACTCCGTTTCTCTTCCTATCTGACCCATGGTAGAACAACTTGAACCCTGCTCCTAAGCTTCTAGCCTCGCTACCTTTCCACCTGGTATCCTGGACACACAGTATGTCCACCTCCCTTCTCTGCATCATGTCAATCAACTCTCTACCCTTCCCTGTCATAGTCCCAACAATCAAAGTCCCTACTGTCAGTCCTACATTCTTAGCTTTCCTCTTCTCTCTCTGCCTACGAACACACCTTCCTCCTCTCCTTCTTCGTCTTCGACCAACAGTAGTCCAATTTCCACCGGTACCCTGTAGGTCAACAGCACCGGTGGCGGTCGTTGTAAAACCGGGCCCCGACTGATGCGGTATGGAAGTCATTGTCATGATTTGCATTTTTAGTTTGGCATGTGTTTTACGTCGGATGCCCTTCCTGACACAACCCTCTGCATTTATCCAGACTTGGGACTGGCACATGAAGACACTGGCTTATGCCCCCCTGCGGTTGCATTACAGGCAACCAAATGAAACATGAAACACACAATTACCTTGATTAAAATGATTCATTTCTCTGGGTTTGAAAATTGTTGGAAACATTTGGGATAATAAACAACTCAGCAAAATATATAACATAGGTCTAGTCGTTTTTAGATATTAAAAAAAAGCTACATATATATTTAAAGAAAATGGAAGAGATTCTTCTGCACATGTGCAAAGTAAAAAAAGGTATATGACAAATAATTAAATAAATTACACAGATGCTCTGCTAAAAGGTGTAGCAACAACAATAATAGATTTTAACTAGATAAAACTAATTAATAATAATAATAAAAACAATAATAATAATGCAAACAGCTGGCAGCCCACCCCTACATTTGGGACATATCTGGCACTTTCAGTTTTGTAGCATTTGGGTCACATCTGGTTCACATTACCATAAGTCATCAGTGCTCTGAGTAGATCATCTATCATGAAATCTCTTTTTAGATTAATGTAAAGTCTGTTCACCTCATTAATGTATTCATTCATTTATTATGTACCAATGAGAACTAATATTGTTGTATTCATTCTCTCTCTCTCTCTCTCTCTCTCTCTCTGTCTATGCGCATGTGCGAGCGTGTGTGGAGCGAGTGAACGGCGTGTGAGGGTGAACACGGTGAGAGGGCGTCTATGTGGTTTTTTCTTTATTTCTTTTCACTTTAATGTGTTGATAGAGATTTAGGGACATTACTTGGATCAGTGAGTTGACAGTTTTTGTGGACGGTTTTGTAAAGCGTGACGGAGCCGAGATGGCGTCTCTTCCTGAGGGGGGTGCAGCGTCTCTCTCGCTCCGTCACGGCGTCAGGTGTATGGCAGCACCTGGCGTACCTGTGGAAGATGTGTTGCTGGCGGTTGGGGAGCAGATTGGACACGAGAACATTTGCTCGGCCTCCCGCATGAACAAGGCAGTGGTGGTTTTCATGAAAGAAGAGACCTTGGTGAACCGTTTGATAAGCAGCGGGGTTGTGGTAAGGTGCTTACTTTCCTGTCTCCCCGCTGGTTACACCAACAGCTAGAGTAACGATTTCAAATGTGCCGCCATTCATCAAGAACGGTGAGATTGAACGGGCTCTTGCGGGTTATGGAAAATTTGCTAGTCCAATTAAAATGTTTTCTCTGGGATGTAAAAATTAGGCTTTGAAGCACGTGTTATCATTCAGAAGACAAGTTTTTATGTTTCTGAATGAACCGGAGCGGAACGTTTCTTTCAGGCTGAAGCATGAAGGAAAATCGTATTTGCTATACGCCAGTACAGGAAGTATGAAGTGCTTTGAATGTAGGGATGTTGGACATAAGCGGGTTGTATGTCCACATAAGGCTCAGAACAGTGAGAATACACAGCAGGGTGCTGATGACGGGGATCGGGATAAGGGTCCGGATGCCGCGCAGGTCCAGCTTCAGGCTGTGAGCGAGGCACAGGATGGTGGTGTGGCTGATGACATTAGGCCTGGTGGTGAGGGGCCTACAGCCACTGTGAACCACAGCAGGGCCACTGAGGGGGCGTTGATGGCTGATGAAGACGCAGTTATAGCAGGGGTGAGCGGAGTGAATACAGGAATAGTGGCTGGTGAGGTTGGTGGAACTGAATCTGAGCCACAACCTGGAACATCACGGGACCCTGGATTTGGTCAGGATGAGCTGAATTACGATTCTTGTTCAGATGTTTCTGAAATTGGCTTCCAAATTTCGGGAGATGTGTACACTTTGCAGGAAATAAACAATTTCTTGGATGTAACATTTGGAAAAGTGGTTGAAGTTGAGGATTTTTTCCCTGATGTAGATAAGTTTATTGGGTCGGCTTTGTTGCTGCAGAGAACGGTAAGCTATGATGAGTTGAGTAAGAAGAAGAGGTTTCGTCTGAAGAAACAAAGTTACATCGGGGTAAATCGCGTGCTTTGCCTAAATAACGAATTGGTTGAGATGCACAAGATGTCTTTCTTCTTGTGGTTTCTGTCTCTATCCCTTCTATCTTTCCATCTCTCTATGGAGCATCTCAGGGTTGGCTCCTTTAATATAAATGGGGGAAGAGACAGGAGGAAGTTGGCAGGGGTTGCAGAACTTTTAAGAATAAAACAGGTTGATGTGGTTTTCTTACATGAAACGCACACTGATAAGAATAATGAGGTGGAATGGGGTATGTGGTGGGGTGGTAAGCTTGTTTTAAGTCATGGGTCAAACAATAGTGCTGGGGTTGCTATTTTATTCTCAAAGAACATGAATGTTAATATTGTAACTGTTGGGGAAATTAAGATAGGGATGATTTTCTTAACAAAGGTGGAGTTTAGGGGCTTTCTGTTTGCTTTTGTTAATATCTATGGCCCGAACAATGGGTCGGAAAGGGTGAGGGTTTTTACGAAACTGCATGACTCTTTAAAACAAATTGGTGATGATGTGTGTATTATTGTGGGGGGAGACTGGAACTGTACAACAGACTTTACTGTTGATAGAAATGGTGAAGAACCTCATCATCAATCTAGTTTAGTATTATCCCGAATATTGAAAGAAAATGGTTTAATAGATGTCTGGCGAGTGAGGAATAAGAGGGAAAGACAGTACACATGGGATAAAGTGGCTGATACTATGCTGTGGGGCTAGATTGGATCGGTTTTATCTTGGAAAAACATGGAACAACAGAGTTATGAATGTTTTTCATTCACCTACTGCTATTTCAGACCATCATATGGTTTGTTTAGATCTAAACATGAAAGAATTGTCGAGACATACATATTATTGGCACTTTAATGTCAAACTGTTACAGGATGTGTTGTTCTGTGAAAAATTTACATTGTTTTGGCAGAAGTGGCAAATGACAAAGGTTTCTTTTGAGAGTCTTAGCCAATGGTGGGATGTGGGTAAAGCCCAAATAAGAGTTTGTTTGTCGGAATTATACACAGCATTCTTCATCACAAATTAAAGCTACAGTACAAAGACTGGAAAGAGACATTGTGCAGTTGGAAAAAGACCTTATGAAAAAACCTGGAACTGTGCAGAAAGACTTTTTGAAAAAGAAGAGGCTGGAACTTCAATTCAATTCAATTCAATTTTATGTATATAGCCCAGTATCACAAATCACATTTGCCTCAAAGGGCTTCACAATCTGTAACATACGACACCCTCTGTCCTTAGACCCTCGATTCGATTAAGGAAAAACTACCCAAAAAAACCCTTTTAATAGGGTAAAAAAATGTTAGAAACCTCAGGAAGAGCAACAGAGGAGGGATCCCTCTCCCAGGACGGACAGACATGCAATAGATGTCGTAAGTACAGAGTAGATTTATAGCTTCAAAACTATAACATATACAGCCATGATGGCAAAATTGTTGTATATATATATAGATATATTATTATGTTAGAAATGTTTAGGTGGTAAAACATAAGGGAAGATGATGGGTCCAGACGGACAACCGAGCAGCTCCAGGTGGAGCCCAACGAGCAGGACCCGAGCCACTCGCCCCCTGCACCATAGACACAACAGCCCTTTCCAGCAGGTTGCCATAGTCATCGATCCAGATACATCTCCAGACACTGAAATACCTGCTGAAAGTGACACTAAGAAAGAAGAGACGGACAACAAAGCACAAAACTCCGGGAGAGGGAAGAAGTCAAGTTAGTGACATGCATCTATGGGATGAGAATGCATACGGATGGAGAGGAGGACAGAGGTGAAGAGAGAGAGGTGCATCATGGGAAGTCCCCCGACAGTCTAGGCCTATAGCAGCATAACTAAGGGATGGTTCAGGACTCTCCTGAGCCAGCCCTAACTATAAGCTTTATCAAAGAGAAAAGTCTTTAGCCTATTCTTAAATGTGGAGATGGTGTCTGCCTCCCGAACCCGAACTGGGATCTGATTCCACAGGAGAGGAGCTTGATAGCTAAAGGCTCTGGCTCCCATTCTACTTTTGGAGACTCTAGGAACCACAAGAAACCCTGCATTCTGAGAGCGCAGTGTTCTAGTGGGGTAATAAGGCACTATGAGCTCTGTAAGATACGACGGTGCCTGACCATTAAGAGCTTTATAGGTGAGGAGAAGGATTTTAAATTCTATTCTGGATTTCACAGGGAGCCAGTGCAGAGAAGATAATATTGGAGAAATATGATCTCTTTTCCTAGTTCCTGTCAGTACACGTGCTGCAGCGTTCTGAATCAACTGGAGAATCTTAAGGGACTTTTTCGGGCTGCCTGATAGTATGGAATTGGAGTAATCCAGCCTTGAAGTAACAAATGCATGGATTAATTTTTCTGCATCATTTCGAGACAGGAAGTGCCTGATTTTGGCAATGTTACGTAGGTGAAAAAAGGCAGTCCGTGAGGTTTGCTTCATGTGGGAGTTGAAGGATAGATCCTGATCAAAGATAACTACTAGGTTCCTCACAGAGGTGCTGGAGGCCAGGGCAATGCCCTCTAGAGCAATTAGATCTGCCGACAGCGAGTCTCTGAGGCGTTCGGGGCCAAGTACAATAACTTCAGTTTTGTCCGAGTTTAACATCAGGAAATTTCTGGTCATCCAGGTTTTTATGTCCTTAAGGCATGATTGAAGTTTAACTAACTGATCAGTTTCATCCGGCTTAATCGATAAATATAACTGGGTATCATCTGCGTAACAATGAAACTTTATGGAGTGCTTTCTAATAATATTGCCCAAAGGAAGCCTATATAAAGTAAATAGAAGTGGTCCAAGCACAGAACCTTGCGGAACTCCGTGACTAACTTTGGTGTGCTCAGATGATTAATCGTTAACATAAACAAACTGAGATCGGTCTGATAGATAGGATTTAAACCAGCTTAACGCGGTTGCTTTAATTCCAATTAAATGTTCCAGTCTCTGTAATAGAATTTGATGGTCAATGGTATCGAATGCAGCACTAAGATCTAGCAAGACAAGTACAGAGACAAGTCCATTGTCTGATGCAATTAAAAGGTCATTTGTAATTTTCACCAGTGCTGTTTCTGTGCTATGATGCACTCTAAAACCTGACTGGAAATCCTCAAATATACTATTGTTATTTAGAAAGTCACATAACTGATTAGCAACAGTTTTTTCAAGGATCTTAGAGATAAAGGGAAGGTTAGATATAGGTCTATAGTTGGCTAAAACCCCTGGATCCAGTGTGGGCTTTTTAAGGAGAGGTTTAATAACAGCTACTTTAAAAGACTGTGGTACATAACCTGTCAGTAAAGACAAATTGATCATATCTACAAAAGACGTACTAACTAATGGTAGAACATCTTTAAGCAGCCTAGTTGGAATTGGGTCTAAGAGACAGGTCGAAGGCTTAGATGAAGAAATTGTCGATGTTAGTTGAATAAAGTCGACAGGATAGAAGCAGTCCAAGTACACATCAGGTTTCACAGCTCCCTCCAACGCCTCTATGCTCGAAGATCGGTTGGCACCAGCTGAGGGCAGAACGTGATTATCAAATGGTACAATAACTTCTGATCCGGGGGAAATAAGAAAAATGGCAGTAGATTTTTATACAACGTTATATAGGAAAGAATCATGTGACTCTGACAGTACTAAGGAACTACTCCACAACTTACCAAGGTTGGATGAGGAACAGAAAAACTTGCTGGACAAAGACATTACTTTTATGGAACTTACAGAGGCAATGCAGCAGCTGTCTTCAGGTCGATCTCCAGGAATAGACGGATTGCCAGTTGAATTCTATCGAACATTTTGGAATATAATTGGAATGGATTTATATGAAGTATTTTTAAATTGTCTTAAAGAACACTCACTTCCTTTAAGTTGTAGACGTGCAGTCCTCTCATTGCTACCAAAAAAGGGGGATTTGGGTTTATTGAAAAACTGGAGGCCAGTGTCCTTATTGTGTCTGGATGATAAGATACTGTCAAAATGTCTGACAAACAGACTAAAGCTTTGTTTATGTTTTTTGATGGAGAAGGCTCAAACTTACTGTGTCCCAGACAGGTCTATTGTTGATAACATTTTTGTGTTACGGGATTTAATTGATTTTAGTCACCTACATAATAGTGATCTTGGTATTCTGTCTTTAGACCAAGAAAAACCATTTGACAGGGTGGATCATGGCTATCTTTTTAAGGTTTTAGAACATTTTGGTTTTGGTGAAACCTTCTTATCATATGTGAAATTGTTGTACTCCAATGCTCTTATTATGGTGAAGGCTGGTGGGTGTCTAAGTGCTCAAGTACCTCTTGGTAGAGGGATCAGACAAGGCTGTCCATTGTCTGGGCAGTTATATAGCCTAATGATTGAACCTCTCTTGCGTAGACATAGAAACGATTTACACGGTGTAGTTTTTCAAAATGGTAGTAAAGGTGAAAAACTGGTTCTATCTGCCTATGCAGACGATATTACGGTGTTTATCACAAGGCAGGATGATATTAGAAGTTTAAATGAAAACATTAATCCTTATGAGAAAGCGTCTAGTGCCAAGGTAAACTGGGGGAAAATTGAGGGTTATATTATGGGCCAGTGGAATGAGGTGGGATATCCCAAACTTCCAGGGGGCTTGAAATGGCGATGGGATGGCTTAAAAGTTTTGGGGGGTTTTATAGGCAATGCGCAATATCGAGTGAAGAATTGGGAGGGTATGCTGGATAAGGTGTCTGCCCGATTGTCTAAGAGTTGTCCTACAGAGGGAGAGTTCTGGTCACCAATAACCTGGCAGCTTCTATATTGTGGCACAGGTGTGCAGTCATGGATCCACCTGAGGACATTATACATGAAATACAGAGGAAGCTGGTAAATTTTTTCTGGAGCAGTGAGCACTGGGTCCGGGCGGCAGTTCTTTATCTGCCAGTCTGCGAGGGAGGACATGGCTTGGTGGATGTTAAGAGTCGCATCGACGCTTTCAGATTACAAGCAGTAAAGAGATTCCTTTATGATCAGGACTTATTATGGACTTGTACAGAATGTGCCATCTTGCAGAGGGCAGGTGGGCTTGGACTTGACAAACACTTGTTCCTAATGAGACTGGAAGATGTGAATTTGTCTGAAATCACACCTTTCTATCGGACAATGCTTCACGTGTGGAGGAACGTTCTAAAGGTGGCCAGAGATGGAAGCAGTTCTACTCACTGGGCTCCGAAGGGAACCTTTGTTTTTTAACAACGTGATCCAAACAAGACTGTTGTCCTCAGTGAGTGTGCGAGCATGTCTGCTCAGGCATGGATCGTGAAGCTGGGCCACCTAATGGATAAAGGTGGATGGAAATCTGTGGCAACCATTCAGGAAGTGACTGGTTTACAATCTCAGAGGCTTGCATCAAAACTGTTAGAGGAAATTTCTCTGGCAATGTGAAGCACTTATGGAGAAAGCATAGCAAGAGGACAAATGTCGAACCAGAGTGACAGAAAAAGCTTTCCAAGGATCGGAATTTTAGCGCTGATATGTGATGAGAATGATGGGGAAGTTGCTGATTCGATCCTGACTTTCCAGACCCCTCAACTGAAGTATCTGGATTGTGCTTCAAAGAAGGCACTTTACAATGCGACAGTCAAAGTGACGCATCAGAAGTCACTAAAGAGACAAAAAGCCTCAAGATGGCTAGGTTTGTTGGGGCCAGACTTCCTTGTAAGAGACAGGTGGAGGACCCTGTACAAACTCCCTGTAGAGAAGCGACCGGCCGATCTGCAGTGGAGGATCATTCACGGGGCCATAGCTACGGACAGGCATGTGGCGCACCTGAACCCGGCAGTGGGGGGTAGTGCAGGTTCTGTGGACAGGGAGAGGATTTGGAGCATTTGTTTTTAAAATTTGGCAGACTTAAAAACTTATTCGGAATACTCGCAACTTGGTTTCAGGGGTTTACTGAGGATTTTTCAGAAAAGATATTTATTGGAGGATTGAAATACAGATTTTTATTAAGAAGAAGAGTGTGTCTATTGAATTACCTCATAGGGACAACAAAGTTGGCCATATGGAAAACAAGAATGAATAAGGGCTTAGAGTTGGCAGCAACGGATCCTACAGTGATGTTTATGTGTCTGGTGGCAGCAAGACTGAAAACGGAATTTGCATATTACAACCTTACGAATAATGTTCCTGGTTTCTGTGAAATTTGATGTATTAATGAGGTTCTCTGTGTTGTACAGGATGATCAATTGATCATTGGTTTTTAAATGGCATTGTATTGTCTTCTACATATATATTATATTTGTATATGTAATCCTCTTTTACTGTTTTTTTTTGTGATGTTTGAATTGGGATGTGAGTATATAGGAAATAAAGTTTTTTCTAAATCTCTCTCTCTCTCTCTCTCTCTAGGTTTGGCGTCGGAGGGTTCCCATGGAGAGGGTGACTTATTGGGTTTTTCTGTCTAATACTAACTTAATACTTAATCTTTTAAAAGACAATTAAAAAAGGATAGGTACAGTTATCTTCTGTGAGACTTTTGTGGAGTTTTGTTTGGGATCAGGATGGCGTCCGTCTATGCAGGGGTAGCGCCACCTGTTTCCCTTCGTCATGGCGTCAGGTGTGTTCCTGTGATCGGTGTGACGGTGGAGGAGGTGTTGATGGCTGTTGGAGAGGAGATCGGACACGAGAATATTGCATCGGCTTCTCGAATGATTAAAGCTGTGGACGTTTTTGTGAAGGAAGAGTTTCAGGTTAGCCGCCTGATAACCAATGGAATTGTGGTAAGTGGAGAATTTGTTGTTGTTTCACCACTTGTCGACTACTAAGGTCACCGTATCTAACGTGCCTCCATTTATTCCGAACGAGGGAATTGAGCAAGAGCTTTCACGTTACAGAAAGTTTGCTAGTCCAATAAAAACGCTTCCACTTGGCTGTAAAAATGAAGCGTTTAAACACGTCATGTCTTTTAAAAGACAGGTGTTCATGTTTCTGAATGAACCGAATTTAGACGTGTCTGTTGGAGTGACGTACGAGGGAAAGGCATATATGATTTATGCACACGCTGGAAGCATGAAATGCTTTGATTGTGGAGATGTTGGTCATAAGAGACTGACATGCCCACGGAAGGCTGGCACTAGTGGCGTAAACGCCAGGCCGAGTGCTGCAGGTGTCATGGCCAAGGCCTCAGAGGACGCACTGCCTCCAGCTTTGGAGGGACGTGACGCTTCAGTTGTTGAACAAGCTGACAGCTTTACTGATCACAATACAAATGAATATGTGGTTGCTGAAACAGAATTAAGTGGCATAATGAACAATGTTGTGAGGGACCAGATATATGGAGAAGTGGCGAGTGCTGATGTTGCTGCATCAAAGGGTGAAGAAAGTTGTGACACAGAGATTTTTAATGTCTATGCTCCCAATAGTGGTCCTGAGCGGCAGGATGTTTTTATGAAATTGAGAAATGGCATTCAGAAGTATGATGATAGTGTGTGTCTTGTAATTGGTGGGGACTGGAATTATACCACAGATTTTATAATGGACAGAAATGGGGAAGAGCATCATAGTCAATGAAGTAATGCACTGTTAAAAGTTATACATGAATGTTTATTAATAGATGTATGGAGAACAAGAAATATCTGTGTGAAACAGTATACATGGGTGAAAGTGTGTGACAACAGAATTGGTGGTGCAAGATTGGATAGGCTTTATATGAAAGAAATGTGGAACAATAGAGTAATTGATACCTGTATTTTTCCCAATGGTTTTTCAGACCATCATATGGTTAATTTGGATTTAAATGTCAAGAAGACACTAAGATCTAATTATTATTGGCATTTGAATGTTAAATTGTTGCATGATGTTTATTTCTGTGAAGGTTTTAAAGTGTTTTGGAGTAACTGAAAGTTGATAAAGTCTTTGTTTGAGAATCTTTGTCAATGGTGGGATGTGGGAAAGGTGAATATAAGGTTATTTTGTCAGAATTATGCTTTTAATGCATCAACTATGATCAAAACAACAGTAAAAACTTTACAAAAGGATATTGAGTTGTTGGAAAAAAATCTTGAAAATAATAATGACGGTGTACATTGTGAGGTGTTGAAAGGAAAAAAAGAAGAATTTAGTTCTTTTTTACAAGAGCAGGCCAAAGGAGCATTGATAAGGGTAAGATTTTGCACCATCAAAGATATGGATGCTCCAAGTGCTTTCTTTTTTCATCTTGAAAGGAAAAGTGTTAATCGAAAACAAATGTGTCACCTTCGTCGTCAGGATGGATCGGTAACATCAAACCCAGATGAAATGAGGAATTTATCCAGAGATTTTTATAAACAGTTATACAGTGCGGAGAGCTGTGATGCTGAAAGTGTTAATGATTTGCTTAAGGACTTGCCTCAGCTTGGGGATGAACAGAAAGAAGCACTGGACAATCTAATCACCTTTATGGAACTCACAGAAGCAATGCGTCAGATGTATCGTTCCCCAGGAATTGATGGACTACCTATAGATTTTTATCAACAGTTCTGGGAAATAATAGGACAAGATTTTTATGAAGTATTGTTGGACAGTATAAGAAGTGGAATTCTTCCCATAAGTTGTCGTAGAGCAGTTTTATTGCTGCTTCAGAAGAAAGGGGACTTGGGACTGGAGACCAGTATCTTTGTAATGTTCAGATTATAGTTTTTTTTCCAAATGTTTATCAAATAGACTTAAACACTGTTTAGAGTTGTTGGTTCATAATGATCAAACATATTGTATACCTGGAAGATCTATAATGGATAATCTTTTTCTATTACGGGATATAATTAATGTTTTATCATGTTGATCTGGGAGTTTTATCTCTAGATCAAGAAAAAGCTTTTGATCGGGTTGATCACGAATATCTTTTTAATGTGTTAAAATATTTTGGGTTTTGTGACAGATTTATATCATATATCCAGTTGTTATATTGTAATGTTTCTGTTTTGGTCAAAGCAGGTGGTGGATTAAGTGAACCAATAAGTGTGTCGAGAGGCATTAGACAAGGATGGCCACTCTCCGGGCAATTATACAGTTTGGTTATTGAACCTTTGTTGTGCAGGCTGAGGAGGAATCTTGAAGGAATTGTAATTCCTAATTCAACTGATCATTATAAACTTTTTTTATCTGCATATGCAGATGACATAATTGTTTTTATTTAAATTCAAAAGGATATTGCAAACTTAAACCAGACTGTTGGGATATATGAAAAAGCTTCTTCTGCTAGAGTTAACTGGTCTAAAAGTGAAGGGTTTATTCTTGGTAAGTGGGATGGTACGGGTTTTCCTCAACTCCCGGGTGGGTTGGAGTGGAGACGCGACGGTTTGAAAGCACTCAGAGTTTTTTTGGGGAATGACCAATTTCAAAAGAAAAATTGGGAGGGTCTGCTGGAGAAGGTGTCTGCTAAATAGTCGAAATGGAATGGTAAATGGTAAAATGGACTGTACTTGTATAGCGCCTTTCTAGTCTTTCTGACTACTCAAAGCGCTTTTACACTACATCACATTCACCCCATTCACACACATTCATACACTGATGGCAGGAGCTAACTGCCCATCAGTACAAATTAAACTAACCAGTCACACTCACTCACACACCGAAGGCACAGCTTCGGGAGCAGTTCAGGGTTCAGTATCTTGCTCAAGGATACTTCGACACATGGCCGGGGGAAGCCGGGATCGAACCGCCAACCTTCCGATTGGTGGACGACCGCTCTGCCACCAAGCCACAGCCGCCCAAATGGAAGTGGCTGTTGCCACAATTGTCCTATAGGGGGAGAGCTCTAGTAATCAACAATCTTGCAGCGTCGTTGTTGTGGCACAGGACTATAACTATGGAGCCTTTTTATGATTCAACGAACATTTGTTAATTTTTTCTGGAGTGGACAGCATTCGATCCGTGCAGCTGCACTTTATTTACCAGTTCAAGAGGGTGCCTCACGGATACGGGCTGTGCAGAGGCTTCTTGACAACAAAGATGTGGTATGGGCTAAAACTGCAAGTGCATTTTTGAACCAGGTCGGAGGACTTGGTTTTGATAGACACCTGTTTTTAATGAAACTAGAGGAAGTAAGCCTGTCAGAGCTTCCACCATTTTATAAGTCTATGCTACAGGCATGGAGAACTGTTTTTAGAGTGGAGCGGGACACGGGTGATCAAGGACAGTGGACTCAAAAAACCATTGTTTTTCAACCCAATGATCCAGACTAGACTGCTGTCCTCCGTCAGTGTGAGGAGATGTTTGCTGAGGAATGGTGCTCAGAAACTTGGACATCTCCTAGATGAGAGGGGTTGGAAATGCATTGAGGCACTCAAAGAGATAACGGGTTTAAAGTCTTTGCGTCTTGTTTCAAAGTTGACAGAAGAAATCTGGAATGTACTACGAAGTAGATGCAGGACTGAGGTGAATGCAGGATTTTTTTCCAGAAATAAAAATTTCACCTGTTATAAATGAAGAAGATGAAGGTGAAGTTGCAGACTCCATTTTATCTTTCAGGACACTTCAGCTGGACCTTTTTAAAGATGTGTCTAAGAAAGCAATATACTGCACTACAGTTAAGTCCACACATCAAGATTCGTTGAAGAGGCAAAAAGCTTCTAGATGGCCAGGACTGTTGAAACCAGACTTTCTCGTGCGGGACAGGTGGCGGACCCTGTATAAACCCCCTGTAGAGAAGTGAACTGCTGATCTACAGTGGAGGATTATTCACGGGGCCACAACTACAGACCGACATGTGGCACACCTGAACCCAGCAGGAGGGGAATGTCGAGTTTGTGGGAGACAGGAAGATCTAGAACATCTTTTTTTAAGGTGTAGCAGATTACGAGACCTTTTTAGTTTACTTGAGACCTGGTTTGGAAGATTTAATGAGGTTTTTTCTGATAAAGTGTTTATTTGGGGAATGAAATACAGCTTTTCAATGAGGAAGAAAACATGTTTACTGAATTATCTTGTTGGAACAGCTAAACTGGCATTTTGGGAAAAAAAAAGGGTCTACAACTTGTTACAACCGATCCTGATATTATGTTTAGACGGTTGATAGAGGGAAGACTGAAAATTGAATTTGCTTATTACAGACTTACAAATAATGTGGTTTTCTTTTGTGATGTGTGGTGTTTTAATGAGGTACTATGTATAGTAAAAAACAATATGCTGATTGTGAATTTTTAAAGTATTTCTTTTTTTTGGACTTTCAAATAATTGTCAGTAATGTAATATGATGAACGGTTTATAGCATAATAAAGTGCTTGTTAAACCTCTCTCTCTCTCTCTCTCTCTTTCTGTCTCAGAGAAAGATCAGTTGGAAGTTGAGTGAGTGGCTGTGAGTGTGGGAGTGTTGTTTTGGCATTAGTGTTTTTCTATCTTTATCTATGTTAAATAGTGTATAGTTGTAGAATTATTAGGTTTGGTGTTTATATAAGAGAGTAAGATAAAACCCTACCTGTCACTTTTTAAGTTTGATGGATTAGATTGTTATCAGACATATCAAATCCCTCCCCTTTTTATTAATTCAAACAGCAAGTGAAGTAGACAAACTAAATAGATTAAATTAAACTTTTGTGGATCGGTTGAATGATGGAATTTATTAAACAAGTGAAAAGGTTGAATCCCAAACAAAACTAAATAGATGAAACTTTTGCTAATGTCAAACTTAGCACCCTCTCTTGAAAAACAAACAGTCTCGCCCTGGGTCTGCTCTACTGTGGTGTGAATCAGTGTTCACAACCCCCTCCCCTCCACCCCTCCCTTATGTTGTTTCTCCAATACACAAACTGTGCACAGAAACAGCCATGACTCATTTTGTCTTTACTTTGGTACAACGTAAATTTTGGAAAAACCCACTTTTTTATAAGTACTTTGGACCGTAATGTTGTTACAAGCAATCTTATTAAGGAGGTCATTGAATGTTTCATCAGAAAGGATTGGAAGATGGATTTCATTTACAAGTCATGGGTGAGTGTTACTTGTTTAGGAGAGATACATTTATTGTGCTATTTTATACAGCATTTTTGATATGGTTGTATTGTTATGGTTGATCTGTACTGCTGGAGTGAGTGTGGGCAGCAGAAAGTTGACGCTGTGTTGTTATAATGTACAGTGGTTTGCATGTGCGTGGCGTTACGCAGTTATGATCCAAGCTTTTACATTATTAATATTATTGTTATTATTTAGCTTGGTATGAGTCAGACAAGCGTCACCGTAGTAGTGCATACAGTGCATGATTGTATTTTGTATGTATTGGTGTGTGTGGTGTTGTTATGGCAGCGGCGTGGGGTGTGTTGCTCGTTAGTGAAGGCCCTGACTGAAACCTCACGGTATGCTACTGCAAATGCGTGATTAAAGATTAAATATATTTACGAGGCACAGAGTGTCGTCAGGTTTTTAAAATTTGTACCATCGACTCCTGTCTGATGAATGACTCCAACACAAATGGATTTTACAAAGAAACATTCAGCTATGTATTAAATAATTTTTAAATGGTCGTTTTTTGAAAATGCATCAGAGGAGTTTTATTAGATACTAAAGGTTAAAGTAATGATGAATTTATCACAGTCGTAATTTATATAAAATGGTCAGGATATTGCTTTTGAGTCACCTAGAGCATATATTTTTTCCTAGTGTGTTTATTGAGACTAGTGTTGAATGAAGAGTTTTCCCTCTAACAGAGATGATATGATATTATCAGCTATTGAAAGTGTAAAATCGACTCTCATGGACTGATATGAAATTGTAATGTTTATCTCCCAGAGTTTAATATTGAAGTAGTGATTAAAACAAAAATTTTGATTGTATTGAAGAATAATTAGAGAATCAAAAATCTGAAATCTGACCGGTCTAATGTAAAATGCATTCTGAATGTATTTAAAAGGGATGAAATGAAAAAGAAAAGAAGTGAAATGGAAAAATGATGAAATGGAAAATTGATGAAATGGGGTCATTTTATTTTCGTCTGGTATGAAAGGTTAACAGGAGTCCGACCAGGGGCCAAGGCCAGGTAAGAGTCTAACCACTACGCCTCTCTAACCGGTGAGCCCGGAGCCAATAAGATGGCCAAATGCAGTCGCGCCCGCACTGAACAGCTTTCTTTAATAACCTTACTCCAGAGGCTAAAAGAAATTAAGTTAGAATTGGAGAAGCATTTCACCATAAAAGAACTACACAAATTAAGTTGAAAATTATTAAAATTGCCTGGGGACATCTCTGTAAAATGCCCGAGTTTGTTTGAATTACAGTAAAGTTGTGAGTGAGAAACAAAGCTGTTAGGTTGAGCACTGGCACGTTGTCAGAATAAAAAGAAACATTTGCATATGTAATTTTTAGTGGGAACACAAACGGAATTGTCTATCATATGTGGATGAATGTGAATGCAACCGCAGGGGGGCACAGCCAGTGTCTTCATGTGCCAGTCCCAAGTCTGGATAAATGCAGAGGGTTGTGTCAGGAAGGTCATCCGACATAAAACACATGCCAAACTAAAAATGCGAATCATGACAATGACTTCCATACCGGATCGGTCGGGCCCGGGTTAACAACGACCGCCACCAGTGCTGATGACCTACAGGGTACCGGTGGAAATTGGACTACTGTTGGTCGAAGACAAAGAAGGAGAGGAGGAAGGTGTGCTTGTAGACAGAGAGATAAGCTAAGAATGTAGGACTGACAGTAGGGACTTTGAACGTTGGGACTATGACAGGGAAGGCTAGAGAGTTGATTGACTTGATGCAGAGAAGGAAGGTGGACATACTGTGTGTCCAGGAGACCAGGTGGAAAGGTAGCAAGGCTAGAAGCTTAGGAGCAGGGTTCAAGTTGTTCTACCATGGGTCAGAAAGGAAGAGAAACGGAGTAGGAGTTATCCTGAAAGAGGAGTTTGTGAGTAATGTTCTAGAGGTGAAAAGAGTGTCAGACAGGTTGATGAGCCTGAAGCTGGAAATTGAAGGGGTGATGTTCAATGTTGTGAGTGGTTATGCCCCACAGGTAGGATGTGAGTTAGAAGAGAAGGAGAAATTCTGGAGTGAGTTAGATGAAGTGATGCAGAGCATCCCCAGAGGTGAGAGAGTGGTGAATGGTGCAGATTTCAACGGGCATGTAGGTGAAGGGAACAGAGGTGATGAGAATGTGATGGGCAGGTTTGGTCTTCAGGACAGGAACGCAGAAGGACAGATGGTGGTAGACTTTGCAAAGAGGATGGAAATGGCTGTAGTGAACACTTTCTTCCAGAAGAGGCAGGAACATAGGGTTACATATAAGAGCGGAGGGAGAACCACTCAGGTGGACTACATCTTGTGTAGACGTTGTAATCTGAAAGAGACCAGTGACTGTAAAGTAGTGTTAGGGGAGAATGTAGCCAGACAACACAGGATGGTAGTGTGTAAAATGACTGTGGTGGTGAGGAAGATGGACAAAGGCAGAGCAGAGGATGAAGTGGTGGAAGTTGAAAAAAGAAGAATGTTGTTTAGTTTTCAGGGAGGAGCTGACACAGACTCTGGGTGGTCAGGAAGTGCTCCCAGATGACTGAACCACTACAGCTAATGTGATCAGGGAGACAGGTAGGAGGGTACTCGGTGTGTCATCTGGAAAGGGGAAAGTGGACAAGGAGACTTGGTGGTGGAACCAGGAAGTTCAGGAGTGTATACAGAGAAAGAGGTTAGCAAAGAAGAAGTGGGACACTGAGAGGACTGAAGAGAGTAGACAGGAGTACAGGGAGATGCAGCGTAAGGTGAAGGTAGAGGTGGCAAAGGCCAAACAAAGAGCATATGAGGACTTGTATGCTAGGTTGGACACTAAAGAGGGAGAGGCGGATTTGTACAGGTTGGCCAGACAAAGAGATAGAGATGGGAAGGATGTGCAGCAGGTTAGGGTGATTAAAGATAATAATGGAAATGTATTGACAGGTGCCAGGAGTGTGACGGGAAGATGGAAGGAGTACTTTGAAGAGTTGATGAATGAGGAAAATGAAAGAGAATGAAGAGGTGACTGGTGTGGAGCAGGAAGTAGCAAAGATTAGCAAGAGTGAAGTGAGGAGGACGTTGAAGAGGATGAAGAGTGGAAATGCAGTTGGTCCTGATGACATACCTGTGGAGGTATGGAAGTGTCTAGGAGAGGTGGCAATAGAGTTTCTGACTAGTTTGTATAACAAGATCTTGGAGAGTGAGAGGATGCCCGAGGAATGGAGGAGAAGTATACTGGTGCCAATTTTTAAGAACAAGGGAGATGTGCAGAGCTGTGGCAACTACAGAGGAATAAAGCTGATGAGCTGTACAATGAAGTTGTGGGAAAGAGTAGTGGAAGCTAGGCTAAGGGCAGAGGTGAGCATTTGTGAGCAGCAATATGGTTTCATGCCTAGAAAGAGCACAACAGATGCAGTGTTTGCTTTGAGGATGCTGATGGAGAAGTACAGAGAAGGTCATAAGGAGTTGCATTGTGTCTTCGTAGATTTAGAGAAAGCATATAACAGGGTGCCGAGAGAGGAGCTGTGGTATTGTATGAGGAAATCTGGAGTGACAGAGAAGTATGTTAGAGTGGTGCAGGACATGTACGAGACCGTGGTGAGGTGTGCTGTAGGTGTGACAGAGGAGTTCAAGGTGGAGGTGGGTCTGCATCAAGGATCGGCTCTGAGCCCCTTCTTGTTTGCTCTGGTGATGGACAGGCTGACAGATGAGGTTAGACAGGAATCTCCATGGAGTATGATGTTTGCAGATGACATTGTTATTTGTAGTGAGAGCAGGGAGCCGGTGGAGGAGAATCTAGAGAGATGGAGGTCTGCTCTGGAAAACAGAGGAATGAAGCTTTGCCGCAGTAAGACAGAATACATGTGTGTCAATGAGAGGGACCCAGTTGGAACGGTGAGGTTACAAGGAGCAGAGGTGAAGAAGGGGCAGGACTTTAAGTACTTAGGGTCAATGGTTCAGAGCAATGGAGACTGTGGAAAAGAGGTGAAGAGGCGAGTGCAAGCAGGTTGGAACTGGTGGAGAAAAGTGTCAGGTGTGTTGTGTGATAAAAGAGTATCAGCAAGAATGAAAGGAAAGGTGTTCAAGACAGCTCATGTTAGATGTCTCGGAGATAAAGCCAGAGAGGCCAGATTGAGGTGGTTTGGACACGTTCAGAGGAGAGACTGTGAATATATTGGTAGAAGGATGCTGAGGTTGGAGCTGCCAGGCAGGAGGTCTAGAGGAAGACCAAAGAGGAGATTTATGGATGTAGTGAGAGCCGACATGAAGTTAATTGGTGTGAGTGAAGAGGATGCAGAGGACAGGGTTAGATGGAGGCACATGATTTGCTGTGGCGACCCCTGAAAGGGAACAGCCGAAAAGGAAAAGAAGAAGATGGGGATGAATGTGAATCAGGAGTGTGAAATAGAACGGAGACAAGTAAAGGTGGGGTCCTTGATGACGTGAGTGTCAGTCTGCATTTAGAGGAGAAATAGACTTAGACTACACTGAATTATTTAGAAAAGGGTTTACAGTTGAGAAGAAACTCAGTGAATGCGTTTAGAAATTAGAGGTTAAACTGTGGAATTTTATTGCAGTCTGGGGCCTTGGTGAATATTGTTGATGTCATAACATATAGAGTCAAACTAATCCTGTTTAAACTAAACATAGACCATATGTGCTAAAAATTTATATACTAATATTACTCTATAAATTGCATAAACTTATTTTCTTTTAAAACTTAAGATACTTCTGACACTGTGCTGAGCTAGACTAGATCTCAGATAGCTGATAAGAGGCAATAATATTATTATTAAAAGAATATAAAGATAAAATTTCAGAGTTTTACTATTGAAACAATAATAAGTTTCAGACAGACAGTTTCAGAATTTTGTTATTCAGACAATAACAGAGATACAATTATAAAAGACTAGCTGGAAAATAAATAAAGCTCAGATCAGACTTAGAGGCAAGCGCATTGGAAAATCCAGATTTTACTATATTTACAGACTGGTGCTGCTACAGAGAAGATCAGGGAAATGATACAGCAGACAAAGTAGCAAAAACTAGTTGGAAACTAAACTCCCAGACAAACAAAGCTAAACTGCCTGAACTTACTGAAGCTAACATAATCAAAATCCAAGATATGAAGGATATGGTGGAGAATTACATTACAGATTGTCAGACCTGCAACGATTATAACCAAAGGAAAACTTACAAGAATCACATGGAAGATTTCCAGTCTCTGAACACTAATGATTTAATTGACAATGCAGCTGAAAATAGAACTAAAAACTACAGAAACTTGCTGGTGATGGTAAACTGATTTTGAAGCAATATTATGCAAACAGGTAGATGCAAAGAGTTTGATGAAATGGTTAAAATAAAATGATTCCTCATTACAGTGATAAAGATCATACAAGTTTTCTGCAGTGTATCCATTTTTGGGAATAGTAGAAAAGGCAAATCAGATTCTAAAGAAAAAAAAAATTCTGCAAAATATGTTATGGCACAGACCAGACCTGAGAGGATTTTATTCCTCTGACACACATGTTAATAAGTTTCACCAGGAGTAAAAACATCAGACTTTCATGAGTTGCTGACAGGTAAGACCTATGTTATAGCCAATATACAGAGAAAAAGGTCATATGCCGTCTCTGAATGTTTGGCAGGTAATTTGTGATGTGTATAAGACTGCCAATTTGAATCGAGTTTTGTCTGAACAGGTGCAGTTGGCCAAACCTGATGCAACCAGCTGAGATTCCAGTGGACAAGGTAGAAGGACTGGGTAAAAATGAGGGTCCAAATAATAGTGGCCTGAATCCAGGTGATTTGACGTACAAAGTAACTGAAGTAGCTTCCATGCAGTCCAGATAAAAGAAAAAGCTGGAGCAAATTGGCAACACCTGACACATTGTGTACCTGCCTCACCGTCCCTGCATTTTAGCAGGATTAGAACTGATTTGAAAACTTGTGATGGGCTCACAAAAATCAAGTAATATTTGGCTTTAAAAAAAACAGCCCTACAGCTAACAAGAAGGAATCTCAAAGACAATCTTGATATTCTTTGTGCCATAGTATTTTGAGGCCTTTGAGGCACTCTTTACAGCTGCAGTTTTGGTTACTTTGTTTTTAGTTAAGAAAACAACCCCCTCAAGCATACTGACTGTTTAGATAAGACCTAAAGAGTGGCTCCACTCTTAAAAACACAGAATGGGAGTTAGATTTTACGATACAGAAGAATGTTTGTATGGTTGCATGTAAGTCAAACTATGTGTATGAGAAGTGCATGGTTGATGATTTTCTAAACAATTTCCTTGATATTAGTGAGAGCATTGTGTTTAAAGCCCATGAGAGAAAACAAATGACACAACAGATGCACTGGACTCTGGGTGAGAATTTATTTTTGCTTAACTTTTGTTTTGTTTTGAGTGAGAGATTGATGAATGTAAACTCAGATTGTGCAGATGTTAAAGATTTTGAGATACAGACATGGACAGCTCTGAGTGAAAGTGTGAGTGAATGGAATGTACGAGGTCTCGTAATTATTTTTAATTTCATAGAGTAGGAACCAGTATGGAGTCTTAAAAGAAGTATGGTTTAAAAGAAAAGTTAAAATTTGACATAATTTGGAAAACTAAAAAAGGGAGGAATAAAGAAGGAAATAGGCAGGAAAACAAGCTTTAGTCTTGATGAGTCAGAAAGAAAAAGTAGTAAAAGTGAAGTTTTGAAGGACCTACATTTTTTTCAGTACAGAATTGTGTGTATGTGTGTGTGTAAGAATAAGAAGAGAAGAGAAAAATAAATAAAACAATACTGATTAATGAATTAATGAATAGATGACTGTAACGCTCATTAAAAGTGTATAATGTTGATTATGGGTTTAGTTCAGGCATTCAGCCTGAAACAGTGTGCAAAGGGGCTGCAAACGTGACTGCCTACTCTAACGTGAATGGAACACATTCAATACGCAAAGACAGTGTGCAGCTAAACATATTCCCATGAGTTTGTTAGAACTAAATGAGAGTTAAAGGCAGAGATATTGCCTAATGATTATAGGAAACGTATACTTAATGGTTAGTTAGTAATAGTGTAGGTTAGTATTTTTGTTAGTATTTTTGTGTCTAACTCTAGATGACAATCACAGTTGATAAAAGTAAAGAAATAGCTACAAAGTATGGGATTCAAGTGATAATGGGAGACAATCTGCAAGGTTAGTAGGAAAGATTTAATTGAATCATCAGATCAAAGTTGAAAAGGCAATGGAGGAAAATAGGAAAAACTGGCTGTAATTCCTCTTGGTAGTGTTGAATGGGTGTGATATGCCTAAACCACAGGTCTAATCTCTTTTGCTACAATTAAAGCCATTTGACAGACCTGAAGAAGAAAATTAACCGACATTAGCTGATGATATGATACAGATGTAACAAAGACAGTTTTTGTGTGCTAATTTTGTTCTAGAGATACATTAAAGGTTTAGAGGACCAGTGGTGCAGTCACACACATTAGATAAGTTGACAGCAGGACAGAAAATGGTGCTTGGGGATTTCAGAGCAGTGGCAGCCAGATGTATGACAGGCCAAGCCGGTGATCATTACAGCACACCCCTCAGCAGAGTAGTGGGAAGATTAAAGGTAGTGAGAGATAAGTTTCCTTTACCTAACACAGCTGTGATCCCCAAGCTCCCGTGGAAGAAAGATCAGACTCCCAGAGGGTATTTAGAAAAGTGCAAAGAGGACTGGACCAGGCAGACAGGTTGTCACCCAGGTAAATCAGGTTTACAACAGGAGTGGTTCAGCGGTAATGGAGAAGGTTCCAGATAAAGTGAAAGAAGCTATTATGAGCAACCCTGACTTGCCCGGTAGTGACTCTCATATTTGGGAAAAACACCTAGTTCATCATTTACAGAGAGCTAAAGATGAAGCCATAGAAGAGGACTATGTGGCTAAGGATTTGCAGTTGCAGTTACTGAAAAAAGAGCTAGCCAATGCTAAAAAGTATTTTTCAGAGAAGAAAAAGAGTAATAACAAACAGATGTTGGCTGCTGCTGCACCTCCAGGCCCAGACACTGATTTATATCCCATCCCGCCTTGGGAGGAACAGGGACACCCACCAACAAGACCATAAGGGTACGGTTGGGCTCAAAGGGGAGGTTATAGAGGAGGGTCTAAAGGGGGTAGAGGTTGGTCTAGGGGAGGAGGAAGGGGCGGTCCACCCAACAGAAACAATCTGTATGGACCTTGTCACTATTGCAGAGAACATGGACATTGGCAGAGGGAATGTCCTGACCGAACCACACCCCCAGGAAGAGGGCGTGGAGGGCCACCTCAAGGAGGCGTGTCCGCTCCTAATCCCCATGCAGCACCGCCCTCTAGAGGCCAGTATCCTGTTCTTGGAGACTGGGAGGGGTCTGAGGATTTTCAATAGTGACACACCCCACAGAGAGACCCAGACGCTGGGGCACAGGCAGACCCCATGCTTGAAATGTCGGTTATGAATGACACACTGCCATTTCTCGTTGATTCAAGGGCCACTTTTTCCACCATTAATAAAATGCCTCCGAAGGAAAAAATTTCAGCTAAGACTGTGGATGTTGTGGGTTTCTCTGGGGTAGGACAAAAGCTGCCAATTACTAAACCACTCCTAACCCGATTTGGAAGACAGACATTGCTACATCAGTACATTGTGTCTTTAAGTGTTCATGAGAACCTGTTGGGCAGGGACCTGCTCACTAAATTCGGAGCAAGCATCTTTTGTAGTCCGGATGGACTAGTGGTTGTGCTCCCAGATGGGACACAACTGGCTTGTGGACATTTTTCCCTTAGCAGTGGACAATGGCTTGTGCGGCCAGTTGAACCAGAATGTGCAGACATTTATTGAGGATTCCTTGACACAACAACCAAACAGCAAGACAGTATACTGTTCCAGTATGCTCAGTGGAAGCCCTGGATCTCTCTTCTTGACCCGTACCTCTCACCTCCAGACCCACCTCATGTAACACTCTTTTACGATCGGGCAGACAATAAAGCAGACTTGACTTGATACTAATTGGTATCAGGAGGGTTTTGGACAGTTACAGGGTTCACAATGGAATGTTAAAACACAAAATATTAATGTTGGTCCTAAGAGTGTAGCTGCAGCTGCACAGTTAACGTCAGAACAACTTGAGTGGTATCGTATGAGCGATGAGTCAGTTCCTCACATTTCACTTGCATTACATCCTCAGCATCAGGTTAAAGATTTAGGTCCCATGACAAAGACAGCTGTAGAGACCACTGACTGGGTGGCCACACAGCTCCCACAAGTAACATTTTCTCCCAGTACCAAAATGTATTGTATAAACTGGACTGCTAATGACTCTGTTACATTACAACACGACTTGATATCTAGAGACCACGGTGGGGAAAAGACTGACCACCCTCTTACTGTTACGATTCTATTTTGGAGATCAACTCAAAATGAAAAGTGAAAAGACTATTACTGAGACGAAATGAAAAATCATCAATTGGAGGGCATAAGGCAACATTTACTGGGAGATGTCTTTTGTGGTGTGTGAGCTTTGGGTCAGCTACTACGGCAATCCTTCAGAACTCCTGCCTACATAATCAACACCCACCCGGCACACGAACCCCAAGAGCATTGGTTGGCGCTCACGCTCGAGGAAGGTCAAAAAGGCACCTTTTTTGATTCTTTTGGATTCTCCCAATTTTTCACATTACCCTAAAGGCATCTTGCAATTTCTAGAAAGTTGTTGCAAAGCCATTTCATACCACAACTGGCAGCTTCAACATTTCCTCTCTATGGCGTGCGGTCAGCATTGTGTTTATTATTTATGTCACAGAGCCTGCGGTCTTTTGAAAATGTGTTGTCTTTGTATCATGATGATGTGATGACAAATGATGCTATGGTATCAAAATTTGTGAGGAAATATCAACATTGTATGAGGCTGCAAAGAGCATAATTTTTCACAACACTGAAAAACCGATTGTTACAGCTTAAACAATGACGCATCTGGAGACAATTCAATTTGTTTCATTTATTTTTTAATTATTATTACTGAGAGCCAGAGTGGGGAAAAGGTGTGCGTTTCTTTCCTTTTCCTGTTCTTAATGGCAGGGGTTACTCGTTCCAATGGGGAGCTAAGGGCATGCGTTTCTTTCTTTTTCCCTTCTTTTAAGGGCAGGGGCAACGCCTCCTCATCTTCATAAGGTCCTCCTATTTGAAGTTGACAATATTCCTCACAAGTTCGAGGGTTTAGTCATCAGCGAGAAAGGGATGCTGAGTTCCGAAAGGGTATTTAAAAAAACCCCTCCAACCCTTGGGAAGTTGGGATTTTTTATTAGAGACGGAGATATATTTGAAAGTCAATCAGGTGCAAAGCTTTCACAATCTCCCCTTTACACACAAACTCTCCCCTGCGAGTCCATCCTTGCTGGCTCTCAGATATTTTCTTTATGATGTACTCATTGTTGTTACAATAGCAAGCCGGCAGGTTTTGTAGCACCTTTTTAGCCATCTCATCCAGTGTTACCATTTCTATTTCCGATTCTTCTTCTTCTCGGGCCTCAGATTCTTTAGCTAGAGTAAGTGTGATACGACGGTCGTCTTTCTCCTCTTGTTTTACTAGAGCTAGGTATCTCTGCAGCAGAGTGTTGTATTGTTTTATTTTTTTATAGGCATTTAACCCATGTTCATTTAATATAGCCCTCATTTTTACATCCAAGTCGTTTTCAGCCCTACGTCTCACAGTTTCCCCGGGAGCAGAGGTTACCACCTGATTCAGATGGTTTAGATGCTGAGGCGATATTAAAAACATCTTTTGACTGATGATTAATCTTTTAATAAGCCCTCCAAGAAGCTGTTCAACAGTGGGAACAATGGATGAAAGCTTTGCTTTTGTTTTTTGAGTTTTTTATATTGAGCAGAGATCATGGGAATGTTTCCTTTAAAAAGATTTAAAGAGAGCTTGCACAGAGACTAAAGAAAGTCCAACGAACAATGGTTGAGGATATCTTTACGTTTCTGTGGCGTGGCGTGACATAAAGAGCGCAGTAAAGGAGCATTCGATTTTAAACGCGCAGACATGCTGGCTTAGGACTTTGATTTAGGTAGATAGATGATGGGCCACTGATGGGGCAGTAGTCCTGACGTTAATCTGTACTGTTCTGGACAACTAGGCATGAGGTCGACAATTAAATACCCGTGAGGTTCTTTGGTAGCATCTTCAAAACTTTCTAAGAAAAAGGATTTTCGTCCGGGGAATATCTGCTGCGCCAGTATATTTGTCTGTAATCTGTCTCGAGGTTTTTTAAACAGCACCAGATAATTAATGTTCAAACTGATGTTGCGACTATGTTTACGCTTGATGAAAAACATTTTGAGTCAGCATCATGATGCTCACGTTCTTGTGATGTCTGTTTTGGGTAAACATCCTGACTACTGTGGATATGATAAACCCAAAATGTGTAAAAGTGTGATAAATAAAAGATATCTTGAGTAGGAATTACACAACACACCCTGTTAGGAAAGGTATTTTACTTATACTATGTGTGTGTCTTTGTGAATCATTGTTTACCAGTCACAGTAACCGTATCCTGACGGAAATCACATGCATAGGAAAGAGGAAAAGTATGTGGGGCAAAGGTCAAACCAAGGTCAGAAGTGAACAGGAATGTATGGAGACAAAGAGGCATAAAAGTTACTGAGTGTTGGACAGGGTGTGGCTTTAACATATATAACTGACTGTGTTGTGCCTTTAACTTTGGACACAACTGGGGGAGCCATGGCATTAAGATGGTAAGCGCTGTAGGTTGTGTCTCCAGACATCTGTGTTGTGTGCTTCCCCAGATATGTCTGTATTGTTTGTTTGTGTGGAAATAAATACTGCTTGAAAGACATTGATAGGTCTCAGGTGGATCCCTTCTCATCAACAAACCAGGAGAGAGATCGGCGTATCTCAACACTACCTCGGGATGGTGGGAGGCCTTAAAAATGACATCGTCTAAAATAATCAAGTGATTTTGATTATTCTTCTTTGCAGTTCTGCGTACATGGTTTGAAAAGAAGTGTAAATCCAGACAATGTTATCAGGCTGTATATCCATCGAATGATTACAGTTTTCCAAAATAGACTTTACAAAAAAAGTTTTTTCACATCCACTCGGTCCCACAACCTGACATGAAAATGGCATTCGTAGTCTAGGGTCACAGTCAATTCCGTTGGATGACAGCATTTTTTCTTCAATAACCTAAGGACAATGTTTGACCTTGATTCAACAGACGTCATACACCGCTCGAAACCTTTTGTGGAATGATGAGTTTCTAAGAAAATATCAATCTTCATCTCAACATTAAACTCTGGGAGATAAATGTTAAAATTTCATATCAGTCCATGAAGTCAGTTTTACACTTTCAATAGCTATCATATCAGCTTAGTTAGAGGAAAAACTCTTCAGTCAACACTAGTCTCAACAACCACACTAGGAAAAAATATATTTTCTAGGTGACCCAAAAGCCATATCCTGACCATATTATATAAATCACGGCACTGATAAAGTCATCATTAGTTTAACCTTTAGTATCTAATAAAAATCCAATGAATCTTCAAAAATTTTAATGTCAAAAAAGGATCTTTTCAATATTATTTGATACAAAGCTGAATGTTTCTTTGTAAAATCCAGTTGTGTTTGAGTCATTCGTTAGACAGGAGTCGATGGTACAAATTTTAAAAACATGACTACACTCTGTGCCTCGTTAATATATCGAATCTTGAATCACCCATTTGTCACCTCAGTGCAAGAGATATATAACACCAATGCTTTACTTGTGATAAAGTCAAAATGGCAGCGGCAGTGTTTGTCATCAAGGATCCTCTCTAGCCACTGTTGAGGTGGAATAATTTTGTAATACTGATATTAAGATGCTTTAAGTATATTTAAGTATATTAAGTATATATTTAAGTATATTTAGCAATGGTCACTAACTGTGCTTGGACCAATTCTATTTACTTTATATATGCTTCCTTTGGGCAATATTATTAAAAAGCACTCCATAAAGTTTAATTGTTATGCGGATGATACCCAATTATATTTATCGATTAGGCCGGATGAAACTGATCAGTTAGTTAAACTTCAAGTATGCCTTTAGGACATAAAAACCTGGATGACTAGAAATTTTATTGTACTTGGCCCCGAACGCCTCCGAGACTCACTGTCGGCATATATAATTGTTCTAGAGGGCACTGCTCTGGCCTCTAGCA
>CM022493.1:24214587-24243821 GCA_011952105.1 Coreoperca whiteheadi | reverse complement strand
CGGGTTCCATAAATGTCCGGGAGGGAGGGGCGAGAGACACCAATGATCTTCTCAGCTGTTCTCACTATGCGTTGCAGAGTCTTCCGACAGGACGCGTTGCAGGAGCCATACCACACAGTGATGCAGCTAGTCAGAGTGCTCTCGATGGTGCCTCTGTAGAAGGTGTACATGATGGGGGGTGGGGCTCTGGCTCTCCTCAGTTTGTGGAGGAAGTAGAGACGCTGCTGTGATTTCTTGGCCAGTGCTGCAGTGTTGTCGGTCCAGGAGAGGTCCTCTGTGATGTGCAAACCCAGGAACTTGGCGCTGCTCACTCTCTCCACAGTCGCACTGTTGATGGTCAGAGGAACATGCTGAGTGTAATGACAGTAAGGATTTGAAAACACATTGTATAAGAGCAGAAGGACAAATGCAAGACAAGTTGAATAGCAAACGGATCAATGAAAAAGTGCAAACAATTAGTACAAGAAAGTGCAATAATCAAGCGCCCTGTCGTTGAGTCCCTATTCTGTGGAGTCACATGCAGGTAGAGTCGAAGCAATCTTTACTCTCTTCGGTCTTCACTCGAAGACGAGATGGGGCTGCCGTGACCACTGCCGCGGTGATTACTTACACTTACATTTCTGTCTGATTCAAGTAATTGAAATCAGCAGGACACGCCTCCGGTGACCTGCAAACAAATCACCACAACAATCGAAACTTAAAACTATTACGCAATTACGCCACATCACACAAACGCCGGTGAACGATCGCTTTCTTTGCAATAACACTGCGCTAAACTAAAAAGGACAAGAATCAAACACACTTACAGTTCTGTAGGCTTCTGCTGCTAAATTGCTTCTCCTAAAGACTTAGACAAACTCGTGGATTGAATAGCAAAGGTGGCGTTTAGGACACGCCACCGGTGACCAAATCACCACAACAATCGATACTTAACTCTTTTACGCAATTATGCCATGTCACACAAACACCGGTGAACGAACGCTTTATTAGCATAAACACTGCGCTAAACTCAAAAGAACAAGAATCAAACACACTGTTCTGTTGGCTTCTGCTGCTACGATATTATATTATATGTACGATATGTATGATTTGTTCATTTTTCATAAATGTCTGGACTTGTAAGTCAAAAATAACCTTTGATGACAGTCAACATTTGGAAGAGCATATCTTATAGAATATTTGGTGTAGAAAGATAATCTTGGTATCGCCATGAAGCTGAGACTTTCCTCTTTAAAGACATACAGAAAACTCAAAATGTGTTTATGGCTCAAAGTGATTTAAACTGATGGAGGTCACAAATGCACAAATATTTACATAAACACAGAGTTTTCCTCGTGAGTTGAGGCCTCTGCCAAATGTGAATTTAGAAGGGAAAACCGACCAGACTCACCTTCAACAGCAGGAGCTGTGAGCTACCATGACCTGGATGTAATCCTTGAATGCAGACGTGGCTATAGGCGAGACAAGCAGCCCTGCCAACCAATCAGAAGAAAGTTGAGTCCCCGCCTCCAAAGTGTCAAAAGTAAACTTACGGAGCGCGTAGGTGTTGAGGAGTTGTGAGTGAGTAGAGAGGGTCACGCGAGTGCTTGTCACAGCCCCATGTTTGCGGGACATTTGTGCACACGGAGCAGAAATGCTCCCTTGCGAGGATGGTTTTCCGCTCATGGATACTGTTCTTGGCGCTCGTATCACATGCACGCGCCTGTTTTTTATGTGCGCCTGTTTTTATGTTTTGACACTAATTAAATGCCATACATTACTTTCATGTTTCCATTCTTTGCCTACTATATATTTGCAGAGTTTGATGTTGACAAAGCAAATGTTGGTTTTAAAGCTGTAGCAAAATTATTGAGGAATATAAATTAACACAATCACATGGGAACAACCAAATAGAATCACCTTTCCTGTTTAGTAGAGCAGGAAAGCTTATTAAGTGTCTAAACCTACTATGCGACAATGAATCTATCAGGACAGCATAAGAAGGATTGCAAGCACTGGGCATGGCTACACATGAGAACCATAATGTAAACCATAACCATGTATAGAGCACTGTTACATGTGAGCTTCATCCAACATGTAGTTACACCTTATCCTCCACCAGGCATTCATGAGTGCAGATATAGCCATCATAGCTTAAAAAAGGCAGCTTCAGAAAATAAAGTTATCTGAAGTGGCAACACAATATTTTTTTGCATGATTTTGAAAAGGCTGAGAATTTTGGACATTTAGGAGGATTCAAGATTTCAGCTCAAAGTTGCACTATGTCTGATTCTGTCTGTTTTCAACAAAGATAACGATCACTCAGATGGTCTCTAAACACATTTGAAAGTTACTAACAAAGCCACATTTCAAGCAAGTCCATTATAATGAGAACAAACTCTTTAAGATCCAGAAAACAATTTTTCAGTAGAAGATTGCATATGGGAGGTGCACATCAGAGGTGTTTGTGACAGTCTTGGACAGGATTTTGACCGCTAGGCTTTTTTAGGTGACATGAATAACTTTAATTTAGCAATATAATTATTGTTACAGTGAGCCATGCAGGTCCTTAATGTACCCTGGGTCTCAAAAAAATGCTTGACACTTTTGGTAATTTCCATACCATGTTGGGAGATCCTCAAAAAGTCTGCCAGTCTCCCCCAAGGACTTCAGGCTGTGACTTCGATAATCTCATTATTGTAGTGAATTCTGAGAGACTTTGTTCCTGTAATTGCTTCTTGCTCAGTATGTCAGACTTCAGACCTTGATCATAATGTACCTAAAACACAGGGCCAGCACCTGGAAAACTGGGTATAAAGGGTAAGGGTAATCACTGTATTTTGTAATGTGTTTGCAATGTTCAGGATGTCTCTGCATTCTGCATCATAAAAAAGGACCTGGTGACACTGGAATGACTGAACTGTCTAAAAATAAGAATGCTGACAAAATTATGCTTAATTTGATGAATCAAAGATTTACAGTGGATCTCACTTAATTTTAATTGCGCTACTTTTATTTATGAATTGTTTTATGGTAGTCAAGTCAAGTCAGTTTTATATATATAGCCCAATATCACAAATCACAATTTGCCTCAATGGGCTTTACAATAAGTACAACATACAGTACAACAACATCTATCCTTAGACCCTCAATAGTGGTGTGCACATTCAGCAGGGCTGAGGAGACTGAATATTGTCTTAAGGTTTCCAACAAAGACTTAGCACTTCTTGAAGGAGATGGAAAGAGTTCATCGGTGAAATCACCTACTGAGGTGATCAGTTGGAAATGAAAACCTGCTGACTGCTGGCTCTCCATGGCCACCACTGCACTACAATGAGGATGTGTCCAAAATCACTCCTTTATTCACTCAATAGTTTACTACATCATCATTGACAGAAAAAGGACATGATGTCTCCCTCCTAAAAACACCCATCAATCAAAGTCATGCTACAAGAATCAACTGACTTTGTCCATTTATCCAACATAAAGTGAACACCCGTTGACGCAGTGCTCCAGTTCTCCATCCATTAGGCACAAAATTATCACACTCTCTTCCTCCTTGTCATAGGTTTGGTATAGTTTTGTTATTTTGAGGATGTCTGTCTTAGGTTTCGGTTCTGTGTGTTCATGTCTTAGTTTGATATTGGTTGTTCAGTTGTGTTTTGGGGTTTTGGTTTCAGTACTTCCTGTTTTACATTGTATTTGTCTGTTCCCGTCTGTCTGTCTGGTTTACTTCCTGTCCCTGATTCCCTAATTGTGTTCCTCTGTGTTTGTCCTGCACCTGTGACTCATTGTCTTCACCTCCCCTGAGTGTATTTAGTTTGTGTGAATCCCTCTCCTGGTGCTGGATCATTGTTTGTACCTTCCTGTGTATCTTCCCTGTGTTTTATTCCCTTCTGTGTTGGATCTGTCTCCTCGTTGATTTGTTTGGACTTTGCCATGTTCCTGTTTTTCTGTTTGCCTGCCTGTTCTCCAAGGTCGCCTGTCTACCTGTGGTAAGCGTCAATACAGACCCCACTCCTCCAGTACTGTCTGCATCTGGGTCCTCCTTACCCTTTCCTACTGCCAACCTCGTCAACACGTAACACTCCTTCCTTCATAAAACAGACATATCATCTATCAAGGTTGCACGTCCTGGATTCAACAGGCTGTTCTCTTGGGAGACTGGTAGAGGAGCCTGTTCAGATATTCATGGGAACAGTGGAGATTGGTTTTGTGAATGCACTTGATAGCCTGCTTTGATGAATTAGCAGCAACAGCAGACCTCAGAGGGTCATAAAGCTTGATGGGTTTGTCTGGCTGCAATGAGTACAAGGTGATACAAAGGCAGAGATGTGTGTGTGATGTACATCTCATTTTCCAGCCTTTGAGTAATTGGTTTTCAGTAATGACCAAAAGAAGTAGGAATCAGGCTCTTTAAAAGACTTGTTGTCATTCTTCAGACAGACCCATACATAAAGAAGATACAGTTTATAACCATCTTGATACAGATATGGCACATGCTGAAAATAAATACCTGACATTAGAAGGGTGAAGAGATGTAGGAGTGTGAAAACCAGCTGTCTCACTGTTAATGCTGTTGGCATGACAGATGAATTCATTTGTTTTTTTAAACTGAACTTTATTAGGAAACCTGTGTAAGATTTTTGCAATAAAGTTAAACGCCAAAGGACGTTAGCGCCAAGCTAACTAATGAGGACAACAGTCCCATCTGCATAAACGGACACGATATAGCAAAAGACTGCATCGGACTGCAATTCTTCCCTGCCTGGCCTGACTACAGACAGACCGTTGGCTAACGAAGCAGCACACAAAAGCAATCCCATTTTCCCTCCCATGGACGGGTAGCATAACAACTGGGCATAGCATAGAGTAACAAGCAAAGGACTGTTTAACTTTTGTACATGTGACATAACTGAGGTGTTTTTTTTATTGAGCTTTTTAATGTTGTGATCTTCAAATTTCAAAAGGCTGTGGTTTTAAAACGATAGAGTCCAACTCTAAAAAATGTCAGGTATGAGTGAAATAATTGTATGCATCTAATTTGCATATTATAACATTATATATTGGTGGTTGTTATTTACAGTACATAAAGGATGATGAAAATATATTAGTGTCTTCTTTTTTTGTCCGTTTCTGAAAATAAATAACAGTAACTTGTAAAGCAACATTAGCAAACTATAACTACAACTTTGAAGTTACCATAACTAGTAAACTGTATGGAAATAGATATGAGAAATATACAGCGGGGAAAAGTATTTGACACATCAGCAATGTTATCAGTAAGGGGATTTCTAAGTGGGCTATTGACACACAATGTCCACCAGATGTAGCCATCAAGCCAAATATTGAATTCATACAAAGAAATCAGAACACTTAAGTATACAAGTTGAGTCATAATAAATAAAGTGAAATGACACCGGGAATAAGTATTGAACACACTTTACTTAATATTTTATAGAAAAGCCTTTGTTGGAGATTACAGATAGACGCCTCTTAGATGGAGAGACCAGTCGTCTGCATTGCTCAGGAGTGATTCTGGCCCATTCTTCTACACAAATGGTCTTTAAATCTTGAAGGTTTCTTGGTCCTCCTTTTATTAACTTTGATCTTCAGTTATCTCTATAGATTTTAAATGGGATTTAGGTCAGGTGATTGACTGCCAGTACCCCTTGCTGAAAGGCAACCCCAAACCATGAAGCTTCCACCCCCAAACTTAACTGTTGGTATGGTGTTCCTGGGGTGGTGGGCAGTGCCATTTCTTCTCCAAACATGGTGTGTAGAATGAAAGTTAAATGTTGCTTCCATCTGACCATACTATAGTCTCCCAATAATCCACAGGCTCCTCTAAATGCGCTTTCGCAAAATTTAACCGAGCCTCACATGCTTTTTGTTCAGCAATGGAGTCTTGCGTGCATGGATGCCATGGCGGTTCAGTGCATTGCTTATAGTTATCTTTGAAACAACAGTACCTGCTGATGCAAGGTCTTCCTGAAGTTCTGCCCGAGTGGTTCTTGGCTCTTGGAGAACTCTCCGGATTATTCTTTGGACTCCTGACAGGGATCATAGGTGGAGCAACTGATCGTGGCCAGTTTATGGTGAACTGATGCTCCTTCCATTTCCGGATAATGGCCCTCACAGTGCTCACAGGAACATTCAGCATTCTGGAAATGCGTCTATAACCATTTCCATCAAAATGCTTCTCAACGATAAGATTACGAAGATCTTGAGCTTTTACCCATCATGAAGTCTTTCCTGTGTGCCTCCTGGGTAATGAGAAGCCTTTATAGGCCATCAATTAGGACTAAAGCAGCTAATATCAATTAGTACTGATAGGGGGCAGGGTTTCTCTCTCAATACTGACAGATTTCAGGTAATCTCCTGGCTTTCTATGCCATTTTGCACATTGTTATTTTCATGTGTTAAATACTTTCCTTTATTCCCCGTGTCATTTCACTTTATTATGACTCAACTTGTATACTTAAATGTTCTGATTTCTTTGGATGAATTCAATATTTGGCTTGATGGCTACATCTGGTGGACATTGTGTGTCAATAGCCCACTTACTGATAAAAATGCTGATGTGTCAAATACTTATTTTCCCTGCTGTATACATGTAATGTAAGTGTTTAGTTGCAGAAGCTTTCTGTTCTTTATCACTTATGTTGGGCAAAGTGTGTGGGGGGAAAATGGAGTGTACTTTGTGTACACTGAGAGGCAGCAGCACCGCCAAAAAAGCACTCATCCCCGGTTACACACGCTCTCGCTCTCATTCTCACTTTCACTCAGCTGAAAATAATCTAAAGGCAGATGTTCTCATTCAGAATCAGTCAGCCATTACTAATGATAAAGCTTCATCATGAGTGTATTTTTTTTAAATGGCATTTTTGCATTTTCAAGATCCCATGTAGAGAATGCTACTTCCACTGAGCCGGTCTAACGGAAAGAACACTCCCACTGTGACGCTAACAGAAGACACGTGTTTGAGGTCTTCTACGAAAATTTGGAATGGCAACTCATGATAATAGTGGGCTAGAAACGAAGTTCAGGGTGTCTGACATCTGGTGGAAGGGAGTGGAAACATGATTTAGCACATAAACCGGAAGTAGCAGCTGTTTTTTACAGTTATGTTGTTTGTCGCAACTTTGGGGCTTAGAGGGTTAAACCTAAATGGCATAATCGCTATTTTGAATTTCCTTTCTTATTATGAATTATTGTTATTGATTTAATATTAATCAGAGTTCCAAATTGATAGGTTTAGTGTATTTTGAGACTGAATATATTGATTGCCTATAATTCTTTAAGAGTGGTTCCCCGAGGGCTTAATTCATTTATTTATTAAGGTATTATTTATGATAATCCTGATAGCCAAAATTCATTGATTGCACCTACCCAGTTTGGTGCCCCTTTAACCATTGCAAATTCCAATAGTGCTGCTTAGTGATGAGGCCACACATGCATAGATAGAGAGAGAGATATATATATAGGGACTCAACAGATGAGTTAATTCATGTCAGTGATATTTAACTGAAATTTGATTTAAGGACTGCATTCCCTTTTGTCCCGCAATCTGTGACACAGTATGCACAGCTATTGACGTCAGTCTGACGGGTGACCCGGAAGTGAACAGGTCAGCAACCTCTGCCCTCTTTCTTCTTTCTGCGCTCCCCTCCTAAGCGGACGAAAGCAGAAGGCTGCAATAAAGAACCCTGCCTTCCTTCAGAACCGAACTCTAACTCTTGTAGCGGCGATGCAAGATCCTGCATAAGGTTTTGCAACAAAGTTTAGTGTCAAGTCTGCCAGCTAAACTTTAAGCAACTGAGCTCATTAGCGCTAAGCTAATTCTACAGAGCATGACCGACAACAGGTGCGAGTGAACCTCTTCCACACCTATTTACCTCGACTGGAAAATCGAGAGCTTCGATTGCAGCTTAACTCTTTCTTCACCACAATGGACCGGTATATCGACCGCATCTCTGCAGAAGATATATTGATCCGCCTGTCGATCTCCGTTCCATCCTTCCCTCACTCGTGAACAAGACGCCAACATACTTAAACTCCTCCACTTGAGGCAGGAACTCTTCACCAACCTGAAGGGGAAAAGCCACCCTTTTCCGGCTGAGAACCATGGCCTTGGACTTGAAGGTGCTGATTCTCATCAAAGGGCAGCTTTGCCTGGAGTCCAACATGCAGAAACAATGCATGCCAGCAATGCGAACCAAACTCCTGCTCCAGTCGTACAGGGAACAGACCCCGTACTCCCAGAGCACCCTGCACAGGTCGCTGCGAGGGACACAGTCAAAGGCCTTATCCAGATCCACAAAGCACATGTGGACTGGTTGGGCAAACTCCCATGAACCCTCGAGCAATCTGGCGAAGGTATAGCGATGGTCCAGTGTTCCAAGACCGGGATGAAAACTGTATTGTTCCTCCTGAATCCAAGTTTCGACTATCGGCCGAATTCTCCTCTCCAGTACCCTGGCATAGACTTTTCCGGGGAGGCTGAGGAGTGTGGTCCCCTGTGTAGACCACTTCTTAAACTTCTGGGCGGCTGTGGCTTGGTGGCAGAGCGGGTCGTCTACCAATGGGAAGTTCGGCGGTACGATTCTGGCTTCCCCCCCAGCCATGTGTCGAAGTAGCCTTGAGCAAGATACTGAACCCCAAATTGCTCCCGAAGCTGCGCCTTCGGTGTGTGTGTGTGACTGATTAGTTTAATTTGTCCTGATGGGCAGTTAGCTCCTGCCATCAGTGTATGAATGTGTGTGTCTGGGTAAATGTGATATGTAGTGTGAAAGCGCTTTGAGTAGTCGGACGACTAGGAAGGCGCTATACAAGTACAGTCCATTTACATTTAAACAAGGGGACCACCACCCCAGTCTGCCAGTCCAGAGGCACTGTCCCCAAATGCCATGCAATGTTGCAGAGGCGTGTCAACCAAGACAGCCCTAGAGACTTCAGGTACTCGGGGTGGATCTCATCCTGCCCCAGTGCCTTGCCACCAAGAAGCTTGTCAACTACCTGGGTGACCTCAGCTTGGGGGATGGACGAGTCCACAGCTGGGCCCTTGGCCTCTGCTTCCTCAGTGAAAGACGTGTCGGTAGGGTTGAGGAGATCCTCAAAGTACTCCTTTCACCATCTGAGGATGTCCAAAGTTGAAGGTAGCAGATTCCCACCCCCACTGTAAACCGTGTGTGCAGGGCACTGCTTCCCCCTCCTGAGGTGGCAGACGGTTTGCCAGAATTTCTTCGAGGCCGACCGATGGTCCTTCTCCATGGTCTCACCAACCTCTTCCCAGACCCGGGTTGTTTCGTCTGCAACCACCTGCATAATTAATGTCCCAGGATGGGGTGGTTTAAAAAAAACAAACAGAGCTCACTTGGCCTTCCATTACCCATCAGCTGCCTCCAGAGTACTATGAGCCAACAAGGCTCGATACGACTCCTTCTTCAGCTTGACAGCATCCCTTGCTTCCGGAGTCAATCACCGGGTTCGGGAGTTGCCGCCACAACAGGCACCAAAGATCTTACAGCCACAGCTCCGAGCGGCCACATCGACAGTGGAGGTGGAGAACATGGTCCACTCGGACTCAATGTCTCCAGCCTCCCTCGGGATCTGGTTGACGCTCGGCCGGAGGTGGGAGTTGAAGATCTCTCTGACCAGAGATTCTGCCAAACGTTCCCGGCAGACCCTCACAGTACATTTGGGTCTGCCACTTACCACTAGGTGGTGATCAGTTGACAGCTCTGACCCTAGCTTTACCCCGAGTGTCCAAGACATACGGCCGGATGAAACAACCACAAAGTCGATCATCGACCTCTGGCCTAGGGTGTCCTGGTGCCACCTGCACTGTTGGACACCCTTATGCTTGAACATTGTGTTTGTTATGGACAAACTGACTAGCTCAGAAGTCCAATAACAGAACACCACTTGGGTTCAGTTCGGGAGGGCCGTTCACGACCCTCCAGGTATCACCATCACTGCCCACGTGACCGTTGAAGTCCCCCAGTAGAAGGACGGAGTGCCCGGTCGGAGCACTTTCCAGCACCCCTCCCAGAGACCCCTCCCTTTTCTGTCTCCTTGCCAAGAAGGTTGGGTACTCTATCCTGATATTTGGCTCGTATGCGCAAATACCTTGCTATTAAAGGTAATTTTGGGTTGTAGTTATTCATTTAAATATTAATCTGAGTTGATAGTTTAGTGTATATCATGAGACTCAATCAATAAATTGGCTATTATTTCCTTCATCCAAAGGTGGTGCCCCCATTTATGATTATCTTTGATAATCTTGATGGTGCAATCAATTAGAGTTGGCTAACATCAACTTGGTGCCAACAAATGGGGCTGTCATTTAAACACATACATACGTGTGTGTGTGTGTATATTTATATTAACCTATAAATACCATCTTAATATTTTCATGTATTTACATTTAGTCATTTAGCAGACGCTTTTATCCAAAGCGACATACATATGAGGAAGACAATGGAAGCAGTTATAACAAAAAGCATAAGTGCATCAAAAACTAGTCTGATTAAAGCCCAGCACAGTATACAAAGCTAAGAATAGGAAGGTTTTGTTTTTTAATGAAAAGAGATAGAAAGGAAGAATAAGTTAGTGATTGTCAGTTAGGTGTTGACGGAAGAGATGCGTTATCAGGTGCATTTTTAAGGTGGCTACATAATCTGCTGATCTTGTAGAAGCAGACAGATCATTCCACCAATGTGGAACGGATCCAGAGAAGGTGCGGGGGGGGGGGTGATTTATTTATTTATTTATTTTTCCCTTTTTGGCATGGTACCACACCCATGGTTCGTTTGCAGAGCACAGGGGCCTGGCAGGAACATAGGTCTGCATTAGCAAGCGAAGATATGATGGTGCAGAACCAGTGGTGGTCTTGCAGGCCAAGAGCATCGCTTTGAACTTGATGTGGGAGAAAACAGGGAGCCAGTGTGACCTATTGAAGAGTTACGTGCGCTCTCTTCGGTTCATTGAAGGCCACTCTTGCCGCCGCGTTCTGAATCATCTGCAAAGGCTTGGTTGTGTAAACAGGGAGTCCAGCCACCAGCGCGTTGCAATAGTCCAGTTTGGACAAGACAAGAGCCTGGACTAGGACTTGTGTAGACTGCTCAGATAGGAAAGATCTGATTTTTCTGATGTTGTAGAGAATGAATCTATAGGACGGAGTGTGCTGGCGACATGGCTTTTGAAGTTTAGCTGATCATCCATTACCACCCCCAGATTTCTGGCCATGCAGGACGGTGTAACGGTCGATGAGCCTAGTTGAATGGAGAGGTCGTAGTGAATCTTTGGGTTGGCCGGGATCACAAGCAGTTCCGTTTTGTCAAGGTTCAGCTGCAGGTGATGGTCCTTCGTCCAACGCGAGATGTCACAAACTTAAAGACACGAATCAAACACACTTACAGTTCTTGTACCCTTCAGCTGCAAAATTGCTTCTCCTAAAGATTTAGGCAAACTCACGGATTAAATAGCAACGCTGGCGATGAACTTGATTTTCCAACCTCACACATGTTTTGACTTCAAGGCATGCCAGTTTTACAACTCTGAACATATTCCCCTGTGAGTTAGCATTATTAGCACAGCTGGATGTTTTCCTGGAAAGCTAACCCAAGGCTAATTCATTAGCTGGCTAATTAGCTAACAAGCCATGTATGGTGACTGCAGACACCGATACCTGCTAATTATTGCTAACATATATAAAATACTAGAATTTCACTCACCAAAAAAACTAGAGCACAGACTTCTTAGACGGTCTGTTGATACAATTAACTGCACAGCAAGCAAAATTATTTTTCAGTTATCCTCATGAAAATGTCTCCAAAAAGCACAAACACAGCTGAGGGGTCAAGTTCGGAGACTAGCTGAGCTGAGGTGATGGGTGGCAGACAACAGATCATAAGGCGGTGACTGCACCGGCAGCCCCCACCTGTCAGCCAAAATGGCCACACCCTTAATTATGCAGAACTTTAAACCTTGATATAATTGAAACAGGTAAGTTATAATAAAAAGTCCCACCCCCTCACAGTTGTCATGAAGGAAATTAGCTATAGAGACTAAAACCCTTTTTTGTACCAGGTGTAAAAAAATGTTTATTTCTGCTGTGTAGTTGGGCATTTTAACAAGGGGGTCTATGAGGATTGACTGCATTTTAGAGCCAGCCTCAAGTGGCCATTCGATGAACTGCAGTTTTCGGCACTTCCGGGTTGTCATCCCACAATCATGGAAACTCTTTCAACAATATCTGCATATGAGTTGTCATATGCAGATATTGTGGTATATGGTAGCCTATTAACTTCAGGAAAAGATTGTGGTTTTATAAAAAACAGTAACAGTTGGATTGTGACCCACACCCTCACCTCATCACTAGAAAAAGGCACACTACTTCACTACTGAATGTTGACACTGGGCATAAATTGTGAGGTACAAAATCATTCAATATAAGCATAAGATCTGGATGGGTTTTCGGAAGTGGAGGATCCCCTCTTGTAACAACAAATTAGGATGAGGTTAAAATGCAGAGGGCAGGATTTCAGTAGGCTACTCTTCAATCAGTGCTAGTTTGTTTCATTAGCTGAGCTTCAGCTTCCCCTACTAGCCCCAAAAATCGGTCTGGTTAATATACTATTATATCCCTTGTTGTGAAACATTAAAAACAAGCATATTTGCCCTGGCTGGAAGTGCTCTTGGATTGGGTTTGTTGGGTCATACCTGTCCATACAGAAATGTCACTCATGTTTAGTTAGTTAATGATATACATTGTTCATGATCATGTTACCTATCAGTTTTTTTTCATTGGAACTTCAAAAAATACTCTCACTATTGCAAAATATGGATTGCAACATAAGAAATGTGTGCCCCACACACCCCAGTGTCATGTTTTAGATAATCAAGAAAACCAAACAGCAGTCTCTGCTTTTGTTGACATCACTGACCACATCTTGATTTCTCACTGCAATTTCCTTCTAATGAGCTTTTGAAGCCAGAGAGGAGGGAGCTGATGGAGAGGCTGATTAAAGATAAGCTGCTGCTGCTCAGGAGGAAAACACCATTTCATATTCCCACTGACACCCACAAACACAGAGAATAATTCACTAAAACCAGACCTTGGGGGCTCTACACTCTACAGTTTGTGTGTTTGTGTTTGTATGTGCTTGAAATCTCCCTGAGTAGGTGGATAAGGAGGGAAGCCCATGTGTTAGTAACACAAGTCAACACACTAGCTCTGTGCCTGCCAGTTACAGAGACAGAGAGATAAAGAGAGCGTGAATGAGATTAAGGACAAGGGAGAGAGAGAGGAATGGAGAAATAAACAGGAAGACGGGATGAAATAGAAAGGACTGTGGAGAGGGGAAAAAAATAAAATAGAGAAAGAAGCAGAAATACTGTACACTGACAAGCTAAAGAGATTTTTTTTTGTCTCTACCCATTTCTAACTTTGCAATTGTCATGGAAACTGAAGATTTGATACAACTTTTTTTATTCTAAATTCTCAAACAGAGAGCTGACACAATAAATTCAAACCAACTGTATGACCCTTTATATGCTATTTCTTATTCTTATACCAGCCAGCCCATCAGTGACCAAAAACATGAACACTGTTTATTCTCAGATTTCTGAATAATCAATAGCAGCCTACAGCTACTAAATTACTACAAACTGATATATACAGTATAAGGATCCATTGCCGTGTTTGTATTGACGGAGTGATTGTCTACCAAAAAATTAATATTTTCTTAGAATCCGTCAGACCTAAACATAGAACTCTGATAGAAAATGATCATCATTTAAAAGTAAATATTTTGTATAATAGTTCTGATTACATGTGAAAATACATTTGCCTTTAGGGAGCAAGTAAAGCCTATGTGTACATTTCTATTTACCAATACCCACTTTATAGAGTGTGTCATACAATACTGCAGCTGTCAACCAATCCAGCTTCCATCTATCAGGTCACAGGTGGGACACATTCTTGTCTGAGTCAGGATCCTCCTGAACCACTGTGAAGCTAATAGTCACATTTAATCAGACTTGAGTCCAGTAATAAGACCGCTTTACAAAAGTCTGCTGTCTGATTACTGTGTGATAAAGTGATGCCTACTACGTCTTCCACAGAATATGATTTCCTATTACTTCTCTGTGTGTTTTCTTTGTTAGAAGTTAACGTTTGTAGTGGTGCCACGCCAGTGTAACCATTTTTTCTCCTGCACGACTACACTCATGGGCACATCGTCCCTGATGTCAGGGTGGTGCCTCATAATTATTCATTTATATTAATAAAATTAACAATTGTATTAATATTCATAAATATATTTTATATTTCTGCTTCTAACCAAACCTGTCCCACCTGAATCTGAACACATAGCACAACATGACTTTCCATGTCTTTTCTACCATTAGAGATGCTGGCCAGACACCGTTAGCAAGTGTACACTGCTGGAAAAGAGCTGAAGTCATCAGTGTGAGACAGCTGACAGGGGGTCCTGTCATGTTTTGACAGGCCAAGCATTTATTTCAGTCCACTTAGGGATTATATTTTGGAGAAGTTTCTTAGCAGTGTGTGTAAATAATACATTTCCACCAATATGCTTACATTTATTTGTAGTGAGAACAATGGAACTGACTTTCTCCCCTCTCAAACAGTAAAGAAACTTGCCAGACAGGAAAAATAACTTTTCACCCCTGAGGAAATATGTCATGTTAAGCTAATGAAGCAACAGCAACATTTTAAGACAATACACTGACTCTCTGGATTAGTTTAACTGAAGGAGAGATTTATACCACAATCTTTCTCCTCCTTATGTCACACACACACACGCACACTCACTCTCTATCTTTCTTCTCACCCCCCTGATGAGGTCTGAGATAAGGGTTGTCAGTGCAGTGCAGTTAACAAAGTGCAGTCCTTAGGAAGTAACACTGTGATATTCTAAGTCTGAATTAACATGAATTAGCTATCTAACCAATCAGTAACGAGCTAACATAATCGGCAAACGCTGTCTTGATGTTTAAGCGGGACTCAGCGGATGAGTTCATTCATGCGGGTAATTTTAACTGAACTTTGTTAAAAGGACTGCATTCCCTTTTCTCCCACAATCCCTGAGGCTGTGAACACGCCATTGACTTCTGCTGGACGTGTGTTCCCGGTCACCAAGTCGAAATAGCAGGGTTACGACACCTGCCCCCATCTCTTTTTTTTTTTTTTTTTTTCTCAGCGTGCCCTCCCAAGCAGAGGTGCACGCAGTTCTCTCTCCCCGCTCGCCCTCCAGAGTGGAGGCATCTCCTTCCTCTCTGCCCACACGGCTCACCGTCAGCTTCTCAGCGACCTTCTAGAGCAGACACACTGTTGCTGGCCTCAGGTCAGCTAGCAGAAGGCCAAACAAAGGAGCCTGCGTGCCTGCCTTAAGAACTAAACTTTCTGATCTCATACAGCAGGTCCTGTGTAAGACTATTGCCTCAACAAGCTAGCAGCAAGCCAGCCGGCTAACTTTACAAAGGAACCGAGCCCGAGACAGACGATGGCTCCCTGCACATCAACAGCTGCTTCCAAAGCAAAACCACAAATTCTTCCCTGCCTGGCCCTTCGATGCAGTCTGGCATCACCAACCAAAAAGGGACTGTTAACAAACCTTTGGGCATGGCATGTTAGCTAAACACAGTGCTTAGCGTAGTACAGAACTGTTTAGTAACTTTGTATATGTGACCTTACTGATGTGATTTCTTTAACATTTATCATTGTGACTCTTTTTAATCTGTTCGTTAATCTGGTAGCCGTTGCTAAATTGATGTTAGAATTGATGCTACACACAGGGTCTTTCCATGCTAACAAACTCCTTTTAACGAGGCACTATTAGCTTACAGATCACTTTCATCTGCTAGCACACAAACCCACGCTTGTGCTAATCCACCGTTAGTGAGTCAACTCTCCTAGCTACATGACTTACCACCATATGTCGCTTTGTCTAGCCATGCAACTAATGCATTAGCTCCACAACGCTGAAGCTAATGTAACTGTAGCTACATTCCTATCTTGATTTAGCAGCCACATCCACAGACATCTTTTTATCTGCAGTTTAGTGTATTTAGTTAGTCTTCATAGTGTGTTTTTGCTTTGTTTACCTTTGTAAATGAATGATTGTGTCTAATTATGCTGGTCTCTTTAATGTCTCACAAGAGCGTATAATTTGCCAACCTCTTCTATGTTCGAATTCCAAATTCTTCACCTACTCGCCTATTACACCTATTACTTAATGGTAATTTTGGGTTAAAGTTATTGATTTTATTATTAATCTGAGTTCCAAATTGATAGGTGATTCAGTCTAAAAAAATACACTAAACTATTTGGCTATAATTTTCCTTTTTATAAAAGGTGGTGCCCCAACGTCTTTATTAATTTAAAGCTATTATTTATGATTATCTTTGATAATACTGAGAGCCAAATCTAATTACCGGTACTGCCATGTGTAAACCCCAACATTTAATTTTATCCCAAAAAGGAAATTAAATTAGTTATTAATTCACAGAACTGACCTCTTGTGTATCATTTATCAACATTGCCATCTAGTGAAAATAGGGCAGAATAGATATAAATACTGCCATGGTAAATCTGAGTAATATTGTAGCTATCGTGTATTATGCAAAGCAAACGGTTTTGTTTAACCTTAGGTCACTTATTAGTAGTGTTAAATTGTTTGACAGTGAAAGTAGTTAGGAATCGGTAACTGGTTGAACGATCTATGCCAGTTAAACGTTTAACCACTATACTATTTCATGTCTTGAATTACTATTGTCTGACCATAGTGATGTAGTGAATTTTGAATTAAAATCACTAGAGTCAGACAACTGGAGAAGATGCCATTTTAGTTCCACACCATGTGTCCCTTAAGACAAAGCAATAGACGTTTCAGTGCGAAAACCTACCTCTGCACCCAAAACTCCTTCTCCTTTGGCTCTGACAGAAAGAGCTTGACTGGGACTTTCCCTTCAGGCTGGACCTCAAACCCCTTGCATTCACATCTTTGCGTTCTTTTATCCTAGTTTTTCTTAGACGTCCTTTCTCACCTAAGGTCCCCTCACAATTTAACCATTTTCTTCTTAAGAATTGTTTCCTTTTGACTTTATTTTTTTTGTACCACTAAGCCTCGCAATTTTTTTTACAGCAGGTCATTTCCTCTTTGCTGTTTTCATCTAGCCAATTGAAGCTCTAGCGTAAGTTCAGTCAGGCATAGGCATACTATTTTCATGCTGCCATACACTCCTCTCATGAATGCTCACTACTATTTCCACTGTCACTCTCTGGATCAAATTGGGACATCAGCTGTTCCATCAGCTGGTCTCTTCTATCCAATAGCACAGAAACACACTTTCCTCGTCAACCTATCAGTCTGGTACCATCTGTTTAAATCCTGATTCTCTCTCTGCTTTCAGTACGTTCACTAACCAGTGGCTGTGACTTTGTGGCAGAGCCGGTCGACCACCAATTGGAAGGTCAGCAGTTTAATCCCAGCTTTCCCCAGCCCACGTGTCGAAGTGTCCTTGAGCAAGATACTGAACCCCAAATTGCTCCTGAGGTCTGTGCCTTCGGTGTGTGTGTGAATGGTTAGTTCCTCTGTACTGATGAGCAGTTTGCTCCTTCATCAGTGGATGAATGTGTCAATGGGGTGAAAGTGATATTTGTTTAAGGGCAGAAATCTTGCAAGGTAAAGACATGAATCTCATCAGCCTAATTCTTTTTTCCCCAAAATGCAAAAATAAAATTGTCACCAGTGAGAATTCCATTGCTGTTATCAAATCTGCAGACCTTATAGGCTCAGTCTACTCAGAATGCAAACAAGAACCATAAAGGCTTCTCCAGCAAAGCAGCTCTTTACATCGCCAAGTCAAACACATGCTTGAATTGGTCTGATCTGGACACTGATCTAGTCATGATTGTGGGTGGATCACAAGCTCTGGCATGCACTAACTGCAGAAACATTGGTCATTCTGCCTCCCTCTGCCCCCTGGTACAATTTTTCCCCACGAGTGTAAGGCTCCGCCAACACAACAGCTATCAAACATTTCACCACAGACAGAGTAAAAACCAACAGCTGTAGCCGCATGGTGTACATCTTCAACAATCAGCCTATATGCAATAACTGCAATGAAAATGTGTTCATTTACCCCAATTGCATTTTTCTCCACATTTGCAGCAACTGCAAAGATGCACGTCCACATTCAGTGTGCCCACGCAAGTTCCACCCTCAGCCAAATCATTGTGGTGCAAAGACTAAATATCTACCCCTCCACTCTAATAAATGTTCCAGCCCTTGCCGCAGAACTGTCTTCACATCCTGATGAAATTTTCATCATTTGCTCACTGGTCTTTCCCAAGGGTTTTGGGTAGGGGTTGTCTGGCCTCTGGCCTCATCTTACGTGTCAAAAAACCTACAATCTGCTCTCAAAGAGCCAGTAATAGTGTCTCAGCTACTAAAAAAAGGAGCTTGATAAAGGGTTTTTAATTGGCCCATACAACACTTTGCCATTTCCAGTGTTTAGAACCAGTCTCATAGGAGAAGCCACAAGATAGGAAAGAAAAGACTCATATTCAATCTTTCCATTCCTTATTCTGGGCCAATTCCTAGTGTTAACAGTCTTGTTCCAAATTGAATTCAAAGTGTATTTTGTTGTGCGCCTCATGTTCAGCTGCAAAAGCAGCCCATTCAATTTTAAACAAGTTTCTGAAGCTCTTTGTTGGATTCTCTTGAACAGAGTCCGAGTTCCATCCCTTCGCCACCTCCTCGAAGACTTTCAACTCAATGACCCTCCGCATGACAAATCCGGCTCTTCACTGTCCAAATAAAAACACCTGTTCAATTGTTTACTTCATTCACTTTACTTTACTTCATACATTTTACTCAACATCTAGCCAGTAGGTGATTTGTTAAACAGGGGGGATGGCCCAATTGGGGGCACAAGGGAGCTCAGCGTCTTTCATCTCCCTTTGCTAACAAGGGAGATGTCATCCCCCCTTAAATCGCCTACTGCATCTAGCCAACTTTCAAAGTAAGAACTTTCTGAAAGAAGCCTACTTAGCATCTGTGTTCTAACACAACAAAGGTTAGAACTGAGAAACTTTGAATCCTGCATCTCCCTGAGAACTGTGTCAGTCTGTGCCCTGAAATGATATGGCCCACACCCAGCTGTGCCCTGAGACCTCTGGCGACGGGGAATAAACCGTGAAATGCCGCTGCCTGCTTCTGCACCTCCTGAAAAAGCTCAACTACCGAGCCGATGGCCTTACCAAAGAGGTCTCCTCATCACACCATAGCCGTTTTCCTGGAGCCCCCTGATCTAAGTATAATGGTGACCAGTGGGGGCTCGAAAGCTGTGATGAAAACAGCCTAGAAGATTGGCAGCTCTCCGCAAAGAGAGCCAGCCGAGAACAGAGCGTTCTCATAGGAAGACGATCACAATGCTTGCAGTCAACCCCCTCGAAGGCTGACAGAGCGAGCTCTCGGCCCAAACAGCTAACATGCATCTCGTGTGTGTCGCCAGTTGGGATAAAGTGCGGGCAGGGAGGAACACACTGCCAAAACCGCTTCTCGCTCATCATTTTCACTGCACACAGAAAATGTGCTGAAGATCAGAAGACTGATGACAACAGTAAAACTGACTCCCTTTATAACTTCCGGTTTCGTCAGCGTGCGTCATGTGTTGATGTTACACCATTCAAGATTGGGCTAGGTTGTACAAGAGATTCAGATGCAGTCACGCTGGAGGCGTTCTCTTGAAAGGGAACCACAGTTTTTGCAGTGATCAAGAGTCAAATAAAATAAATAAATTCACATTTAGATAAGTTATTTGCCCCACATTACTTTAGCGTCTAACCATTTCTGTTGTAATAACTAATTCAAATGATTTACCCTCACTATAGCCAATCAGGTTTATTTCATCACTTAATATGTGCTTTTCATCTCTTATGTTTGTTTATTTTCTTTATCATAACGTTATACCTCATTAATCCTTCATTTATTCAGTTATTAGTCAGCATATATAAATAAATGTCTTCATTTAATCAGTAAGAAGTTGTCTGTGTTTTCTTTGAAGCAGAAACAATGGTCAATCTAACAAAAACAATTCAATCCTTCTTAACCCTCTAAGCACCAAAGTCGCAAAATAGCGACAAGCAACGTAACTGGAAAAAACAGCCGCTACTTCCGGTTTATGTGTTAAATCATGTTTCTACTCCCTTCCACCAGATGTCAGACACCCTGCACTTCGTTTCTAGCCCACTATTACTATGTGTTGCAATTTGAAATTTTTCTAGAAGAAGACCTTAAACAAGCGTCTTCTGTTAGCATCTCAGCTGGAATGTCATTGCCTTGAGACCATCTCAGTGGAAGCAGTGTTCTCTACATGCAAGCTGGATAATGCCAAAATGGCAAAGAAAAAATACAGTCGTGATGAAGCTGTCTTTAGTAATGGCTGATTCTGAGGGAGAACATCTGCCTTTAGAGTCTTTTCTGTTGAGTGAAAGTGAGAATGAGAGCGAGAATAAGTGCGTGTGTGTCCGGGGATGAGTGCTTGTTCGGCGGCGCCGCTGCTGGTGTCTCTGTCAGTGTGCACAAAGCACATGCCGTTTTCTCCCACACTTTGCCCAACACAAGTGAAAGAAATGAGGTAGAAACTAGTCGCTCTGGCCGCGGTAGTGACAAAGAGGTCGGGAAGGAAAGCTGTGTGCACGTAGCACATGCTTGTTTTACCCAGCAGAGGTGATAGAAGTCGGGGCGGGCATACTTGGTAGTTAGAGGGAGTGCGGAAGAAAATGTCGTTCGTCCTGGACCTTTACCCAGTAGAGGAGGGAGAGGCAGGGGTAAAAGCAGGGATAGTTGTGAAAGTGATAGCTGGGTTCACCTGAAAAACGAAGAGGTTTATCAGGGGTGGATCAAAATGTTTGAGCCTGCTGGCTGGGGAGGAGATAGAGATCTATCAAATACTAAACCTGTAGATTTTCTGTCCCTCTTTCTGACTGATGATTTTTGGAACCTCATTAGAAATGAGACCAACATATATGCACACCAGTTTTTATCCTCTGCACAGCTAAAACCACAGTCCAGATTTCATGAGTGGCATGAAGTCTCTGTCTCTGAGATGAAAGCCTTCCTGTCATTGCACTGGTGTATGGGACTGGTAGAAAAGCCTGAAATTGGCCATTCTGGCCAACATTTACTCCTGGATTGGAAAGATAATGTCTAGGAACAGATTTGAAATAATTTTGTCTTTCTTGCATTTTGCCAATAAAAGTGTGTATGTGAGCAGAGGTTAGCCAGGTCATGATAGACTCTTCAAAGCGTGTCCAATAATTGATGAGATGACAATAGCATTCCAGGGGAGGTCAACTTTGTAAAAATACAATCCAAAAAAACAGATAAATATGTTGCTGCCTGTTGTGCTATTTTTAGCTGTGTTAAAGTCCAGTTAGCTAACAGTTTTAGCTGTTGCTCTGTGGACCTAATAAATAACTTCATCAGGCTTAGGTCCAGTAATAAGATGCAGACGGAAGTCTGGTCAGATTACTGTGGATGAAGTAAATTATTACGTCTCCCACAGCGTCTGAGAATTCTCTTGCTTCTGTGTGTTTTTCTCTTTGCTTTAGAAGTTACTGTTCTTGTGCTGACCACACCGGTAACGTTAACGGTTAGCCTAGCTCTGTGGAGCTGACAGCGTGTTTGTAGCCAGTTCAGTAAATGCAGCTGCTGTACGTAAAAGTCCGCAACAGCGTGTTGCTGAGAACGCCACCGCCCTCAGCCACAAGGCTAGGATCTCGTGTTTCTTTGTGTGAGTTCTCTCCCTCTTTCCTCTCCACTAATTCACATATCTTTACACGCTCCAAATGGTGTTTGTTAATCAATGATAAGGTTAAATAAACATTATTGTATATTTTATACACTATTGGCAGGTGGATTCTTGAGGCTATCGTTTCGGCATACGAGGTGCGTGGTTTGCCATCACCTCTGTCGATAGGAGCCCACTCCACACGGAGTATGGCATCCTCCAGAGCTTGGTGGTCAGGAACCCACCTCTCCGATATATGTGATTCTGCGAGATGGTTCCTCACCTCACACCGTATTGAGACTTTACAAGCCTAGGCCACTTAAATAATCCAGGATCTGTGGCTCTCTTGTCCTGAAGTGTGCCCTGCTGTCTTAACCCTCTGACAGACGTCCCTTCAGCATAGCAGAGTTGGTACTGCCTTCCCCATAGCGTCAGCTGACGCAGCGTTGAAGTTCACACAAGAATGGAAGTACTAAGCAAGGAAAAAAGCAATAATATAATACACTATAGTCCAGGTAAGTACAAAGTGGGTATAAGTATAAACTTAAAATTAAATAAGTATAATGTACAAAGTGGGTTAACCGGTTGAGGTTAATATTACAGTATAAAGTAATAGTGCATGAGCTGTCAAGTTGCGTGTAGCTTATTAACTATATAATAATGGGACGGAGGATACTGCACAGCCGTACTAGAAGTATAAATAAGTATCACAAATTAAATTTAAAACAGGGTGTATTGCACAGTAGTTTAACCACCGAATATTCCCAAATTATGTCCAGTATTTGGGAATATTCGATACAGTCAATCAGAAGGCTGCCGACAACAGTGAAGCCGGCTCCCTTTGTAATCTCCGGTTCTGCCGGTGTGCGTCACGTGTTGACGTTAAACCCAGTCAAGATTGGACTAGTTGATACAGAGATTCAGAGGCAATCACTCTGAGGGCGTTCCCCATAGTCAGCTAATGCGGCGTCTCATTCCCTATCAGGGAACCATGGTTACCTACGTAACCTGGTACGTTTTCATAGTGTTGCGTTCAGTTGTACACGCAAAAAGTGACAGAGGTAATGAAAAAACAGAGCTTGAGAGAGAACTTCAGATCCTGCTTACTTTCTCACCTCCACACACCTGACCAATATCTGCGTAAAATGTATTATGAGCACAACATTAGAATATTGGACACTGGAGAGCTATCATGGCTTTGCTGGATTAAAAAAAGTGGGGGTGAGAAAAACAGGATTTCAAAATGTGGGGGGGGACATTTTAACCCTGTCCCTAGTGGATTTTATGCCCAAGCATATTTGTTGATGTCGAGTTCTGTTTTTTTTTTAGGCGTTATCCTTTAGGTGTCAATAAGCCTCACCTGAGGTGCACCTGTCAGATGGTCAAACCGTGTTTGTCCAAAGTCAGATCCCTACTCAAATCCAACAATTTGTGTAACTTTCTCAAACTGGCAATCTGACATGCACACCCATTACAGTGATCTTGATATAACTGTATAGTGTGTGAGTTCTTAAAATACATTAATGTATATGTGACCAATCACGGAAAGTAGGGACACAAGTCGGTTCTGGGGCATTTTGAGTTATTCACAGATTCGGCTGTGGCTTGGTGGCAGAGCGGTCGTCCACCAATCGGAAGGTTGGCGGTTCGATCCCGGCTTCCCTGTCGAAGTATCCTTGAGCAAGATACTGAACACTGAACTGCTCCCGAAGCTGCGCCTTCGGTGTGTGAGTGAGTGTGACTGGTTAGTTTAATTTGTACTACTGCCATCAGTGTGTGAATGGGGTGAATGTGATGTAGTGTAAAAGCGCTTTGAGTAGTCAGAAAGACTAGAAAGGCGCTATACAAGTACAGTCCATTTACCATTCGGAAAATGTAGTCTCCAAGCTTTCCAACGATGTATTTACATACTGGATAAGCCGGCTTTTGTTTCTTTGTTATTGCCCCGCCCTCCAAGGGAAGCATGGCTACTTATTATGCAGCGCTCTAGCTGATATCAAAAGTCAATGAAGATGGACACCGCAAAGATTATCGCAGAAGAGCTGAACCGTGGTAATAATACTGAATAATTAATTGAGCAAAGATGAAGACGAGGAAGAATGTATTGGACTGGCATCAGACGAGCTGGACCGTAAGATATCAGAGGCTATATCGATAGTAACATTTAATGGGGATTAAGATAGAGAAATGGGGAAGATCTGTAACTTTGATTTTTAATGCTACATGAGGAGAAAAAAAACTCTCTACATGGGAGACAGTCCTGTAGCCAGAAGCTTTCTCCAGACATTATGTACAACATACGGCTGGATATTTTAGCTGCGGAAAAAGAGTGGCAGGACAATTATTGGACATTTAGAGGCAAACAGGCTCACAGTGCAACCTTCACAGATGGTTACATCCACAAAAAAGACCCCGACAAAGAGAAAGTGTGCCTGAACGACTTATTTCATTGGAGGCAACAAGATCTACAAGAATACTTTCCATAAACTTCCATCAAAGTTTAAAGTTTTGTGTCTCATTACTATAATGGGCTTTTAGATAGTAAAGTTAGCATCTGCCATGTAATTCGAATAATGCTTCAATTGCTTGAATTGACTGGTGTGAATGACTTAGCCCACGTAAACATGCCTGTTAGCATTCTTGAGGATGACACCCCCCAACTGCATGCTAGAATCTCTGAAAAACAAGCCGATTTCAACCTTTAAATATACTTTATAATACTGCTATCTCAAAGACGGAGAGGCTTCTTCGTGATCTCAACTAACAGATTCTGCAAAAAAGTGAAAATCACCGATTTTGAAAAAAAAAATGCTTCTTTCTCATTTCGAAAGTTGTGCTGCCGACTTGTGTAATTGGTGTCTGTGACGGGACACTTGTATATATCATATTTTGATACATTTCTTACATGTTGTGAAGTCACAAATTCTTCAGCTTATATGCCTACTTGATTACCACAGCATGTGATGTTCAGTAGGGTTATGGGTTATACATGCAAAGAGTAAGACAGCTTTTTCTAATGTATTTACCACTTTTCTGGCAGAAAGATTAAATTAAGCACGATAGCCATCTTAATCATAATGTGTTGCTTTTAAGTAGCTGGGAATATGATAAAAGCATGTAGAAATGCAGAAAATGGTATTCAAATCCCTTTTTTCTGGGGGAGGGCCCCCAGAATCCCCATATTGTGTCCCCTCCCTTTCCAAACTGATGTTACGCCCTTGCCAATATGCATCCTGGTTATGTAAAGTCACATCATCATCACTGCAGCTAATGATCTGTTAAACCAGAAGTTGACTCTTACTCTTATGTGAAATAAATCAACCACAAAGCAATAGTTCTCCTGCAACATTTAAACAATGATGGTCTTTGTTCCCAGTGATTTTACTTAGTTTCAAGTTGTAGATCGTTTTCTGTAATCCTCAAAGGCATGAATTTTGCCTGGTAGAAACGTTCCTACTGGTATCTGCCCAGGAAAAGTGTATGGTGACTTTGGTGTAGTGGTCACATTGGAGACTGCAGGAAACATTAATTACAAAAAAAAAATGTGTCAGTGTCACAGACATTCAAAATGACTCAAAAGACTCCAATATACATTGAGTATTTAAGAGCCAGGCAAGAAATTGGAGAAACTTTTCACTGAATGTGCTGACAGAGCAGTTTTCATTTGAACAAAATGGGTCACTGTGTTTGTATTTCTAATTCATTGTTAAATGCATGCATCCATGGTATTTCTACTGTAACTTACCAAAAATAATTTTAATGGAAATAAAAACATGGTCAGGAACAAATCCTACGCAAATGCAATCTGAAGGTCACCTGACTCAAAGCATGGATTCCCTCCTTCCACATAACTTGGGAGTCAGTCAAGCGATATGGCACTTTTCAGAGAGTACACACAACCAACAGTGGTGATTAAGGGAGTGATAATCCCTTAATCACCACAATCCTTAATGGGCTGTTTCGCTCTGAAGTGTCTTAGGCTACAATGTGTACAGCGTCTCCCTCTGCCTTAACGAGGTTATGTAGATTTATGCAAATTAGGTCTAATCCCCGGGATGCTGGGGACTCCGGGGTCTTTAAGTCGGTTAGCTGGCTTTTTCTGTGGCACCACTCTTGGGGTGGTACATATGAGGAGTAATTTTGGTCATAATTCAAATTATAAGTCCAAAATGGTAAATTAAAAGAATAGGAAATAATCAGGCCATAATAAAAAGGGAATTGAAGTGACAATGAAAAAAGTGAAATTTAAAATGCAAAAGCTTAAATGGAAATGCTCAAACTTGAAAATGGCAATGGAATTAAGAAAGGGTAAACGTCACGTATGAAACTCAAATGGGAAATGGAAAAGCTTAAATGGAAATGCTTAAATTAAAAGCTTGAATAGAAAAAATATTTTTGTTTTGCATTTGAACTTTATCATTTTGCATTTGACATTTATGATTTTATCTTTTCCATTTTCCATTGGGCATTTGACCTTTGAAATATCAAATTTCATCTTTTCTATTTTCCATTAGGTTAACTCCCCCTCCACTTAGCAGATGTCAACAGTCCCATCTCTCTGAAACAGACAGTGAGGAGATATGTCATTTATCTTCTAGTAGATATTCTGCCCCATGTTCTTTTCAGCCTCTGAGGCAAGACCCCTTCACCAGTGCTCATCCCTCCAAAAGCATAGCATGTTAGCTTAACTAGGTAGGCTACTTAGCATAGTTATGTACACAACCGTTTAGTTAACTTTGCATATGTGACATTACTGATGTGATTCCATTAAGATTTATGTTTGTGAAGCTTTTCAATCTGGTAGTTCATCTGGTAGCAATTGCTTGATTGATGTTAGTTATTATGCTAAACACAGGGTCTTTGCATGCTAACTAACTCCTTTTAACTTGGCACTATTAGCTTACAGATCACCTTTTTACCTGCTAGCACTCACACACACACACACACACACACCTCTACTTTGGCCTTTGGCAGAGCCACACTTGTGACTAAAATGGCCTTACGCCATCTTTACATTTCCCTTTGTCTAGCCATTCAGCTACTGCTTAGCTTCACTGCCACTTGAGCTAATGTAACTTTAGTAGAATCACACTCATTTTGAAATAATTGCCTTTGTTCAACCCATTTTTACGTCCAAGCCGCCATCCTGGACACACACACACACACCTTTTTGTATTTTAGAGTCTTCATTGTGTGTTTGTTGCTTTGTTTATCTTTTTAAATAAATGCTTGTGTTTAATTATTATAAATAGACTGTACTTCCAGTGTACCAACACTTCGACACGTGGGTTGGGGGAAGCTGGGATCGAACCAAATTATGCTGGTCTCTATTTGTCTCACAAGAGAGAATAATTTACCAACCTCTTCTATGTTGAATTCCAAATCCTTCACCAACTAGCTATTAATGGTACTTTTGGGTTATAGTTATTATCAATCTGAGTTACCAAATTGATAGTTTAGTGTGTTTTATGAGACTCAATCAATGAATCGGCTATCATTTCTCTTCATACTGGAAGGGTGGTGGCTCAAGGTCTTTATTAATTAAAGTAATTATTTATGATTATCTTTTATAATCTTGATAGCTAAATCTAATTGATTACAGTAACATCAACTTGGTGCCCATTCAATCATGGTAAACTCCAATAATGTCATACGCTCATTTGTATGTTGATAACGTTATCATGCATACATTTGCTTACAGCTTAGTGCAGTGAGGGAGAGATCACCCTAATTTAAGACATATAAAACGTGGCCAAATAAGCACAAACTCACTACAAGGGGATCGTTTGTTTGAAGTAAAAAAGTAAACAAATATAAATAAAAAAACTGTACAAATGAACTATTTATATATTTATAACCTGTAGTAATATGGTAAATGGACTGTACTTATAGCGCCTTTCTAGTCTTCCGACTACTCAAAGCGCTTCATACAATGATGGCAGAAGCTAACTCCCATCAGTACAAAGTAAACTAATCATTCACACACACTCACACACCGAAGGCACAGCTTCAAGAACAATTTGAGGTTCTGTATCTTGCTCAAGGATACTTTGACACATGGCTGGGGGAAGCATGATCAAACTGCCGACCCGCTCTTTCACCAAGCCACAGCCGCCCACAAGCTTACAGCACCTGGAATTCCCAGGTGGTCTCCCATCCAAATACAAACCAGGCCCTACCCGACATGGCTTCCGAGATCGGACGCTTAATCCATAGAGAAAAAAATGGGAAAGAGAAGCACAAATGAAGTATTTACATATTTTACAAGCTATAACATTCTAATCCAGAGATTCGGAGAGAAAGAGTGAAGCTGCCCCAAACATTGCAAACTAACTGACTATGCACAGTGCAAGAGCAAAGAAAGAGAGACACTTTTGGCAGAAGAGCCACAGCATGTATGGGAATAAATTACACTGTAATATATTTGAATATATTCCTTGCCTTTTCCCTGATGGTCTAAATAAGTCGATTCAATTTGTTGCTAGTCGCTTTTTAGAAATAAAGGGTCTGAAAAGTCATTAAATCTATTGACAAAATTGCCAAATTGGCAACACTAGTGGTTAGCATAGTTGACTGATGACTGGGAGATTGAGGTCCGAGACCCGGTGTGGGAACTTCCTTTTGCTCCAGTAGTTTATTGAAGAACACTTATTTTAACATTTTATAATCCTAAAATTAGAAGTTGTTATGCCTATTTCCACTTTTATTCGAATACAAATAATCCCTCACCAAATTAACTGAGTTGGCAGCCAAATATCATGTCTGTCTACTTTCAGCAGCTCTACCAAAGTAGAAGCAAATAACAAAGCACAACAAATGTGTATTGTTACTGCACAGTCATGTTCAAATTTACTGGTTAAGATAAGATTGCACTTTACTGATCCCCTAGGGGAAATTCAGTTGCCACAGCAGCAAACAGGGAGTACAGAAATGTACAGGGAATAGCAAGATATAACAAGCACAATACAATATCGTTAAAGTCGCCAAACCAGTTCGGAAACAGATTCAAGTGTGGCCAGAAGGGTCGTCGACCGCTCTTCAAGACTGCTTTGATACAACTGACTGGAATATGTTTAAGCAGGCTGCCACTTACAATAACACCACTGACCTCCAGGAGTACTCGGAGACTGTCACTGCCTACATCACCAAGTGTATTGAGGATGTAACAGTCACAAAAACCATCACTGTCCGGGCCAACCAGAAGCCGTGGATGACAGGGGAGGTCTACAGACTCCTGGAGACGCGGAACGCTGCTTTCAGAGCTGGAGATGAGGGGGGCCTGAGAACAGCCAGGGCCAACCTATCCCGCGGCATCAGAGAGGCTAAGAGACAGTCCAGGAGGATAGCCCATCGTTTCAGTGACAGCAGAGACACTCAGAGCCTGTGGCAGGGGATACAGACCATTACGGACTACAAACCCCCACAGC
>CM022493.1:24164737-24214562 GCA_011952105.1 Coreoperca whiteheadi | reverse complement strand
TTTGAGGCACAAAACAGCTCCACTGCACAGAAGACTCCACCTCCTCCCAGCGACCAGGTGATGATGCTGACCCCGGACAGCGTGAGGAGATCCTTCAGCAGGATCAATGCACGCAAAGCTCCGGGTCCTGACAACATTCCTGGGCGTGTACTGAGAGACTGTGCAGCAGAACTCACTGAGGTCTTCACAGACATTTTCAACATCTCACTTAGTCAGGCTGTTGTTCCCATATGCTTCAAAGCTACCACCATCATTCCAGTCCCGAAGAAGCCATCTCCGTCCTGCTTCAATGACTACTGTCCTGTTGCACTTACTCCCATCCTCATGAAGTGCTTCGAACAGCTAGTCATGCACCAAATCAAGTCTGCCCTGCCCCCATCCCTGGACCCATTCCAGTTTGCATATCGGTCCAACCGGTCGACCGATGATGCCATCTCAACTACCCTCCACTCAGCACTCACACATCTAGAGAAAAGACTCATACGTCAGAATGCTGTTCATAGACTTCAGTTCAGCATTCAACACAATCATCCCTCAACAGCTCATTTACAAACTGGTCGAGCTGGGGCTCAACACTTCGCTGTGCAACTGGCTGCTGGACTTTCTGACTGGAAGACCTCAGGCAGTACGTGTCGGCAGCAACACATCCAGCATCATCACACTGAACACTGGGGCCCCCCAAGGATGTGTGCTGAGCCCCCTCCTCTTCACTCTGCTGACACACGACTGCACACCATCACTCAACTCCAACCTCTTCATTAAGTTTGCGGATGACACGACTGTGGTGGGTCTCATTAGCAACAGAGATGAGACCAACTACAGGAGGGATGTGAGCCGCCTGGCCGGGTGGTGCCTCTACATATACCAGTCCACTTCCTTTGTCAGTTGGTCCCAGTTGCTATCTTGCCTTGTGTTTTTGTGTTCAAACTTCTGTAACCTTATCCTGGACATGGACCTGCCTGTCACCTACAGGTAGTCAACCTGTACCTTCCTGTAAGCTATTTTGATCATTAAACCACTGATACCATCCTTCTGTCTTAACTTTCTGCATTTGGGTTCTTGCCTTGTTGCCACTCGCAATTAATAATTCATTTAATTAATTAACTTACTGGTGACATATGAACATACATGGCAGGATACATTTGAGAGAGAACATGTGGCTAGGTCAATACAGTACATCTGGGGAAGTATGTACACTGACTTGGTTGAAGAGGGATAAACATAGACAAACACCTAATTATAAAGCCTACAAACAAATCCTAGGGCTCAGTTCAGTAATATACTACTGTAGGAAGAAAAACACTGAGACAGACAACCTGCAAAAAGGGCTATTCAAGAAAGTTATATATCATTTTAGGCTAACTAAAAACATAATTTTTTTTCTTATCCAAAAATTATACTGTCTAACATGATTTAGATTTTATTATTAGACTAATTTAAACTTAACTAACCTTGCTTTTTCTTAGTGATATAATAAATATATAGTATATTTTAACTATAGTTGACAAGATCTTGCATCTTTCTTTGTGAAGAAAACAACTGCCATCAGCAGTCAGTTATCTGCGCCGCCACCTGTCGACCACGCACGCATCCCAGATACGTGTCTGCTCACCTCTTTCTCTCCTCTATTTGAAGCTGACGTTTCCAAGGTCATATATTCTAACCACCCTACCACCTGCCCGCTGGATCCCAACCCCACTCATCTCCTTCAGGCCATCTCTCCGTCTGTTGTCGCTGCTCTGACCCACATCATCAACTTATCTCTCTCCACTGGGTCGTTCCCCACAGCTTTCAAGGAAGCCTGCGTCACACTGAAGAAGAAAAGCCACTCACACTATTAGAAAACTACAGACTGGTTTCCCTCCTTCCCTTCATTGCCAAAGCTCTGGAGCGGGTTGCGTTCAACCAGCTCTCCTCCTTTCTCACACAGAACATCCTCCTGGACCGCAACCAGTCGGGTTGCAAGAGCGGCCATTCCACAGAGACCCCGCTGCTCTCAGTTGTTGAAGCCCTGAGACTGGCAAAGGCAACATCCAAGTCATCTGCCCTCATCTTACTGGATCTGTCTGCTGCCTTGGACACAGTTAATCACCATATCCCCCTGTCCTCTCTCAGTGCTATGGTTGTCTCTGGAATTGCGTTGCAATGGTTCAAATCGTACCTCAACCGGAAGGTCGGAGGTCCGATCCCGGCTTCCCCTAGCCATGTGTCAAAGTATCCTTGAGCAAGATACTGAACCCCAAATTGCTCCCGAAGCTGTGCCTTTGGTGTGTGAGTGTGTGTGAATGATTAGTTTAATTTGTACTGATGGGCAGTTAGCTCCTGCCATCAGTGTATGAATGTGTGTGTATTGGTAAATGTGATTTGTAATGTGAAAACGCTTTGAGTAGTCGGACGACTAGAAAGGTGCTATACAAGTACAGTCCATTTACATTTACATTTACTCTCGAGTAGGTCATTCAGAGTATCCTAGAGATGAGTTCTCTGAGTCCCTGCATCTCAACACAAGGGTGCCGCAGGGGTGCCGCAGGGCTTGGTGCTTGGACTACTACTACTACTACTATTACTACTACTCTTCTCCGTTAACATGACATCCCTCGGTTTGGTCATTCAGAAGCATGGCTTTTTCTATCACTGCTATGTGGATGACCCGCAGCTCCAGTTGTCATTTCAACCTGATGATTCAACTGTCTCTGCTCGCATCTCGGCATGCCTGAGTGACATCTCGCTTTGGACGAAGGACCATCACCTGCAGCTGAACCTCAACAAAATGGAACTGCTTGTGATCTCGGCCAACCCAAAGATCTGGGGGTGGTAATTGATAATCAGCTAAACTTCAAAAGCCATGTCGCCAACACCACCCGGTCCTGTAGATTCATCCTCTACAACATCAGGAAAATCAGACCTTTCCTATCTGAGCAGTCTACAAAAGTCCTAGTCCAGGCACTTGTCTTGTTCAATCTGGACTATTGCAACGCGCTGCTGGCTGGACTCCCTGCTTGCACAACCAAAACTCTGCAGATGATCCAGAACGCAGCAGACAGAGTGGTTTACAATGAACCAGAGAGAGCGCATGTAACCCCTCTCTTCATTAGGTTACACTGGCTCCCTGTTGTTGCCCGCATCAAGTGCAAAGCCTACAAGACCACCACTGGTTCTGTACCATCATAGCTTCACTCGCCAATACAGACCTATGTTCCTGCCAGATCCCTGCGCTCTGCAAACGAACAATGTCTGGTGGTACCATGCCAAAAAGGAAAAAAATCCCTCTCGCGCACCTTCTCTGGATCCATTCCAAATTGGTGGAATGATCCGCCTGCTCCTACAAGATCAGCAGATTCTGTAGCCACCTTTAAAAAGCACCTGAAAATTATAATAATAATAAAAATCCCTATCTTTAGCTTTGTATACTGTGCTGGGCTTTAACAGACTAGTTTCTGGTGCACTTATGCATTTTGTTACCATGTGTTGCTGTAATTGCTTCCATTGTGCCACCTCATATATAAGTCGCTTTGAATAAAAGCGTCTGCTAAATGACTAAATGTAAATGTAATGTAAGAAACAAATCTGAATAGAACTGTAGATTTGATGGTTGTCACACTAGCATCCTAAACAGCTATTAAGAAAAAAGACAGCTTTGCTTCTCAGTGGGGGTGTAGTACAACATTCTGGGCCCTGTACATAAGCAGTCTCTTTGGGTCCCCTTTCGCTCTTGATCTGTGTCAAATAATTGAACCAACAATTAATCTGTAGTAGTTATTATGGTAGTCACTAATTAACTGTTAGTACCACATTTAAACAAGTAATAATCTGTGATATGTGCTTAATTTCACAAAGTTCCACACTTCAACCCTTTTCTTCATGTTTAAGTATTTATCATTTCCAAGGTATAAGACAAAGCTAAAAAATACCATCTTAGTTTTCTAACCCCTACATTGAGAAAAGGCTTACTGCATAGAAGGCAACTGAAGAAGACGTCATGTTTAATTTGCAGAAATAAGAAGACAAAATGAATAAGCTTTCCAATAAGTGCTATCCTATACATATACATTATGTAGGCCAAAGCATGTAGGCCAAAAAGCTAAATAATTAAAACCTGAGAAAGCTGAAAAAAAATATTGAACTGGTTAGGTATGCTTAGGATAATATGGTCAATCTTGCAGGGACTGAAAATATGTGAATTATTCTCAGTTCAAACTTTGAACATCTTAGGGTTATGATTCTATATATATCACATCTTATCATATCACCACTAAGCCCATTTTTCCTAACTATTTTCCCAAAATTACATGCCCAAATAGAGTATATCTTAACAACTACAAAAGCTATATGCATAATCTTGGTCTCAAAAGAAAGCTAAGATTACAATAGAAGTGTAGGGATTCAGGTATCTATACTTTGTCAGATAATATGCATCTGGAAAGCAGTGGAAAATTGAAATTTCTACTTCCGCCTAAAAAAACCCACCTCATTTATAGTGAAAACACATTAGAATCATCAAGGAATAAACCTAAACTTTGTAGGAATGATTAAAATAATATTTGCTAAGTAACTGTGCAAAAGTAGATGCTAAAAAAGTGAACCTAAGCAGTTTAACACACATTTTATCACAGATATTTCCAGGCGGAACCAGCAAATGTGGCATTTGGATCCAGATGTGCCATTGACCTGTTTTAGGTACCAGGCAGTAAAAACTAATTATATTTCACTAATATATCATTATAGTAACTCATCCCATCAAATACAACTGTTTTTGAGTCATTTTGAGTTTACAATCTGGCTCAGATTCACCTAGGCACTCTCTCTGTACATACTGTATTCATCTGCAGCTGGTCTGTGTGGCCTGACAAAAAGAGTCAGAGCTCAGCAGCCCATTGGCCGATCTGCATAAATGACACCTCTTTGTGATCGTTAGAGCCAATAGAATCGATTGAAACCGCCCACGGTTGGCTTAGCAACACCAATCACCATCCAGAAGGCAGTAAGGCCAGAGCCAGTGAATTCTGTTCGTGAGGTCCCTCCCCCCTATGAGCCAACTGTTTGTGCTTGTGGTAAAACACTGGGATCCACCATTGATTTCAAAGGGACCGTAATACACGAGAGAACACGCTAGAACCGTCTTTTTCAATCGGAATATAACTTTTGACCAGAAGACAGCAAAGGTAAGACATGCTTTATGATATGGTTATGATTTTTTGTTACAGTTTTGACTGTAGGCACGGCAACGTGGCTGGCATCTTTGTTTTCTACAGAGTCTGCCCTTTCAGAGGGTGTAAAGCTTGTGTGGATTGCTGGAAGTGGTGAAAAAAACAAATCATGGAATTGTGATTTGCATATTTGTGTGTTTTTGGTCATTATGAGTATAATTGCCTAGGTTGTAATTGTGTTTTGTTCTGGCTGTGGATGCTTGGTACTGGCTTTTAGAGGAGTATGCCCTTTGTGGTGGTGTGTCACATGTTAGGGTTGATGCTTCATAGCTTGTGTACTGTTCATTTGGACTGTCCAGGACTGCGTACAGCCTTTAAAGGGGGCTGAAAATGGGTGAGGGGTTTTAACATTACTCTCTTTTGAAGGCATTTCCAGAACTAATAAATTGGCTGAAAACTTAGGTCATGAGAGCTAATGCCAGTAGAAGTTTTGAGAGGTATCTTTACACCTAAAAGTGTTACGATTAAGGTAGTTTTAGGTTGGACCCAAAAGACAAGGCTGGACACGACGTAGGCGGTAGGAGAACCAACAAGATTTATTCGTGGTATCAGAGAAGTTGAGAGCTGTGAAGGCTGGAAGCGGGACAGGCAGGTAAGTGGAGGTAGAGAGTCCACACAAACTGGGATCGAAGGATGCCGGCTGGCAGACTGAAACTCCAAGGGTAGTTGCATAAAACCTGACAAAAAGATGTAAAAGGAGGGAATGTTGGAGTGAAATAAGTGATGGAGTGATGCTTAAACATTCTTTTAGTAATTGTCACTAACTGTATGTGTAATACGTGACTAGGTGGTTGTGTGTGTGTGTGTCAGGGTGCTGACAGGGGGCAGTTTACAGTTTACAGGCACTGTCCACTCTGGAGATGAAGAAGACGTCACCAGGCTGTGAATAAGAGGAGGTCCACAGGCACACCCCCGACTCAACTGCTGACCAATTACATAGCAGCAATTGTCATATAATAGCAAGTTAGTTCTTCTTCTTTTTTTGGGATTGAGCTGCACCTACCTGCGTGTAGGCTGTGGTTTTCAGAAATAGAAGAGTATCCATGTAGGCCTACATGCTTTTAATTTGATTCTCTAATGATAATAAAGCAACTAAATTAAGAATTAGGTTTCAATTTGTTTGTTTTTGTGTCCTCCAAATAAAAGAATGTGCTCACAGCTGTTGTGGGCATTTTTTAAGCTAGTGCGTAGAAATATGATTCATATAAATCTTGAGATTGCAATGAATCCAAACATGTCATGCTAGCTTTCTGGGAAAGGGGCTAAATAGCTAAATCTGTACCGGTAACCATTGGTAAATCTACTGTTAACGTATCAAACCTGCCCCATATTTAGATAAATGGCTGTGGGTTTTGTCGGTTTAAATGGGAGATGGGCTGGACGTATCTGCCAGGAAAATGAAATATGAGCTTGGCAGATTCTTCTGAGTATTTGCCAATTTACTGACAAAGAGACTACCGGAGGAGAGGAGCACATTGACATGGAAACTGAAAGCGTGAAACAGATCAGCATCTCAGGAATGATATTGAAACAACGCTAAAAATGTTTGGACTGAAAGTGGAGCGATCGTCAAATGGATGTGCGTAGAGACACTGAGCTTCCTACTGGATAACTAATCATGTAAATGTTAATGAAAAGACTGGATGGAAGAGGGAGCAACTGTCAACGTGGACAGATTTTTTATTTTCCGAAGGAGGACTAATGGTAATATTGTTGATCTTTGAATAATATTTTGTAAGATATATACAGTGTATGTTATGTTATGGCAACGGCTGCGCATGTAGATGCAGCGGCTGGTAGCTCCATGAAACTTGCTACATAATTTTTTTGGCTTCATCGCTTAAACATCATTGGATGAAGACTAACTGTATTTTATCTAAAGGGCTAAGGCAAATTTGTTCAAATTGACTGAATCAGAAGATTTTGATGGCTGTGCATGTAGATGCTTTTTTTTCTATTTCTGTATTCCTGAAACACTTATTACCTATTCATCGTAAAAGAGCAGAGGCCCTTGAGAAGATCCACCCAGCCAGATCAACCGGCATAGACACCACGGCGGGTGCTGTGTCAGGAAGAGCTGGGATAGGAGCCAAGCTGGCACAGTTTGGACTTAATGCTGCTCCTGGATAATGTCCTATCTGGACGAAATCAAACTCAGGATGGACAAGCAATGGGGAAATCAGAGACCGTGCCCACATCTTTGCAGAGACCTGCTCCACCAACATAGGGTAAAGCACTCAACAGGCAGACCGTGTTCCAAGCTGAAGGAGCACAAGACTCCAGCCAGATGCTGCTTGGTACTCAAGCGCAAAGTGCTTGGACACCATTTCCAGATGTTGAAAATAATATTATCTTCACTATCTTGTTGCTGTTGTCTTCATTTCCCAGACGCAAAATGCACTGAATTATTTCCTGGGTGTATACATGTATGTATATATGTAAATAACTGTAGGATATATATATTGTATGTGGCATGAAGGTCTACTTACTTGTGCAATGAAATTAAGTTAGTAGTCAGCAGTCAGCTACAACTAAAAAAGTTTTAGCTGAAACAATGCTGTGCCTCCAAAGTGCTCTCAAGCACTCACAGCTGGGCTTTTCAGAAGAGTGCCTGGTGTTTTCAGCTGGGAAAAAACACTTATAATGGCATTTTTGATGGTTATGGCTGTAGAGTAAGTAATACCTTGGTAGAGAATTATGGGATTGTATAAAATTGTGTCCTGGAATATTTTAGGGTGCCATAATGTGGTCAAGAGAAAACAATTCTCACATATTTGAAACAAAAAAAATGCTGATATAGCCCTCATTCAAGAAACTCATCTTAATGATGAGGAAGCTCAAAAGAGAATGGGTTGCCCAGGATTATCATAGCACATTTTCATCTTTCATCTTTCAGGGGAAGACCTAGGACACGCTGGAGGGACTGTCTCGGCTGGCCTGGGAATGCCTCGGTATTCCCCTGGAAGAGCTGGAGGAAGTGTCTGGGGAGAGGGAAGTCTGAAGGACGGCATTCCCTTTTTGTCCCACAATCCCCGAGACAGTGAACACGCCATTGACATCTGTTTGATGTGTGACCCGGAAGTGACCAGGAAATAAAGCAGGTCTGCAACCTCTGGCCTCTCTCTTACCTCTGCTCTCCCTCCTGAGCATACGGGCACGTTGTCTCTCTCCTCTCTGCTCCTCTGTCCAAACAGGCCCCATGCTTCCTCCTGGCTTCGTGCCAGCCAGCAGAAGGCCGCAACAAAAAATCCTGCCTTCCTTCAGAACTGAACTCCTGCATAAGATTGTTGCAACAAGTTTAGCGGCAAGCCTGCCACAGAGCCAGTTAGCCTTAAGCTAACCACACAGAGCATGACCGACAACAGGCGCGAGTGAACCTTTTCCACGCCTGCACACAGACATCGCAACAGAGCTTTCCACAGCAGAACCACAATTATTCCCCCGCCTGGCCCGGACAGACAGACACCTGCAGAGCAGCAGCGTCCCAAAACCTCTGCTCTTCCCACGGAATGGTAACCACTGGGCATAGCATAGCGTGTTAGCTTAACAGGGTGCTTAGTGTAGTTAAGTACAGAACTGTTTATCTAAAGTTGCATATGTGACATTACTAATGTGATTTCATTAAGATTTACCGTTGTGATGCTTTTCAATCTGTTCATTAATCTGGTAGCCACAGGAAAATTGATATTTATGCTACACACAGGGTCTTTGCATGCTAACTAACTCCTTTAGCTAACTAACTCTGCTATTAGCTTACAGATCACCTCCCCCTGCTAGCACACAAACACGCACCTCTAGTTGGCCTTCAGCAGAGCCACACATGTCAATGTATGCTGATGTAACCTTAGTAGAGTCACCCTCTCTCTTATATTTCCCTTTGTCTAGCCATGAAGCTAATGCTTAGCTTAAAGAAATTGCTGGCTATGTCAAAATATGCCAAAATCAATGTTTTCTCCAATGTTCCACTCATCAAAACAGATTGGGAAATGTTTGACTGGTATGATTTGGGGTGATCATTTGATGAAACGTAAGACGGGTTGTTGTTTTTCAGGACACAGTTGATTTCATAGCGCTGCAGGTCAATCAATATTATCAAGCTCCAGGGGCCCTATCTTACACCTGGTGCAAAATGATGCACAGCACAAGTGTCAGTCCTAGTTTCTGTCCGACGCAGTTGTCATTTTCACTCCCAGGGCCTTTCTTGTGTAAGTAGCAAATATGGAATGGAAATATGTGCAATTTGCATTGTGCTTCATTATGGAATTTAAGAGCTAATAATTGTTCTAGAATCCCCAAAATGACTTACCAAAACTTATTAGTTGTACAGTTATGTGTTGACATGATACACTGTAGCTGATTTAGTCCAGGTTGCCTTACCAGGCTTATTTTAATTGCATAAAGTTCCTGGATTTAATCCAATAGGTAATGGGACCTAATGGGATTATCGGGGACTATTGTGTGTTTTGTTTTTATGACAGTAATAATCATAGAAATGATAATATGTGCCTGAGTATTTTCAGTTATTAAAGAAAGTATTAAAATAACTACTAACAAGCGTAACTTGATCAGAATCAAACTCAACCTACCTATCATCCTCTAATGCAGAATTATTCCAAAAATGATTCAGATTTTGCCAGTGAAGGTTACTGTCTATATGAACTGTTCACCATTAAACAGTAGTTTGACAAAAAATATCTAAAATGGAATGTTTGATCCATAGAAAATCCTATATTGGTAAACGGGAGCCAAGCGGGATGTGGTTACATGACATAATTAGTAATCACAATAAGTATGGTACCTACACACATTTTATTACATTTGATAGTTAAAGGTTGATTCTATTTACTTTTATTTGTAAGAATTTGATTGATTGATTTGAATGAAGGTTACCATAATCAAATGTACGTAAAAAAGCTCGAAAGTAGATATTTCTTAGATCATGGATAATAATTGATGTGTTGGATGTACTACTTGGGGAATATTGTAAACAGTACTCCATTATAAGGTCTACACCAATTAACTTTTAATAACTCCAAAGTTACATCTTATGTGTAATGCATTCTGAGTATTCAGGTTTATATAATATATTGTGCTGTATATAAACCATTTGTATTCAGGTAAAGAGTTAGAATGCTATTCTGCTGCAGTAATGATTGATATTAATTATTTGCTTATTGTTTATAACATGTGATGGTTTAAAGCCCTTATGTTTTCCCTTATGTCCCTTATGTTTTACATCCCACACATTTCATCATTATTATATATACACTACAAGTCTGCCATTGTCATCATAATTGTATGTACTATGATTTTCTGCTATGAATGTATTCTGTACATACGACAACTATTGCATGCTTGTCCGTCCTGGGAGAGGGATCCCTCCTCTGTTGCTCTTCCTGGGGTTTCTATAATTTTTTTCCCTGTTAAAAGGGTTTTTTGGGTAATTTTTCCTTAGTCGAATCGAGGGTCTAAGGACAGAGGGTGTTGTATGTTGTACAGATTGTAAAGCCCTTTTACGCAAAATGTGGTTTGTGATATTGGGCAATATAAATAAAATTGAACTGAATTGACTTGAAAGATTCAGGTCACAACGGATGACTTGCACGAAGGAATGTAATGTTTTGTGCTTACGACCCTTGACCTCTGTCAGAGACCTACCACTTAGTAAGACTCTTTTCTTAAGGTCACAGCCCCTATTAGGCTGTGAGAGACAGACCTCATGGGCATATGTAGTTTGATGATTGATTAAGGATTTTACTTTGTAATACAAATGATTGATTAACAGTCCCTATGTGTGTGTGATTGTTTTGATTACAGTAGAAATTAGTTCACATAGGATTTAGTTTAAACAGTTAGTGTTTTTTTTACTTTTATTGGTGTATAATTGGGTTTCAAATGTAATATTGTTGGAAATTGATTATCAGTATTTATAAGTCGATTTATGATCTTGATGTACATGTTTATTTTGCCTTTTGAGTGTTTATGATTGATTATTGAAAGTGTGTGTAATTTCAACTCCGAAGGTGCTCCTAATTTGTCCCTAAGGTAATAGAAAGGAAATGGTAGTTGGTGTTGATCTCATGATCAAAAGGGGGGGATTTGTGAAGGATTTTAATAAAGGGTCCAATGTGGGTAGAAGGTTGTAATGTATAGGTCATACACATCACTTGCAAACCTAGAAATGGAATGACCTCTGTCTCTCTAGCAATAGTTAATTCTGCTGTCTCCCCCGTATGTGCATGACGACAGCTATGTAGATAGAAAGCAGTTGTCTGGATGACTAACGTCAGAGGAGATTGCCAAACCTCCCAATTTTGCCAGGAGACTCCCACTCCCAGTTTCCTCCCGCAGTCACAAATCTCCTGTTTTTTTCCTTATTTATGACACATTTTCACACCTTTGTTTTTCCTTTTTGTTATCACAACCTGTTTCTGGCACTTTACAGTCGTGAGAGCTGCTTGTGCTTGTGCCTCTTCCTCCTCTGTGAGTGAGAGAAGGAGAGAAATGGGGAAATTAAATGAATGAAAACTGATGAAGTTCTTGCCAGAAGAGCAAATGATTCTGTATTCTTTAATGAGAATTAAAAGAAAAATTAAAAAACTCAAAATGTTTTCACCCCCCCTTCTTGTTTAGGATACAATAGAATATTCAAACAGGGTGAAGAATAACCCTATTACGACACATAGTGAATCTCAGTAGGTCTAGTAGGGGTTTAATACTCCCCGCCAGGTACTTATCCTAGAACTGGGTGGTACATACAATGATTCACTGGTACTGCTCCTCTATTTTCCTCAACTGACCTTCAATAAATACTTCTGCTTAAGACAGAGTTTCCTGAAACCTTCTTCATAAATAAGAGCTGACCAGCTCACAAGAATTTCAATCATAATAGTAAATGCTAAAACTTAGTTTAACAGTTCCGCAAGTAGAGAAAAGTCATAAAGACCCAGGTATTTTTGTGAAAAGTGGTAGGTAACCCCACTCATTATCAGGTCCAAAGAAGAATTCATGTCTTGTGACAACTTAACTTCTTAACTGAGTTGAATAAAAGAGAAATAATCTAGTTTCAAGCTCATTTATCTTGAATGACTGAAGTTTCACTGATTATCTCAACTCTTTTATACTAGTTCTAAAGTCACAGTGTTTTGTAGTTGCCTGATTTTTGTGAAAGTTTCAAGAAAGTTATTTTCTCCCACTGCAGCTGTATTTGTTTGGATTAATCTAATTAATCTAGATTACAAGAATATTTTGCTTGTTTGCTTTGTAGGCAATAGGCCAGCAGGTGCCATGTTGCCCATTTGGATGCATGCCCATTTGAGTTCAGAAGGCAGTTAGGCATGGCAGCACTACAGGAGTCTGCTGGGCACTGGAGAGATAGAGAGAGGGAAGAAGGAAAGGAGAGAGAGAAAACAGGTTGTCAATGAGATAGAGCAGGCAGAAGGAAAGAGGGAGGACAGTGAGAGAGAAAAGTGTTATGAAGCTCAACAAGTATGTGTGTGTGTGCGCGCTCATGTCTGCATGTGTTCTTTTATGTGCCCCCTTGGTAACCTGTGTGGATGTCTGTGTATCAATGAGAAAAAGGGAAGAAGACAGGAGAAGAGGGAGAGAGCGTTTGAGAGATGAGATTTCACACCAATAAAGTGCAATCATTAGGCACTGACTCACTCCTGACCTCAGCACCAGTGTAGCAGTGTTGCTGTGTTTACACCCTCCAAGTGAAACAGATGGAGCAGAGAAATAAAGCTAACCACCGTAGAAGACCCTACATCTTGTATTTACTCTGTACTGGTACAGTATAGAAACTATGGGAGCCTTTATGTAGAAGAATTTCGATACCCTTTTTTAATATTTTGTTATCTATTTATTCACTGTTATTCTGTCTCTGTATTTTAATTCTTCTGTTTACTCTAGATGTGGCACCTAATGCATTTCTGAAATACGGATCCCCATGTTGCTATGTACTTCCTGAGGTATCCTCAATTTCTCCTGTTAAAGGTCCAGTTTGTAACATTTAGGAGGAGCTATTAGCAGAAATGGAATATTCTAATATATTTAATTTATATATAACAGAATATTTTAATTAGTGTGTAATCATCTGAAAATAAGAATCGCTGTTTACATTACCTTAGAATAATCCGTTTAGGGAGCAGTTCCCCTTCCATGGTGGTTGCCATGTTGCACCACCATGTATAGTATCTACAGTAGCCCAGAATGGCCAAACTAAACATTGGCTCTAGATAGGGCCATTGCCGTTTATTTGCGTGTTTTGGGGCCACCATAGTTATTTCAACACACTTGGAAGGGGAGGGTGATGTGAGACTTTTAGCTTTAATTTGAGGGTATTTACATCCAAATCAGGTGAACAGTGTAAGAATTACAACAGTTTCTATATGTGCCTCCCACTTTTTAAGGGACCAAAAGTAATGGGACAATTGGCTGCTCAGCTGTTCCATGGCCAGGTGTGTGTTATTCCCTCATTATCCCATTTATAAGGAGCAGATAAAAGGTTCAGAGTTCATGTCAAATGTGCTATTTGCATTTGGAAATTGTTGCTGTCAACTCTCAATATGAGAGCCAAAGAGCTGTCACTATCAGTCAAGCAAGCCATCATTAGGCTGAAAAAACAAAACAAACCCATCAGAGAGATAGCAAAAACTTTAGGTGTGGCCAAATCAACTGTTTGGAACATCCTTAAAAAGAAAGAACGCACTGGTGAGCTCAGCAACACCAAAAGACCCGGAAGACCATGGAAAACAACTGTGGTGGATGACCAAAGAATTCTTTCCCTGGTGAAGAAAACACCCTTCACAACAGTTGGCCAGATCAAGAACACTCTCCAGGAGGTAGGTGTATGTGTGTCAAAGTCAACAATCAAGAGAAGACTTCACCAGAGTGAATACAGAGGGTTCACCGCACAATGTAAACCATTGGTGAGCCTCAAAAACAGGAGGGTCAGATTAGAGTTTGCCAAACAACATCTAAAAAAGCCTTCACAGTTCTGGAACAACATCCTATGGACCGATGAGACCAAGATCAACTTGTATCAGAGTGATGGGAAGAGAAGAGTATGAAGAAGGAAAATAACTGCTCACGATCCAAAGCATACCACCTCATCAGTGAAGCATGGTGGTGGTAGTGTCATGGCGTGGGCATGTATGGCTGCCAATGGAACTGGTTCTCTTGTATTTATTGATGATGTGACTGCTGACAAAAGCAGCAGGATGAATTCTGAAGTGTTTCGGGCAATATTATCTGCTGATATTCAGCCAAATGCTTCAGAACTCATTGGACAGCGCTTCACAGTGCAGATGGACAATGACCCGAAGCATACTGCGAAAGCAACCAAAGAGTTTTTTAAGGGAAAGAAGTGGAATGTTATGCAATGGCCAAGTCAATCACCTGACCTGAATCCGATTGAGCATGCATTTCACTTGCTTAAGACAAGACTGAAGGGAAAATGCCCCAAGAACAAGCAGGAACTGAAGACAGTTGCAGTAGAGGCCTGGCAGAGCATCACCAGGGATGAAACCCAGCGTCTGGCGTTCCAGACTTCAGGCTGTAATTGACTGCAAAGGATTTGCAACCAAGTATTAAAAAGTGAAAGTTTGATTTATGATTGTTAATCTGTCCCATTACTTTTGGTCCCTTAAAAAGTGGGAGGCACATATCCAAACTGTTCCTACATCGTTCACTTGATTTGGATGTAAATACCCTCAAATTAAAGCTAAAAGTCTGCAGTTAAAGCACATCTTGTTCAATTCCATTTCAAATCTATTATGGTGGTGGAGAGCCAAAAAGATTAGAATTGTGTCGATGTCCCGATATTTATGGACCTGACTGTATAAATACACTTGACTTGTCTTTGGGTATATACCTGATAATTAAAATGGCCCTGTCTCAAAATTGGTTATGTTTAATGCATATGTTGACCATTTATTTCTGTCTGTCAATTCCAGAAATGGAATTATGCAGGGTATTAAAGGATAGGGCTGGTGTTGTTCTATACAGTGGACTTCTTATTGTCAACAAATCCTATGAAAAGACCAAGACCAAAAAATTGTTAGTTTGTCTGTTTCTGCCTTCCCTACCCTGTCTGTGGCATTCAGCCCCAAGACCATTAGTTCCTAGTAAAGACAGAATTCTTTAAAAATAGAGCTATAGTGCAAGTAATTTCCTAAAATAGTATTTATAGCGATTATTGCCAGCAGCAGGATGGTGTATGTTGGATTTATTCAAAATATGTCCATGTCCACATGAAAATCTGATTATCTGATAGTGTACGTGTAATGAAGGAACATGTCACCCAGTGCAACAGTGTGGCTCATTTGTGTGTTTTTAATAGTTTTTGACAACAATGGAGTTCTATGGCACTGAAGAATATGGTATATCAGGCTTTGGATACACACACAATACTTGTTAGTAGGATCTTCTCCTCCACATTTATTACTCCATCTAAGCCATGCCTCAATTCCGTATTCTCTATCAGTTAGCCTAAAACTGGAGCCAATCATATCAGAATTAGCTGCACCTATGGCAAACACTTGCAGTGTATTGCCATAATTAACATTCAATATACTGTATGATATACTGAAAACTATTTCTAAAAGATGGTGTGTGTGTCTGGGTGTATGTGTGCGTGCATGAGAGTGGGTGTGTGGTTGGAAGAGTCATGTTGTCAGTTACCATGGTGATGAAGTGTTTGTACTTCAGCTGTAGAATGGTAACATCCTCCCAGTGGACAGTGGCTTCGAGGCTTGTAATTGGGCACAGTCTCCTAAGGACCGCCAAACAGACAACACATGCCCGGAAAGGTTGCTATGATCTCATGTTAAGGCCAAATGTGTTGTTGGTTTTTGCCAGAGAGGCACCCAGTCTGTCTGTGCAGTCTAATCTGTGTGCAGTAGCATGGCTATCAAACATGGTCGATCACAATAAAGTAACAGAGAGAGTTACATGCAGAGAAGATCAGTATATAGTAACCATAGAAGTTCTAAAGCCCGGGGATAGCAGTGAAAAAAATACATGAGCTGGAAACCACCAGGGGTAGATTTCCGCACGTCTTTGAGAACTGGTTCCCATGCATGCTGCATCTACTGATCTAATTAGTAACTGTCTCTGTCTGTCTCTCTCTGTTTGTCTGTCTGTCTTTACTACTACAACTAATACTATTTTACCTCTCACAGTCTCAGGAAAAAACACAAATGTGCCTACTTGTACAATGCATTTGAGCTTTTAGATTTTATAGGAACTTTATTTCATACTTCTGCATGCTTTCAGCTACAGAAGCCATTCATATGTCAAAATGTTCAGCTCTTTAAGGAAATGTATGCTTGTATTTCACTTTTTTCTACCTTTTATGCTTTATTAAAATGTTAAGCTTTTTTCAAGAACTTAATAGAAGTAAATGCAGCTTTGACAGTATTACAGCAAGTGTCTCGCTCTAGCAATGTATCTCAGCTTTAAGCATTATTAGGTAATGCAGTTCAGTATCCAGATTGTTAAGCACTGAAATGCAATGCATTTGAGCAATAAAAGCTTTCAGGCATTTCATTTCAGGGTTCTTTTCTCAAGTGTTTTGCAAAATCATTTCAGATTTCAGCATTACCACTTATTTTTAGCGGGAAATGCAATTTTTCTAGTTAGCGTTGAGGTTTATAAAGATTAAAAGGGGCACCAAGCTGTGTAGATGCAATCAATTGGATTTGGCTACCAAGATTATCAAAGATAATCATAAATAATGACTTTGAGTAATAAATACCTCGGGGCACCACCCTTCGGGATTGAAGGGAAATGATAGCCAATTAATTGATTGAGTCTCATAAAATACACTAAACTATCAATTTGGAACTCAGATTAATACTGAAATGAATAACTATAACCAAAATTGCAGCTTGTTGTGTTGAGGCCTTAACCTTTCCTTTGTCAGTAGGTCTGCTCCGGGCCGGCTGACCTCACTGGAGGGAAGCGGCGTGTTGCTGTCCTTCTGCAGCGAAGATGACCAGAGTAAGAGTGCACTCTGAGGATGGCATGCAGCTGTTAGTCCAGCGGAAGGAGAGCAGAGAAAAGAGGTAGAGCAGACCGTTGACCTGTTTTGTTGACTTGGTGACTTTCGGGTCACACGTCAGACTGTCTCTAACGATTGTGGGACAAAAGAGAATTGAAGTCCTATAACTCAAAGTTCGGTTAAAAATCACCCACATGAATGAACTCATCCATTATGTCCCAACATTAGACAGTAAACAAACATAGTTATACTAATTAGCCATACACCTAAATTATGCTGTAAGTAGAAACCGTGTATAATGCTGTATTAGACCCAAAATATATTATACTTAGACACTATTATACCAAATTATACTCTATGTAGACACTAAATAAGAGCTCCTAATACACAGTTAGACACTATTTTACCAGGTTATTAATACCAGTCTAATTAATTCAAATACAATATCATATCAGATCCAACATATGCTCCAGTTAGAGGCTATTCTACCCTTACAACCAAATCATGCTAATACAGAATTATATGCAGTAATTACAGCATCATTTAGGTGTATGGTGTCTAATTAGGGTGTAACTGTGTTTGTTTACTGTCTAATAAAGAACATATTTCTAGTTTTGGTCTAATTTAATATAAAGTAAAGCTTATTACATGTTATTAGTGTACTGTAAAATAAAGTGTGACCGAAAATCATAACAAATAGAAAACAAGGCAATTGTAAACATGTTGAATTATGAAATTATGCATTCTTTGTCAAGGCCACTTGTCTTCAAACAAACAGCACACCCTTTGGCCAATCTGTGCAATTTAAGAATGTGCCAGTATGGAGAAATGAGAAGCAAGTTTTGTGAAAACGTGATTATCTGATACCATACATGTAATTTTGATGCGGCAATAGCAATAAAGCAACAACACAGATTATTTTCTAAAATTTGGTCAAAATCTGATGAGTGGTGTCTACGACATTTTGGGTAAGAAGCATGAGGCCTAAAGCCAATAACTTCCCACACTGAAGAGAAAAGAGTCAATGACAAAGAAGAGAGCAGAGCATAAATGATATAAATTAGGACAATGTGCTGCGGTAAGCGTCTTCTCTCATTCCCGTTCACTGTTGTTTGTGTGTTACTGGTAGCGTATTTTTGCTTCTCACAGTTAATTTGTTCGATTCTTCATAACGGTAGCTAACTATCTGCTATACATTTGAACATACACTAATTCCGCTTAAGCACTCATATCTCTTTCCTTCTTTTAGCGACTTTCTCGTCAATCACACAGTTTACAAACTATTTAGTTTTGCTAGCTAACGTTCTTTATCTTAGCAGCGAGCAATGGCTTCTCCCCCTTTGCTCAGTGTAACTATTAGAGACAAAATTCATCACGTCCTGACCTCAACTGGTACCCATCTATCTTCAAACACAGAAACCTTAGAAAGAGCTGTAAAACCTTATGTAGACTTTGACTGCTTTTCTCCTATCAACCTTCAACTATCCTTGATGATTTCTTCATCTAAGCCATCAACCTGTCTCTTAGACCCCTTCCCAACTAGTCTGCTTAAATAAATTTTACCCTTAGTTAGCACTTCATTACTAGGTATGATCAATCTGTCTTTATTAACAAGCTATGTACCACAGTCTTAATTAAAATAGCTGTAATTAAACCTATACTTAAGAAGCTAACTCTTGATCCAGGGGTTTTAGCTAACTGTAACCTTCCATTTCTCTCTAAGATCCTTGAGAAAGCAGTTTCCAATCAGTTGTGTGATATTCTACATAATAGTTTATTTGAGGATTTTCAGTTAGGATTTAGTTAAAATTACAAATGACCTTTTTATTGCATCAGACAATGGACTTGTTGTTGTTGTTACAAATGGAGGGTGTTGGCCGCAGGAAAAAAGGGAAGGAGGACCCTGATGCAGACAGCTTTGATGAGGAGTATTTATTGAATAATTCCAGCAGGCAGGCAAGCAGGTAAAGTCCAGGAAACAAAAAGGCAGGCAAAATCCAGCAAACCAAGAAGGCCGACCAAACGAACACATCAGGGACTTACACGGGGGAGAGACAATGACAGTCTAACACTAAGACAGGAAATCACACAAAAACTATTTACACTCAAGGGAGGTGAACCAACGAGACACAGGTGAACTGCATAACACAGCTGAACATAATCACTAAATCAGGAGGCAGGATGTAAAACAGATAGACAGGGGAGGGAACAGACCAATTACTAACTATAACAGGAAGTACTAGAACCAAAACCCAAAACACAGACAGAACATTCTTTTCAAAATAAGACAAGAACTGACAAAATCCAAAACCATAACACTTGTCTCTGTACTTGTCTTGTTAGATCTTAGTGCTGCATTCAACACCATTGACCATCACATCCTATTAAAGAGACTGGAACAATTAATTGGCATTAAAGGAACCACACTAAGCTGGCTTAAATCCTATCTATCCGACCGAGCTCAGTTTGCACATGTTAACCCTTTAGGCGACAGAGTTTTTTTTTTATAAATACAGATTTTTAAAATCCAAATTTCAAAAGGCTGTGGTTTGAAAATGATAAGAGATCGTGTCCTATTCTAAACTAGAAAATGTCAGGCATGACCCAAAGTATATGAGTGAAATAATTTTATGCATCTAATTTGCATAATATGGCATTATATATTGGTGGTTATGGTATTTACAGTACATACAGGATGATGAACATGTTATAAGTTATTTTTGAAAATAATAAATGATTAATAGTAACTTGTAAAGCAACATTAGTAAACTATATCTACAACATCGAATTTAACAGTAATAGTAAAATGTATGGAAATAGATATGAGAAGTATATACATGTAATGTAGGTGTTTGGTTGCAGAAGCTTTATCTGTTCTTATCTATCCAAATGGCATAAGTTGTAGTTTTTCAGAGTGTGGTACCTCTCATTGCAAGGCACAGCACACAGACCTACCCCACACTGACAGCACCTGGCACTGTCAAACAAGTACTCATCTCCGGTCACACACACACTCTCACTCTTGCTCTCATTCTCGCAATGCTGCGATCACAGCCACATACATCTTAAGTGTAGCGGGGGAGAGTCCAGTCGAAAACTGGCTTTGGAGGAACTCCAGCACTGAAGCCATCAGGCAGTGAACTGGGTCAAGATGGCGCTCCAGGCACCATGTCGTGAAAATTTTCCACTTGCCCGCATACAGTTTCCTCGTGAAGGGGGCTCTAGAGTGTAGGATGGTCTCAACTACCTCGGTAGAGAGACGGGCAGCTCGGAGGTGGTCCCCCTCAGGGGCCAGACCCACAGCTTCAATTTCCCCAGCTGGGGATGGAATATTTCGCTTTGGCCCTGCGACAGCAGGTCCCTCCTGATGGGAATCTCCCACGGGGGGCCGTCCAGGAGGGCTACCAGGCCCGAGAAGCAGATTCTGGCAGGCCAGAACGAGGCAACGAGCAGCAGCTGGGCCCCTGTTCGACGAACTTTCTCTAGAACCCCCGGGAGCAGAGCAATTGGGGGAAAGCGTACAGCCGTTTAGCTTCGGCCACGGCTGTGCCATGGCATCCAGCCCCAGGGGCGCTGGATACACAAGGGAGAACCAGAGGGGGCAGTGAGCGTTGTCTGGGGACGCGAACAGGTCCACTAGTGCTCTCCCGAATCTCCTCTATATCATCTGCATCGTCTCGGGGTGCAGTCTCCATTCCCCGGGCCATGGCCCCTGCCTCAAGAGGATGTCCGCTCCCACATTGAGGTACCCAGGTATGAAAAGTGCTCTGAGACCCCTGGGACCACAGACCCCATTGTACAAGAGAAAATGTATTTTTCGCTCCATCACCTATGCTTGTACTCGGTTGACCCCTATTTCCACAATTCCTCGGAATGATGAGGGTGTGGACCGGAACCGAAGCTTGTAACCTTGTCGGACAGTGCGCAAACTCAGTGCTACACGCCGCATCAAGCTTCTCAAGCGGGCAGAAGAGTCCCTCAAGGGAACCAACCGCTCGAGGCTGGTGCCTGGGGGACCTGGAGTGGCGGCCTTGGTTACCCGAAGCACTGCAGCGGCGGGAAATCCCCGAGAATGTAGTGCAGAACGGTCTACTAGGCAACGTCAGGGTCTTAAGGAAGGACGCTGTCTCCAGCGATAAAATCCCTGGCAGCATCTCCCCGCCCTAGTCGTTCTCCTTGCACCCACAGATCGACGCTGACTGGCAACCAGTCGAGCTACCGTGCAAAATACGGCCTGGACCAGGATTTCAACACCTCCGTGTGGAGATCCAGAAGAACAGCAGGTCCCGACATGGGCATGGAGGTGTGGCTAGAAGGAAACACTCAACGAGCTTACTCTGACGATGAGTGTCCTGCTGTTCTGCTGGCCAGGCGATATTGAGCCTAGCTCCCATTTTCCGCCCTTGGGAACTCCTCATGCTGCGCCGCTTGATGCGGGTCCCGCAGCTGCTGCGGCAACCCAGGGCGACGAGGAAATGAACGGGAGGACACGGCTCATCCGCTAATTCCCACCCATTTTCGGGACCGGAAGCCCGCATCGCGGCTTCTTCCGACCGGAATGGGGGACGTGTTCAGAGGCCATACAGGTCTGCTGTCTAGACTGAGAGCAGGCTTTGTCAGCCCTGAGGGGTGACTGTGAGCAAGGTAAGTGCCCTGTCTGAGGAGAGATAAGACCTTTCGCTTTCGTTTGTTGTTTGTTGAAACAGTCTACCCGCATTCGGAATCCGGAAGCCAGGCTGAGCCTGCAGCGTCTTCCGCCCTGGATGTGGAGCCCGCGTAGAGAGGATCCAGTTCCAAGGACCTGGAATGTGGTGACGTGGGTGACTCGTCAGCCCAGTCACTGCAGCATGAGGAGCTGCTGGAGGTGATTTTCCCAAGAGAGGAAAATGGTGGCTAGGCTTAATATCGCCTGGCCAGCGGAGCAGCAGGACACTCATCGCCGGAGTAGCTCGGTGAGTGATTCCTTCTAGCCACACCTCCATGCCCATGTTGGGACTAGCCGTTCTTCTGGTTCGCCACACCAAGGTGTCGAAATCCTTGTCCAGGCAGTATTTTGCATGGTTTTCTAGCCCGACTGGTCGCCAGTCTGCGTCGATCAGTGGGTGCAAGGAGAACGGCTAGGGCGGGGACATGCTGGCGGTGTTTTATCACCCAGGCCGCGTCCTCCCTTAAGACCCCGATGTTGCCTAGTAGGCCTTGTCACACTGCATTGACTTTAGTGGGCAAGGCATACAGGTCAGCGGGTCAGGCTGGGCATGTCCACACGCCATGGCATGTGTGCGGGTGTGCCCAGTCGACCTGCTTAGGACCTCGACTTTGGCGGGGCCCACACATCCGAGGATGGGACGGAGCTCCACCATGCAACGACGGTTAGCCCCCGTCGCCAGAGGTCTCGGGTCTGAGCTGAGGTTGGACCACCTCAGCCTTCGAAATCTCGCAGCTCTTACATGCTGGCTCAGAAAGCGAGTGTGGCCCAGCGTGCCCCTCCCTAGCGGCCAAGGGGCTCGCTCCAGCCTGCTAGGAGAGGACCTGAGAGGGAGTAGACTGACCTGAGGGCCGTGCTTTTCTCCAGGCAGGCCTCACAGAAGAGGCCCTGACTCAAGCGTCGGGCCTCAGAGGGTGCCTCCCCCCCTTCAGGGTTGAGCACATAGCTGCTCCCCCATTGTGCCCCTCCCTTACGGTTGAGGGGTCACACCCATCCGCTCGTCAAAGGCCTGAGAGGGAGAAGACGACCTGAGGGCCGTGCTTCTCACCCGACAGGGTTCACAGAAGAGGCCCTGACTCGAGCGTCGGGCCTTGGAGGGTGCCCCCCCCTCTTGGAAATAAGGGTCGACCGAGTAAAAGCATAGGTGATGTAGCGAGAAATACATTCTCTCTTGTACAATGGGGCCATAAAACAAATCCCCACCTGAGGGATCCATACAGGGTTCTACAACCGGTACTTCATAGTCCCGAGAGAGACGGTGGTTTGCGTCCCGTTTTAGATCTTCGTCACCTGAACCGTTCTCTGAGGAGACTTTGGTTCCGGATGCTGACGATCCCTATGATTGTGAGTCTGATTCAGTCCGAGGACTGGTTCGTCACAGTCGATCTAAACTTCCACGTCTCTATCATTAGGGACAATGGAAATTCCTGCGGTTCGCTTTCGGGGGCAAAACTTACCCAAATCGATTGCTTCCGTTCGGCCTAGCACTCTCCCCTCGCACCTTCATGGAGTGTATGGACTCTGCCCTGACTCTCAGACTCCAGGGAGTCCGCATCCTCAATTATATGGTTTATTTTATCCCAGTCCCGTCTCACTGCACTACAGCATCGAGATGTCGTACTTGCACACATGCGGTGTTTAGGGTTGAGGCTCAATGCGAGCAAGAGCACGCTCACTCCAACACAAAGGATCACGTTCCTAGGAGTAGTGTGGGACTTGCGTCGAGTCGATCCTGACCATGGTGCTCAGGGTGCAGCTAGGCCAACATCTCACTGCACTTCAATTTCAGAGACTGTTAGGCCTCATGGCTGCTGTATCCACTGAGATTCTTCTTGGATTGCTTGGAGGCACCTGCAGTGGTGGCTCAGGGACACCGGATTTTCCCCGAGGGGCAATCCTTTTTCGCCTGATCAAGGTTACATGCAGGTGCATGCGTGCCTTAGACAGGTGGCGACAACGGGTGCTCCAGACCCAGGGCCCAGTGCTGGGAATGGTGTATCACCGTCGCACACTCTCAACGGATGCCTCCAGCACAGGATGGGGTGCAGTCTTGGAAGGCTGCACAGCCCGAGGTCTGTGATTGACCTCGCATCTATGGAACATAAATTGCCTGGAGATGTGAATGGTCTTGTTGGCCTTACGGCACTTTCTTCCAGACCTCAGGGGCCACCACATGCTTCTCCGCTTCGACAACACAGCAGTGGTCTCCTTCATAATTTGACAAGGCGGTCTGAGAACATGCCCTCTGTGCAGACTGGCACGCCAGATCCTCTTGTGGTCCCAGGGGAAGTTGCTCTCTTTCAGAGCACTTTTCGTACCTGGGTACCTCAATGTGGGAGCAGACATCCTGTCGAGGCAGGGGCCGAGGCCTGGGAAATGGAGACTGCACCCCGAGACGGTACAGATGATATGGAGGAGATTTGGCAGAGCTGTGGACCTGTTCGCGTCCCCAGACAACGCTTACTGCCCCCTCTGGTTCTCCCTTGTGGATCCAGCGCCCCTGGGGCTGGATGCCATGGTGCAGCCATGGCCGAGGCTGCATTTCCCCCGATTGCTCTACTCCCGGGGGTTCTAGAGAAGATTCGCCGAACACGGGCCCAGCTGCGGCTCGTGGCACCGTTCTGGCCCGCAAGAATCTGGTTTTCCAGGCCTGTATGTGGGCAAGTGGAAAAATTTCAATACATGGTGCTGAGAGCGCCACCATGACCCAGTTCACTGCCCGATGGCTTCAGTGCTGGAGTTCTTCAAGCCGGGTTTCGGCTTGACTCTCCCCCGCTACTAGGTGGCGTCTAGGTGGCTGCGATCGCAGCATTTCACAGTATGGTGGATGGTTGCTCGCTTTGTGACCAGTTTCTTTCATGGCACCTTGAGGATGAGGCCTCTGGTTCGAGTCAGAATCCCTCCATGGGATCTGATAGTGGTGCTGGATGGACTAACCACAGCACCGTTCGAGCCACTGGACGATGCATCAGACAGGTGTCTGGCCTTAAAAATGGCATTCCTGCTCGCCATGACTTCTCTCAAGAGAGTGGGAGATCTGCAGGCCCTGTCGGTGGCTCCTGCTAACCTGGAGATCGTTCCAGGCGCAGTTAGAGCCATCCTCCCCCTCTCCGATATATGCGATGCTGCGGGATGGTCCTCGCCTCACACCTTTGTGAGATTATACAGCCTAGACCGCTTAAATAATCCGGGTTCTGTGGCTCTCTTGTCCTGAAGTGTGCCCTGCTGGCTTCACACTCTGACAGGCATCCCTTCAGCATGGCGGAGTTGGTACTGCATTCCCTTCCATTGAAGTTCCTATCAGGGAACCATGGTTACATACGTAACCTGGTACGTTCCCTTTCAAGGGATTGAGACGCTGCGTCTCGCTGCCATACTTCTGGCATGCCTGTGAACGGCTTGCTTCAGTCGATCAGAAGGCTGACGACAACAGTGAAGCCGGCTACCTTTGTAACCTCCGGTTCCGCTGGCGTGTGTCACGTGTTGACGTTAAACCCAATCAAGATTGGACTAGTTGATACAGAGATTCAGATGCGGTCACGCTGAGGGCGTTCCCCATAGCGTCAGCTGATGCAGCGTCTCGTTCCCTATCAGGGAACCATGGTTACCTACGTAACCTGGTACGTTATCTTTGATCAGGATTTGTCCTTCAACTCCCACATGAAAGAAACTTCAAGGACTGCCTTCTTTCACCTACATAACATTGCAAAAATCAGGCACTTCCTGTCTCAAAATGATGCCAAAAATTTAGTCAATGGATTTATTCCTTCGAGGCTGGATTACTGCAATTCCTTATTATCAGGCTGCCCGAAAAAGTCCCTTTTCTCCAGTTGATTCAGAAGGCTGTGGCATGTTTACTGACAAGAACTAGGAAAAGAAATCATATTTCTCCAATATTATTTTCTCTGCATCCTCCTCCTAACCTACAAAGCTCTTAATGGTCTGGCGCCATCATATCTTAAACAGCTCATGGTACCTTATTATGCCACTAGAACACTGCACTCTCAGAATGCAGGGTTAGTTGTGGTTCCTAGAGTCTCCAAAAGTAGAATGGGAGCCAGAGCCTTTTTTATCATGCATTTTTATCAAGCTCCTCTCCTGTCGAATCAGGTCCCAGTTTGGGTCCGGCAGGCAGACACCCTCTTCATATTTAAGAGTAGGCTTAAGACTTTCCTCTTTGATAGAGTTTATAGTTAGGGTTGGCTCAGGTGAGTCCTGAACCATCCCTTAGTGGTAGGCCTATGCTGCTATAGGCCTAGACTGCCAGAGGACTTCCCATGATGCACCTCTCTCTCCCTCTGCATGCATTTGTATCCCATAAATGCATGTTACTAACTCTAAATCTTCTCTCTCCCATAGTTTTGTGATTTCTCGTCCCTCTCTTCTCTCTTACTGTCACTTTCAGCAGGTATTTCTGCCTCGGGAGATGCGGAATCTGGATCCATGATTGCAGCCACCTGCTGGGGCAGTGCTGCTGTGTCTATGGTGGAGGGGGCGAGTGGCTCGGGTCCTGCTCATTGACCTCTACCTGGAGCTGCTCAGTTGTCCGTCTAGATCCATCATCTCTTATGTTTTACATACTACACTTTACAGTATTTCATTTTCATCATAATTGTATGTGCTATGATTTTTTCTTGTGAATCTATTCTGTACACACGACATCTATTGCATGTCTGTCCATCCTGGGAGAGTGATCCCTCCTCTGTTGCTCTTCCTGAAGTTTCTATCATAATTTTTCCCTGTTAAAAGGGATTTTTTAGGGTAGTTTTTCCTTAGTTGAATTGAGGGTCTAAGGACAGAGGGTGTCGTAGGTTTCAGATTGTAAAGCCCTTTGAGGCAAAATTGATAATTGTGATATTGGGCTATATAAATGAAATTTAATTTAATTGAATTAATTGCATCAGATAATGCACTTCTCTTGTTAGACCGTTAGACCGGTGCTGCATTCGACACCATTGACAATCACATCCTATTTGGTGAACAAAACATGTAACCCCATTGGCGTTTTGTCGAGGGATCTAGAGCGATGCTAACTTCTGGGTTGGCCTACAAAAAAAGGTCATCCCTGCAATGCTCTATAGACTAGACAACACAAAATACAGCAAATTATTGAGAAGAGAATGTTCTCGTTGATATAATGTGAGATTAGCTGCTGTTTGCACTTGTAAACATTATCTCAAGATTATAGCAGTTAAATTGGGTGTAGCTGGTAAAGTCATAATCAAGGTGACATGTCATTAAGGATTGTGGTTAGAACCTTACGAGGTGCTAAACAAACACTCCTCAAGGGGCAGTTTTTCCAATGTTTTGCACAAATGCCTTACAGCAGCCACTCCTCCGTTTCTCTGGCCGCTCTGTCTGCGCTCACTGCAAACATGACACCGGTTTTGATTGTGACAAGCTGATGATTGGTTGTTCTGCCTTAAGTCCCACCTCTCTTGGTGTGTTAGATTTATCGGTCAGCTCCTGCTGAGGAAGCGGGAACTTATGCTTATGCTTATTTACATCTCCCTTTTCCTGGTACTTTGAAGTTATGGTTGGAGGGTTTTAAATAAGCTTGATATGTATGTTTATATTTGGTTCTTAATATATGTTGTTTGTATATCTAGAGTTTGTAGCAAAAAGAATTTCCCCCTGGGATTATTAAAGTATTTCTGATTCTTTAGCTAGTCTAGGCCTACTTGTTTTTTGAATTATTTTCTATGTTCAGAATGTGTTTTTATACTTTTCTAGTATCACTCATTTAAATGGGAAGCTTTTTATATCTTGTGTGTTATACCTTTTGTACCCTTCTGTCATTGTATTCATCGTTTTTATAGTAAACAAACCACATCCATCCCCCACACTTTTGAAAAGCTTGCTACGCCCCTGTGTAGGCTGACTCATCCCCATCAGAGATGACCACAATCGTAAAGAATATGTACAATGTGCAGAGATAATGGTCCAAATTTAATTGTTAATGCATTACATTACATTTAAGTAATGATATTTACATTAATATAAATGTAAAATATGTATGTTTTACCATTCACTTGCTAACCAGTAGATGGGGGAATATGAGCAGGCAAGCTCGCTGGGGATGCTGTGCTACTGCGGGCAGCTTGTGACTGTATGAGGTACAAGAGGGGGCAGAGCTGGCTGAGGGGCCGATGATGGAAAGTCCGGAGCTGGTGTCAGGAGCAGCCCCGAGAGGGACACTCTTCTTCTGCAGTTGGAGAGGTAGCTGCCAGGCAGAGTAGAGGAAGTCAGTGCAGGGCTGGTGTCTTTGGCCCACTACTGCTCTGTCTCTTCTGGCCAGAGCTTGGGCTTCCTGCCTTGCAACACAGTCCTCCACCTCCTTAATGACATCTGACATTACCTGTGCCCTCAGCTCCTGGGAAATCCTCCTGACCTACATTTACATTTTACATTTAGTAATTTAGCAGACGCTATTATCCAAAGCGACTTACATATGAGAACATTCACAAACCGAAGGGAGCATTTTGGGGTTCAGTAACTTGCTCAAGGATACTTCGACGCATGGCTGTCGGGGGGGGGCGGCTGACCTTCCGATTGGCAGGCAACCGTTCTGCCACCAAGCCACGACCTTTCCAATTTTACAGATTTGTTGGTGTTGGAAGTAGGTCAGATCCACTGTAATGCGACTTGATGCTACAAGTGGATGGGTGAGGTAGGGGTTGGAATACGGGTGGGCAGCATCAAGTGACAAAGGAGTTAGTGGAGCTGGTGTGGGGAAGCCGGTGTGTGCAGGATTCCTTGCCATGGGCCACACAGGAGCAACGTTTAGTGTCAGAAACATTACATTTTATTTAACCTTATAAATAACCTAGCATATTATATTGGAGTTTAATCTATATAACCAATATTTCCCCATCATAAAAACCTCTACTGGCCTTCAAAACATGTACATGTAAGTCGCTTTGGATAAAAGCGTCTGCTAAATGACTAAATGTAAATGTAATGTAATGTACACAAACACCCTCTCATACACACACTCAAAATAATTTTCATTATTTATTAAATGATGGCGCATGAATATATTTTTTTTGCCTAAGCAAACAACAAGAAAATACATTTGAAAATCTAATAAATTGTTTATTTTTGCATTAAATAAAAAAAACCCACTGCATTTGCTACATGTTTCTTTGTTCATCTTTCCCAGGGGGGTAACTTTTTTCTCTGGCATCCAACATTTCTGCCTCCTTCCAACTCAACTACAGATTATGCCACACAAGATCCTATATTTTCATTGGCTAGACAAAGCAGTATACAGCTAGCTAAGACAGGCACTCATATGAGCATAGTTTAAGTTGCACAGTGAAAATACAGATACACTTTTAAGTGGGAAGGACAATCAGGTAACACTGATCTGGTCATAAACTTAACAGCAACTTAGATTGAGTTAGCAACAGTCTCAAATCTACGGTGGCTGAGAGAGCTCAACACACTGAAACTTACAAAAAAACCCAAGCAAACAAAACTTTTGGATTCAAACGCAAAACTTTCGGATTTGTACTAATACATTTTTAATACAAATTAATTTTACTTGCATTTTCAACAGTTTTGCTCTCAAATCTATTCTGTTTGATAGCATAATGAAGACACAAACCTACCCTCATACGTCATCTAGATGCTTGATTAGCCTGTCCAAAAGCCTGCAACAATCAATAGAAAATTATTCTGAAGATACTTGGGGTCCTTGGGGGAGTCACATGATCGGTTGGACAAAATGGCGGCTTAGGCTTTTAATGCTTTCCCCATTTTTTGCTAGTTTATCCCACTTTTTTATTTTTTGACACTTAGCGGGTTTTCTACTAAATGAGACTGAAATGAAAAAAATCGAGTTTGTGTGGTGACCCCACAAAGTCATATAAAGGGACTCAGTGGATGAAGCGAAAGTATTTGACTTCATGGTATAAAATTACCTGGATCTTCCTATAGATACAGCATTGTGCAGCCCCACAGGCACAAGCGCACTAGCATTTAATTTAACCTCGCCTCCCTCTGGGCAGCTAACTTCTGGTTTAGCCCTCCGCTAACTTGAATGGGGATAAAATTATTTAATCATTTGGCTATTCTAGACTTTCCAGATGTTATCAGACCGAATGGATCTAATTAGTGAAACAAGTCATTTTGCTCAAGAAAAATTGTCCACCAATTTACAGCACCTTCTTTCACAATGTAAGTCTATGGGGAAAAGTCTCGTGGGGCGAGTGTGCATCAAGTGACAGACCCAGAAGTTGTAATTCCACAGTTTGACTTTATGTCAAATTGGCTACAAAGCCGAGCGCACAGTCTGGGGGCTTGGTCATCAGCCTGAAAGAAAGGACAGAGATTGAATGCTGTGCAATATCTCACTCGCTCACTAACAAAACATTTTCCATTTTTCAAAGCTGAACAGCCAGACTCAGCCATTACACCCATGGTAATGCCTCACAAGCACCTCCGGAGGATCCCGAGCCTCACTGGGCAGCTGTGGCTTGGTGGTAGAGTCGGTCGTCCACCAATCGTTTCAAGCCTGACTTACTTGTGTCAATGTATCCTTGAGCAAGATACTGAACCCCAAATTGCTCCCGAAGCTGTGCCTTCAGTGTTGTGTGTGTGTTACACCCCGGTCTAGAGGAAACCCTGGTGCAACATAAAATCACAGCAGAGCTACACAGATTCACACACACACAAGACTACCAGATAAAATATACAAAGAAAAATTGTTCATACAAACTTAGGGCCGTAACATCTCCTCCCTTAAAGAGTGAATATTTTCCCCCAGAATAATGTTCCATATCACAAGTCACAAAAATGCTAAAGGTATCAGCTATAACGTTATCTCTAATAAACAATAAAAATTGTACACAGTCTCCTGGGGGTCAACCTCTAACTTTAAAGAGAGCACAAAGTCTAGGGTAAGCTAGCTTGCAATAAAAACTACTGCTGACAAAAGGAATCAACTTGGGTTAAATGTGGAACAAACAAAATTTTAAATCACATACACAAACGAAAGGGCCAACTAAAATACTGCACAGTACCAGATCAGTGGTTGCCACAACTGGCTACCCCCAATGAGGTGAAAAATAAAGACAATCACAAAACATCAAGTTACTGCGTTTACCAACACACAACCAGCAACATTGGTGACCAATGTTGCAACAGCCACAAACCAAAAAAGGGTCATACTGAGTAGGTAAGCTACAAGGTTACTGCCACATACAACAACCCACCTAGACCCAACAAAGTGACCTGCCACTACCACAACACAAAATGGACACCATGCGGTCTTCAAAACTTCAACCACATACACGAGTTGCTGTTACAAATGTAGGAAACCAGCAACACAAATTGACCTGACAAACTGGAGGCCACACCCACCACTTTAAGATCTAATGATCTGAGGAGTAACTACATCACAAAACCAAACAAAGGTCACAACACAACAAATTTGCTAGAATTAGATACACAACAGCAGTAACAAAGTCACAAGTGACCCACAAATATTGCCAACTTACACCTAAGCAGCAGCCCACAAGTGACCCAACAAAAGTGGGAGTGCAAGTACAACAACACGAAAGGTCACAAACCACAAGTTACTGAACACAGAGTATCCACCACAGCTACACAAGACAAAGAGCTCAAAATAAAATTAGAGTCATCTCACACGAAAGATCACAACCTAGTTGCTGTGTAAAGTGCAAAAACTAGGGAAACACACTGTAGAGAAACACCCCAACCCCTACCTGCTTACCGAGATGGCTAACTAACCTAATTAGTCTTCAGTGGCTTGCCGAGCTCGAGGCGACTTTAAACACAGAAATCAGTGCCTTACTGAAAACCAGAGATGTGGCCAACTGAAGCGTCCCCCACTCAGGATTACCACCAAAAATAAGAAAGGCAAAACAGCAAAGTGGAAAGCTATTCAAACCTGCCCAGTGGCTGCCTAGTCAGAGTGCTCAAAACTCCACGCTACTGAAGAAGGTACCCACAAGCACAACTAAAAAAGCTCTGTCTTTCTATCAAAAAGAGATGACCACTACACTCACACAAAGGCCACTAATACAACCCAGTTACCCAATCTGATGGACATTCATATCCCTGACAAGCCCCCACTTGTTACACCCCGGCCTAGAGGAAACCCTGGTGCAACATAAAAACATGACTCTCCTTGTCCCAACTCCCAAGAACCAGCAGCCACACCCCACCTAATGCAGTGTTCCCTCTCTCCTAAATGTGCAGGAAGCAGCTCTTTTAACTGCAATCTTGGAGACTCTAGCCAATCTGCTCACTCACACCCTCTTCCACTCAATCCAGCTCACCTGCAGCCCATCACAGCAGAGCTACATAGATTCACACACACACGAGACTACCACATAAAATATATGTAGAAAATTGTTCATACGGACTCAGGGCCATAACAGTGTGTGAATGATTAGTTTACTTTGTACTGAAGGGCAGTTAGCTCCTGCCATCAGTGTATGAATGTGTGTGTATGGGGTAAATGCGATATGGAGTCATATAGCGCCTTTCTAGTCGTCTGACTACTCAAAGCGCTTTCCAAGTACAGTCCATTTCTATTTATTTTGCTGCTACATTGATGTATAGCTAATGACTGGGGTGGGGCAGTTGGTTGGCCTATTGTTGGTCTAAATACTGAATACCCCTCACAAAAGGGCCAGCACCGTAGGTTTACTACGTAGAAGGAAAATGTCACTATTACAGGAAACACATCTTTTGGGTAAAGATGTTTTGTGCCTTATCGATAAATGTTATCATGTGATAACTTCTTCTTCAGCTTACACAAAGACTAAGGGTGTGGTTATTGTAGCTAAATGCACTACCATCATAGAACTCTTTAATTCTTCTTCAACAAAACACTCAAATAGTGTGTGAGTGGACCATAAGACATCTGGCCCAGCTGAAGGTTTTTTCTCCTACAGTAGAAATAGCAGTATTTACTGGCAACAGGAAACTGTTTTATACTATGATGTACTTGTCCTAGCAGGTTGAACAGATCCACCTCAACCTCAAATTTGGGCAGAAAAGCCTCAAGAGCTTGATGATACTTTATTGTGAAGCTTTATTCAAAAGCCATTGCCATGGTGATGTATTGTTCACCATGAAACAGGACGTTGTTATAACTTGAATAAACATTGTCCAATCTATCCAAATTTCACGTTTGATCTGATTGACTCCTGGTCTGAATACATGCCGTTAAGGAGTCAGTTATTTTGCCACCTACTGGCAACAGGAAGTATGCCTTGTGTAACAATCCTTTGTGCTGTGTTCAAAATGCATGAAAATTCATAGAAGCATCGTTTGACCTCTCTCGGTCTTTCGGTCCATTGATTGCTGCTTGCAGCTTTAATTGTATTTAATTATTTTAATAAATGTTGTCCAATTTCTTTTGGGGACTGGGTAGTTGGGGCTGAGGGTAAGTCCTACTAAGGGGTGTTGTTCAACGTTTCTTTGACTGGTATGTTATGGTATGTTCAATGTTTGTGTTTTTATCCTTGAATAAGAAGAAAAAGATTTGATCAAAAGAAAAAATAAATGAGTCACTGGGAAAACACTTGTAAAGCACTGATGTGAGGTTATCTCCTTTGTTCTCAGTTGTAGGTTATGTTCCCCTGTAACACAAGTGCTCCTATCATCAATAATCACCCCCCACCCAGAGAAGCTTTTTGCCACATTCTGAACTAACGCAAATCTGCTGTAAAGAAAAATTGAAGATATGAACAAGGTGGAATGAGTCGGCAGCCTTCCAGTGAGCAGTTCACCTTTGCTGAGTTATACACGCTTATCACGATGGAAAAATAACGTCAATTATTCAACTTCACTGTCAGAAGCACCTCTGTGTTAGGAAACAGAGGGGTTTTGCACTGAATCCACCCTATAACACTTTGTTTGAAGCGCTGCTGCTGCCGTGTTACAAATGCAGCATGACATCACTTGCTGTTCCACAGCAGCCTTGTGAACTGCTCAATCCAAGAGCATGTGGTGATGGGTCGAAGGCAGGCAGCATATTTTTCAGCATTTAGAAAAGGATGACTCAAGAGTTTTTAGTTTGGTTGAGTTGTATTTCTTCCCAGGTATACTTCACATCTGCTCCTGAGGGGAGTACTTGACATTAAGATTCCTTAAAAACTGCATTTAAATCTACAATAAATGTCGCTTGCATCAGCTTGACTGTCAAAACCTGAACTGCTGAAATGTTAACGATTAACAATACGAGTGACTTTTTCTTTCAAGGCAATCAAAACAAAATATATAATAGTTTTATGTATGAAAAACGTGTATACTGGAACAGGTTTATGGAGGTGTCCGATAGCTCCTGTATTAAAACAATTTTACAAATCCACACCAACTGAAGTAAAGATAATAGATTCCATGCCCCCAAAATAACCTAAGTGTGTAATTGTTTTTGCAGGTTGCTTTTTTCTGACAAAATCAGTCAAGGCAGCAGCATCAGACACTTAGGGTGACATTAAAGCATATTAGGCCTTAAGAGAACAAAACTAATATGATTTTTAAAAGTATTGTTCTGGATTGATTTGTAACCACTGAATATGATGAATGACAAATGTCTGTTGCAGCTGCAGACTTCAGCAGTTGTTGAGGTGATACAGTTTAAATCTAAACAAGCTGTTCATGTTGTGATCATAAATGAATGCGGTGGAAAATAAACCCCTCTTAAATAAGTAATCTAAGTAAGTCTAAATCTAAGTAACACTGATGTAAGTTATTATGATGTAATCTTTAAAAGGAAAAGTCATGTTTTTCTGAGGAAATTTACTTAAATTCTGTTTGTATTTTCTTCACTTATCACAAATGTTAGCACCTCAGCTGCTATAACATCTCTGCACCACCATGTGACTTGTCAAAGATATTAACCATGCATCAGCAAACATCATTATTTAAGCTAATTCTGGAAAACAAAATGTCAACTGCACGCCTACATCATTAGAATACAATTTTCAAACAGCTTTAGTGTCAACAAATCAATTAAGTGGATCTTAATGAAAGAAAACATCTTATAAAAAAGGCTGCACGATTATATAAATTATCTCACAGAAAGTAAGAAAACAATGATCTTACTTTGACTGTCGAATTTTCTGATGATGGTGTCCAGGAAAGTGTTCTGTGGAGCCACATGGCCCCTACGGACCGGCATCTTCGCTGCGGTTACTCCTGGACTTTGAGAGACTTCGTAGGAGTTTTAATAATATCACACCAAGGGTTTCCTGTTCCCGCAGCCGCGCGCACGATGCTTACTGGGCTCCCAGCATGAAGCTTCAACACTGACTGGTTCAGTGGCAGTAACCTGGGGGTCCCAAGTTATACCCAAGTTTGACAGAAAGACGACAGGCTTGAGGTGGATCTCCAAGAGAAAATTAGAAGAAAGGCTTGTGGTGTATCTCCAGGAGGAGATGAGAGTTCCAAGTGAGGAAAGGAGAGTTCTGGAAAGGAGGCGCACTGTTCTCACGGCTTCCAGGTTGAGAGGGTGTCTGTTTCTGTCCCCCGAGGGGAGGGCCGCCTGTCAGGTGATATTTCTTCCTGGCCTCACACTCGGTGGAGCACAGCAGACCTCTCATCCTGCACTACAGCCCGCTCCTGTGAAGCAGACAGGGCGAGATTTCCGACGAGCGTCGTTTGAGCCATGGTTGGGGCGCTGGGCTGCGCGTTTTTATTTGTTTCTCATTCCACCTTCTCTCTCTGCCTCTGAATAACTGTGTGTTTAACTGGCGAGAGAACAATGATGATTAAAAGAAAACAGCAGGGCGCTGATCCGCCGCTTGAATCGTAGATCGGTGTTATTGAAGGTGTTCTCTGTATCTCTCCTCCTCCTCCTCGCTGTGCTCTCTGCTAGATGACTTCAGCTCTACCGTCGTCTAGCTGCGCCTCCTTTAACCCTTTGCTCATCGGGAGTTGAACTGCTCACTTTTTATGATAGGCTACATGAAGAACTAGATGCGCTCTCAGTTAGTTAAATTCACCGCATCCCCGAAAAGAACTGTTTAAATTACACCCGAGGTTCCCAAAGTGCCGCCTGGGGACTCTTGGTTGCTACAAAACTATCAGTAATGAAGTTATTATTCATCTGACAAAATGGATAATTTCTTACACTTGGGGGAAGTTGGCCTAAAATTGACACCCCATGTAAGACCAATTACGGTTTAAGCAGTTGGTAGGCTATCAGATAAACTTGCTTTGTGTTATACACATATCTGCTCTGAAAGGCTGCATACAAAAGGCTGATGTTGACAGGTGTTTATGGAATGCCATTTTATATTCAAATTTGTTATATTCAAATGAAGGGGGTGTGGTTATCTCCCAGCGCTGCAAGACCAGATACAGCCTCAGAGAAGATGGAGGCCAGTTTGCAGTAACAAGACAGGGAATCAAACAGTAGCCAAGTACCAGATGGTTTTCAGGTTTGGCTCCTGGCACCCTGCTCTGATGTACAGATAGCTTTACTTGTTGCTAGAGTAACGTTGTGAGATAACCACGCCCCCTTCATTTGAATATGAAATAAATAAATGTGGCATTATACAACACTCATCCCATGAAATAAATAAATATGGCATAATGAAATAAAAGTCCCATGAAATATATAAATGTGGCATTATGAAATAGTCCCATGAAATAAATAAATGTGGCATTATGAAATGAAATAAAAAGCTATTCATTTATTTATTGAACAATATTGACTCAATTATGAAATTCATAGGCATATTTATGTATGTATGTATTTATTTAATATTGAATGTATGGGAGGGATGCTCCCACTTTATTGTTCTGCTTTGTGCAAAAATACTATTTTCATGTGCTCCAAAGGAAGATATACATTTACCTCCGGCTTCTCCTGAATCAGTGAATATCGCTGAAATATGCTGAGGGAATTCGGTTGCGAAACTGCTTTATTGTGTTTCAGGGTTGGATGGGTATTCACTACTCAGGCTACTCAGCTACGTCACACTGCCACTGTTCCCCCCTTCCGTCAAGCTTGGGACAATGAATTCAATAACCTTCAGATATTGTGGTTTAGGCTGAAGCACACACAGGTGATTGACCAGTCCTTTTTAGACTGTGTTTTTATGCCTTCTTTATGTACGAGTGATTTCATACAAAGAATCAAGGACTGTAATTTATATTATTTGTGTAATGAATTAAATGCAATTAGCTGGAGGAAAGTCTATGTGTAGGCATGTCAGTCCAGTCGCCAGAATAAGATAAGACATTTCTGCAAACCAGGGATATGTTTAATCTCTTATTGATATGATACCTATTTTATTTTTTACGTTTGTATAAAACTTATTATATAAACATTTGTGATGTAGTTCACAATAACTTTAAAGTGTAACATTGTTGGGGGGGGGGGGGGGTAGTGGTAAAATTGGTAGTCAGATGGCTGGGGTTGCGATAGAGATCACAGTTTGAGACCACTGAGAAACCAACTGTTTTTTAGCATGTGGTGGGGACATATGTAGCTGTTCCCTTTCAAGGGAACTTCAACGCTGCGTCAGCTGATGCTATGGGGAATGCCTTCAGCATGACTACCTCTGAATCTCTGTATCAACTTAGACCAATCTTGATTGGGTTTAACGTCAACACGTGACACACGCTGGCGGAACCGAAAGTATAAAGGGAGCCGGCTTCACTGTTGTCGTCAGTCTTCTGAGCTTCAGCAAGCGCGCTGGGTCTCTGTGGAAGTGACGAGTGTGAAGCAATTTTAGCAGTGCTTTCCTCCCTGCCCGCGGATTATCCCCACCGGCAACTCACATGTTTTGGGCTGTTGGCTGTTTTGGGTTGAGAGCTCACTCTGTCAGCCCTCGAGGTTGACCGCGAGCAGCGTGAGCATCTCCTCGGGAGCTCGCTCTGCTTGGTGCGGCAGCCCGGCGAAGAGAAAAGGAACGGGAGGACACGGCTCATCCGTTAATTCCCACCCGTTTTCGGGACCGGAAGACCACATTGTGGCTTCTTCCGACCGGAATGGGGGACGTGTTCAGAAGCCACACACTTTGTGTCTGCTGTCTGCACGGAGAGCAGGCCCTGTCACCCCTGAGGGGTGTCTGTGAGCAAGGTAAGTGCCCTCTCTGAGGAGAGATAAGACGCTCTGACTGACTGTTTGTCGTTTGTTGAAACAGTCTACCTGCATTTGGGATCCGGAAGCCAGGCTGAGCCTGCAGCGTCTTCCAGCCTGGATGTGGAGCCCGCGCAGAGAGGATCCAGTTCCAAGGACCTGGTAGTGACGTGGGTGGCTCATCAGCCCAGTCATTGCAGCATGAGGAGCTGCTGGAGGCGATTTTCCCAAGAGTGGAAAATGGTGGCTAGGCTCAATATCGCCTGGCCAGCGGAGCAGCAGGACACTCATCGCCGGAGTAGCTCGGTGAGTGTTTCCTTCTAGCCACACCTCCACGCCCACGTCGGGACCTTCTGTTCTTCTGGATCTCCACACCGAGGTGTCAAAATCCTGGTCCAGGCCATATTTTGCACGGTTTTCTAGCCCGACTGGTCGCCAGTCTGAGTCAATCAGTGGGTGCAAGGAGAACGGCTAGGGCGGGGAGACGCTGGCGGCGTTTTATCGCCCAGGCTGCGACCTCCCTTAAGACCCCGACGTTGCCTAGTAGGCCTTGTCACACTACATTGAGTTTAGTGGGCAAGGCATACGGTGCAGCGGGTCAGGGTCAGACCTGCTTAGGACCTCGACTTTGGCGGGGCCCTCACATCCGAGGATGGGATGGAGCTCCACGATGCAGCGACAGCGGTTTAGCACCCGTCGCCAGAGGTCTCAGGCCTGAGCTGAGGGTGGACCACCTCAGCCTTCGAAATCTCGCAGCTCATGCTGGCTCAGAAAGCAACTGTGTGGCCCAGTGTGCCCCTCCCTAGGGCCAAGAGGCTCGCTCCAGCCTGCTCAGAAAGGACCTAAAAGGGAGAAAACGGACCTGAGGGCCATGCTTCTTGCCCGGCAGGCCTCACAGAAGAGGCCCTGACTCGAGCGTCGGGCCTTGCAGGGTGCCCCCCCCTCTTGGAAATAAGGGTCGACCGAGTAAAAGCATAGGTGATGGAGCGAGAAATACATTCTCTCTTGTACAATGGAGCCATAAAACAAATCCCCACCTGAGGGATCCATACCGGGTTCTACAACCGGTACTTCATAGTCCCGAGAGAGAGGGTGGTTTGCGTCCCGTTTTAGATCTTCGTCACCTGAACCGTTCTCTGAGGAGACTTCGGTTCCGGATGCTGACGATCCCTATGATTGTGAGTCTGATTCAGTCCGAGGACTGGTTCGTCACAGTCGATCTAAACTTCCACGTCTCTATCATTCCGGGACAATGGAAATTCCTGCGGTTCGCTTTCGGGGGCAAAACTTACCCAAATCGAGTGCTTCTGTTCGGCCTAGCACTCTCCCCTCGCACCTTCATGGAGTGTATGGACTCTGCCCTGGCTCTTCTCAGACTCCAGGGTCCGCGTCCTCAATTTTTTGGACGATTTTATCCCAGTCTCATCTCACGCGGTACGGCATCGAGATGTCGTACTTGCACACATGCGGTGTTTAGGGTTGAGGCTCAATGCGAGCAAGAGCACGCTCACTCCAACACAAAGGATCACGTTCCTAGGAGTAGTGTGGGACTTGCGTCGAGTCGATCCTGACCATGGTGCTCAGGGTGCAGCTAGGCCAACATCTCACTGCACTTCAATTTCAGAGACTGTTAGGCCTCATGGCTGCTGCATCCACCGAGATTCTTCTTGGATTGCTTGGAGGCACCTGCAGTGGTGGCTCAGGGACGCCAGATTTTCCCCGAGGGGCAATTCGTTTCACCTGGTCAGGGTTACACGCAGGTGCATGCGTACCTTAGACAGGTGGAGACAACAGGTGTTCCTGACCCAGGGCCCAGTGCTGGGAATGGTGTATCACGGTCGCACAATCTCAACGGACGCCTCCAGCACAGGATTGGAAGGCTGCACAGCCCGAGGTCTGTGGTTGACCCCGCATCTATGGCACATAAATTGCCTGGAAATGCGGACGGTCTTGTTGGCCTTACGGCACTTTCTTCCAGACCTCAGGGATCACCATGTACTTGTCCACTCCGACAACACAGCGGTGGTCTCCTACATAAATTACCAAGGTGGTCTGAGGTTGAGCCCTCTGTGCAGACTGGCACGCCAGACCCTCTTGTGGTCCCAGGGGAAGTTGCTCCCTCTCAGAGCTTGACCCAGTTCACTGCCCAATGGCTTCAGTGCTGTTTTCGGCTGGACTCTCCCCCGCCACACTTAAGGTGTATGTGGCTGCGATCGCAGCATTTCACAGTATGGTGGATGGTTGCTCGCTTTGTGACCAGTTTCTTTCATGGCACCTTGACGATGAGGCCTCTGGTTCGACTCAGAATCCCTCCGTGGGATCTGATAGTGGTGCTGGATGGACTAACCACAGCACCGTTCGAGCCACTGGACGATGCATCAGACAGGTGTCTGGCCTTAAAGATGGCATTTCTGCTGGCCATGACTTCTCTCAAGAGAGTGGGAGATCTGCAGGCCCTGTCGGTGGCTCCTGCTAACCTGGAGATTGTTCCAGGCGCAGTTAGAGCCCTCCTGCATCCTAGGCCGGGTTATGTACCCAGTGGCCCAGCCGGTAGTCCTGCAGGCATTCCTTCCTCCTTCAGAGTCGGCGGAACGGGAAGGTAGGCTACAACTGCTTTGTCCAGTCAGAGCCCTGGAGATTTGTCCGGAGGACATCCCAGTGGCGCAATTCGGACCAATTGCTGGTATGCTTCTGGCCCCCTCGTAAGAGCTGCCCGGCTACCAAACACACTGTTAGCAGGTGGATAGTTGAGGCTATGGTTTCGGCATACGAGGTGCGCGGTTTGCCTTCATTTCTGTCGATAAGAGCTCACTCCACACGGAATATGGCATCCTCCAGAGCTTGGTGGTCGGGAACCCCCCTCTCCGATATGTGCGATGCTGTGGGATGGTCCTCGCCTCACACCTTTGTGAGATTTTACAACCTAGACCACTTAAATAATCCGGGTTCTGCCGGCGTGCGTCACGTGTTGACGTTAAACCCAATCAAGATTGGTCTAAGTTGATACAAAGATTCAGAGTCAGTCATGCTGAAGGTGTTCCCCATAGCCTCAGCTGACGCAGCATCTCGTTCCCTATCAGGGAACCATGGTTACATACGTAACCTGGTACGTTTTGTCACAACTAAATAATCCAAATCCCGACCTTTTCCTAAGCCTAATCAAGTGGTTTTTTGTGCCTAAATCTAACCAGACCTTAAGAGATTAAATGTATCCGTGTTACAAAAATATAGAAATTCAGTATATCTGTGGTTTCCGAAAACGTAAAATGGCGACATTGTACTCTGGTGATTGGGTTGGGCATGTGGTTTCTGAAACTGAAATATAAAACCTAGCCAACCAAGTTACCAGGAAATTAAACTTTACTGTACACATTAACTAACTAGCATCAACGTATAGTATATATCATCACCTTACATTATAGCACAAAATACTGAAATATCGAATGTATTGCAAATCTATGTGTCAAATTATATAAAAATGACTGGCTTTTTTGGGTTTTCAAATTAGGTCATATTTTTTTTTATGTTGCAGAATACTGAGATAAAACTAATTATCTAAACATTGGCTGTATTTTGTAATGGCTTTCAATTTGTGTATAATTTGTGGAAATATTTGACTGGGCCCATTGTTTCAGTGTTAAGTTTAGGGAGCAGAGATCATGAAATTCTCCAGTCACCATTTCATGACTAAAATTATGTAGTTTATATGCTAATTTCCATGCTCCTAATAGGCTTCTCCCAACCTTAGAAGTAGTAACTTGTGTGCCTTCATGTATGGTTGGAAACACTACCAAAGCAAAGACTGTAGCAAAAGCAGTTTTTGGTGAGTGATGCTTTATTTTGGAAATCAAGCAAAAATCGATAACTTAGGCGATAACTCCTCTGTGTTAGGGAGGCCATTTCAATAACACCAAAAAGGAGGACACTTTGCAAAAAAGTGTTTGTTCACAGTATTTGTATTTATTCAATAAATTGTGATGTCTGTTTCAAAAAGGTCTTGCAAATTGCACAGTTCCTGAAAACATAACACTTTTGGACTTCTGGAAATTACATAAATACATAAATAAACAAATAATGAATGCAAAAAATAAATAAATACACATTTCTGTTCTTAACAGAGAAGTAGCTACTGCTTTTTGTTATAAATTCATGCTCTTTTGTCCATTCTGGAAAACGTGGCCTGACGTTTCGGCATGTTAACATGATGATATGACGTAGCCTGTAGCCAGCACGTGGAGGCTTGTTTACGTTTTTAACAAATGATATATCAGATATTTATTTGACACCGCTTTCAGTCAATCATTTGTTTAACCGGAGATCTTACAGCATTAGACGCTATGCTGCTGCGTCCCAATCGAGATTCTAGAGCGTTTGTTTAAGGTCGATTCTGTTTGACTCCAAAAAGGAGGACAAATTAGTGTCCGGCTTGAGGCTGTGCTGGACGCCGGATTGTGGGCTTAAAATCCGGACTGTCCGGCCAAAAAGTAATATCAAAAGGGACATATCCTTCTGGAGCAGAGAAAAGAAAGAAGAAGAAAACAGAAGATGAGAAAAAAAAACAAAGTATGTTTGCATGACTAAATACAACTAGGTGGATTTAAGTGGTCATTAAAACTCACCTGTTCAAACTATTTATAACGCGACCCTGTGCACTTCAAATGTTTTCATGTTGATGTCTTATTTTAATGCTGTTGCTATCTTCCAGGTCTTCAACTTTTATCCTGTATTATGTCGTTGTAAGGTGACCTTGGGTGACTTGAAAGGTGCCACCAAATAAAATGTATTATTGTTATTATTATTATTTAGGGATGTTTTACCTAAATCAAACCCTAGATAAAATATGCTAGATAAGCTATATTATAAGCTAACATTTGCTAGCTAGTTAATAGCTTTGACATCTTAATCCAACAGGTTGCATGTACAATAGAAAGGTAGCTAACAAGCTAGCTAGAGAAATTTTGATTTTAATTGGTAGATAGCTAGCAATTTATAGTTGGTTTGAACTACAAACAAGCCTACTTGTGTGGGTTTGTATACTAATCTTGATGCTGATAAAAGCATATTGTTATTTAACACTAGCATTTTGTGATTATTTGTAAAATATTTCACTATGAATCTGGCTTAATTAGATAGTTATAGATCAAGAGCTGTTGAATGTGTACAATTTGCTTGCTTCAAAGTCTACATGAAACTTCCCCAGGAGTGGTGTTGAAGTTTCAGAGTTGGAGCACAACCAATGCAACCTGCCGCTGATACTACTGTAAGTGATGATCTTACCACTGTACATTCAGCACTGCAATCCACCTCCTCAGCTGGTGAGTTTTCAAAAAAGGATCATTTCCTAGACAGACTGTACTGTTATGCATCTGTCAGTGCTGGAAATACTGTCGGGGGAGCCTACCAATGTACTGGTGGTATATCGTAACCGACGTCACACAGTTTAAAGCAATGTGTATCAATGAGTTGGTTGTGTGAAGGACAATGGTTGTGCAGTGCAATAACTTAAATTACAAGTGATCTGTGCATGAAGGAAAAAGAGTTAGTATTTCTCTGCTGCATTACTTGTTATATTCCATTTCATTGTGTTGATGCAGGCAGCAGCAGATAACTTCTGTCAGCCAATGTGGTTGAAAATTCGGAGCTAATTTTATCTGGTTTAATGCACAGTAGTTGCATTACATGGCCCCAGCTCACCTGACTCAGCACGTCAGACGGAAATATGTTGAGTTCAGCAATGTCCATGCCTTTATTATTTCTTGTTAGCACTATTAAGTGTTTTATGGTTGAGCTGAAATATGCTGTGGCTAGTGTCAATACAAGTACAGAAGGTAGCCTGCCTGTATGTTTTTCACAATAAAAGCATCCTGTTGGTTCGTCAGCGGGAGGATTTCACACAAAGTAGTGTCATGGGATGTGTTATATCAAAATTAGCAGAAACTTAACACAGTGTTAATTTAGTGAGAAAGACAGAAATGTAATCGAATCCATTTGATTACTTCCTCAGTTTACAATTATTGGAGTTTAAGAGACATGTAGGTATTCGTATCATTCTTGATTATTGATATTAGTTTTATTTATTTTATTCGTATTGTTGCATACAGGTGAAATTAATACATATTATTCTTCATTTGGTTGTTTTTTATTATTCTCCCTCTTTATAGAAACCACAATCAGACTTAAACACCCAGCTGTTATTCCACGACTAGTGGAATATCTGTAAACAGTATCTGAGATAGAATATCAACCATTTCAACCAAATTGAATTGATTTCATACTTTGGAGAATTTGGAAAGAGGTGTTCCCGGCTGACACACCAGGTGAACCTAGTGACAAACACATAACTAGCAACCAGGCTGAGCGTATTGCTATTAGCTCCACCAGAGTTACCATACCCTAAATATGATATTTAACATGGTTAGCTTTTATTATTATTTCTTTTCATATTAGGTCCATTCTTCTCTGCACGCGAGGAACACATTCCTGCACATGCATCCACTGATCCTACTGTTTTCTTATTTTCCCATAGGTCCTTCTGCTTCTGTGGTTATTGAGGATGATGTTGCATCTAATATGCCTAGCTTTTTGATTGTTTTCTCATCAGCACCTCTCCTGTGGAATCCCATCCCTGTTTGAGGTGAGTCCTTAGCCATCCCTTAGCAATGCTGCTATATAGGCCTAGACTGCCGGGAGACTTCCCATGATGCACCTCTCTCCTCCTCTCCCTCTGTATGCATTCGTATCCCATAAATGCTTGTAACGAACTTGATAACATCTCTCTCCTGTAATTTTGTGCTGTCTTGTCTCTCTCTTCTGTCTTACTGTCACTTTCAGCAGGTATTTCTGCCTCCAGAGATGCAGAGTCTGGATCTGTGATTGAAGGCCACCTGCCGGAACAGCGCTGCTGTGTCTATGGTGGAAGGGAGCTGGTGTGAATCGGATCCTTTTCGGTGGGCATCACCTGGAGCTGCTCAGTTGTCCTTCTGGATCCATCCTCTTCCCTTATGTTTTGCAATCTACACTTTTCATCATAATCGTATATACTACAATTTCATCAGAATTGTATGTACTATGATTTCTGGATCCGCACTCTACATCTTCTGTGAATCTATTCTGTACACATGACATCTATTGCATGTCTGTCCGTCCTGGGAGAGGGATCCCTCTTCTGTTGCTCTTTCTGAGGTTTCTATCATTCTTTTTGGGTATTTTTTTCCTTATTTGAATTGAGGGTCTAAGGACAGATGGTGTCGTATGTTGTACAGATTGTGCAACATACAAAGCCCTTTGAAGCAAATTGTGATTTGTGATATTGGGCTATATAAATAAAATTTCTACTGTCCCTTACATGTTTCAACCTCAGCTGATGTGGCTAGTAATTTAACACCACAGAAGTTTGTGTTAGCTCAGTTTACTATAGAATGTCCTTCGATAAATATTTCTAATCATAATTATTTATTTAATTTCCTTAAAGGTCGTTCTATTTCTGTGGTCATTCAGATTGATGTCACATCTACTCCTTCAGCAACTTCCAGCTTACACCTAAGTACTGTATCACTTTGAATATTAAAGTGCAAATTAACAACCAAATAACCCTTGTGAGTTTGCTAACTTTTAAGTTTAAAAACCATAGAAGGGTAAGCACAGGCCAAGCTGACATTGGTATGATGTAAGCCACAGTTGTTTATTTGTAGCGTTGGAGGCGAGGCTTAGTGATTTGGAAACGCGGTTCCGCACCATGGGAGCTCAGTCGGTAGTTGCTAGCCAAGCCCCAGTAGCCGGTGCGGACCGACTAGAGCTAGCTACTGTTAGCCGTTCCCCAGCAGCTCCCAAGCAGCCGGGAATCCAGGGCGGCTGGGTGACTGCCCACGGTTCACCACCAACCCGTTCCTGTTTCCAACAGGTTCTCCCCACTCAGCGACGTACCCGCTGAGAAACCAACTCTGATCATTGGCATTGGCCATTTTGAGAAACGTGAAGTTAGGGACACCAGCGACCATAGTTAAATGTGTTCCTGGAGCCAGAGCGGGAGACATTGAATCATATTTGAAACTGCTGGCTAAAGATAAACGTAAATACAGTAAGATTGTTATTCACTTCGGGGGTAATGACACCCGATTACGCTAATCGGAGGTCACTAAAATTAATGTTGAGTCGGTGTGTACATATGCAAAGACGATGTCGGACTCTGTAGTTTTGTCTGGGCCCCTGCCAAATCTGACCAGTGATGTTAGCCGCATGGCTTCATTCCGTCGCTGGCTGTCGAGGTGGTGTCCAGCAAACGATGTGGGCTTCGAAGATAATTGGTGGACTTTCTGGGGAAGACCTGGTCTGATTAGGAGAGACAGCATTCATCCAAATTTGGATGGTGCAGCTCTCATATCTATAAATCTGTCCGAGTTTATTAGTTGACCTAAACCATGACAACCCAGAGTTGAGACCAGGAGGCAGAGCTGCAGTCCTACACGCCTCTCTGCGCTTCCAAAGCAGTTACCCACCTATAATCCCATAATGACGGTGTCTGCCCCCCGGCCACTGAAATTTATAAAATCAAAAGCTAACAGAAGAGGAGTTATACATAATAATAATAATTTAATGAAAATTATCACAACAGAAATAGCATCTCAAAATAAGAGAATTAAATGTGGACTCCTAAACATCAGATCTCTGTCATCTAAAGCTGTACTAGTAAACGATCTGATATCAGATTTCATATTGATTTATTTTGTCTCACTGAAACCTGGCTGGGTCATGAAGAATATGTTAGCCTAAATGAATCCACTCCGCCCAGTCATATTAATACTCACATTCCTTGAGGCACCGGCCGAGGAGGTGGCGTTGCAGGCATGTTCGACTCAAGCCTATTAATCAACCCTAAACTAAATTAAAACTCATTCGAAAGCCTTTTTCTAAGTCTTTCACACCCAACCTGGAAAACACGACAGCCAATCCTATTTGTTAGTGTCCGCGCTCCTGGTCGTTATTCTGAGTTTTTATCTGAATTCTCAGAATTTCTATCAGGTTTAGTCCTTAAAACAGATAAAGCAATTATTGTAGGTGATTTTAATATTCATGTGGGCGTTGAAAATATAGCCTTAGTACTGCGTTTATCTCATTATTAGACTTGATTGGCCTCTTGTGTGTGTACATAAACCCACTCACTGTTTTGGCCACACCCTCAACCTTGTTCTGGTATACAGCATTGAAACTGAACATCTAACAGTCTTTCCACAGAATCCTTCACTATCAGACCATTATTTAATAACTTTTGAACTCCTATTACTGTAGTATACACCAGTAGTCAAATACTACTACAGTAGATGTCTATCTGATAGTGCTGTAGCTAAATTTAAGGAAGAAATTCCATCTGAATTTAACTCAATGCTATGTCTTAACATAACAGAGGACTCTTATGCAAACTTCAGTCCGTCTCAAATTGATCATCTTGTTGATAGTGCTGCAGGTTCACTGCGAACGACACTTGATTCTGTTGCTTCTCTTAAAAAGAAGATAATAAAACAAAAAAGGGTAGCTCCATGGTATAACGCTGAAACCCGCAAATTAAAGCAAACATCACGAAAATTTGAAAGAAAATGGCGTTCCAACTATCTAGGAGAATCTTGTTTAGCCTGGCAAGATAGTCTTAAAATATATAAGAAGGCCCTCCGTAATGCCAGAGCAGCCTACTACTCATCACTAATAGAGGAAAATAAGAACAACCCCAGGTTTCTTTTCAGCACTGTAGCCAGGCTGACAGAGAGCCACAGCTCCATTGAGCCATGTATTCCTGTAGCCCTCAGCAGTAACGACTTCATGAACTTCTTTAATGATAAAATTTAGACTATTAGAGAGAAAATTAATCACGTCCTGCCCTCAGCTGGTGCCAACCGATTTTCAAGCATAGAGGCGTTGGAGGGAGCTGTGAAACCTGATGTGTACTTGGACTGCTTCTCTCCTTTCGACCTTATTGAACTAACATCGACAATTTCTTTATCTAAGCCTTCGACCTGTCTCTTAGACCCAATTCCAACTAGGCTGCTTAAAGATGTTCTACCATTAGTTAGTACGTCTTTTGTAGATATGATCAATCTGTCTTAACTGACAGGTTATGTACCTCAGTCTTTTAAAATAGCTGTTATTAAACCTCTCCTTAAAAAGCCCACACTCGATCCAGGGGTTTTAGCCAACTATAGACCTATATCTAACCTTCCCTTTATCTCTAAGATCCTTAAAAAAAACTGTTGCTAATCAGTTATGTGACTTATAGTATATTTGAGGATTTCTAGTCAGGTTTTAGAGTGTATCATAGCACAGAAACAGCACTGGTGAAAATTACAAATGACCTTTTAATTGAATCAGACAATGGACTTGTCTCTGTACTTGTCTTGTTAGATCTTAGTGCTGCATTCGATACCATTGACCATCAAATTCTATTACAGAGACTGGAACATTTAATTGGAATTAAAGCAACCGCGTTAAGCTGGTTTAAATCCTATCTATCACACCGATCTCAGTTTGCATATGTTAACGATGAATCATCCGAGCACACCAAAGTTAGTCACGGAGTTCCGCAAGGTTCTGTGGTTGGACCACTTCTATTTACTTTATATATGCTTCCTTTGGGCAATATTATTAGAAAGCACTCCCACTAGAACACTGCGCTCTCAGAATGCAGGGTTACTTGTGGTTCCTAGAGTCTCCAAAAGTAGAATGGGAGCCAGAGCCTTTAGCTATCAATTCAATTCAATTCAATTTTATTTATATAGCCCAGTATCACAAATCACATTTGCCTCAAAGGGCTTCACAATGTGTAACATACGACACCCTCTGTCCTTAGACCCTCGATTCGATTAAGGAAAAACTACCCAAAAAAACCCTTTGAACAGGGGGAAAAATGATAGAAACCTCAGGAAGAGCAACAGAGGAGGGATCCCTCTCCCAGGACGGACAGACATGCAATAGATGTCGTAAGTACAGAATAGATTTATAGCATCAAAACTATAACATATACAGCCATGATGGCAAAATTGTTGTATATATATATATTATTATGTTAGAAATGTTTAGGTGGTAAAACATAAGGTAAGATGATGTGTCCAGACGGACAGCCGAGCAGCTCCAGGTGGAGCCCAACGAGCAGGACCTGAGCAACTCGTCCCCTGCACCATAGACACAGCAACACTGCCCCAGCAGGTCGCCATAGTCACAGATCCAGATACATCTCCGGACACTGAAATACCTGCTGAAAGTGACAGTAAGAAAGAAGAGACGGAGCACAAAACTCCGGGAGAGGGAAGAAGTCAAGTTAGTGACATGCATTTATGGGATGAGAATGCATACGGATGGAGAGGAGGACAGAGGTGAAGAGAGAGAGGTGCATCATGGGAAGTCCCCCGACAGTCTAGGCCTATAGCAGCATAACTAAGGGATGGTTCAGGACTCTCCTGAGCCAGCCCTAACTATAAGCTTTATCAAAGAGAAAAGTCTTTAGCCTATTCTTAAATGTGGAGATGGTGTCTGCCTCCCGAACCCGAACTGGGATCTGATTCCACAGAAGAGGAGCTTGATAGCTAAAGGCTCTGGCTCCCATTCTACTTTTGGAGACTCTAGGAACCACAATAAACCCTGCATTCTGAGAGCGCAGTGTTCTAGTGGGGTAATAAGGCACTATGAGCTCTGTAAGATACGACGGTGCCTGACCATTAAGAGCTTTATAGGTGAGGAGAAGGATTTTAAATTCTATTCTGGATTTCACAGGGAGCCAGTGCAGAGAAGATAATATTGGAGAAATATGACCTCTTTTCCTAGTTCCTGTCAGTACACGTGCTGCAGCATTTTGA
>CM022493.1:23936548-24162343 GCA_011952105.1 Coreoperca whiteheadi | reverse complement strand
TACAACAATTTTGCCATCATGGCTGTATATGTTATAGTTTTGATGCTATAAATCTATTATGTACTTACGACATCTATTGCATGTCTGTCCTGTTTTTTTCCCCTGTTAAAAGGGTTTTTTTGGGTAGTTTTTCCTTAATCGAATCGAGGGTCTAAGGACAGAGGGTGTCGTATGTTACAGATTGTGAAGCCCTTTGAGGCAAATGTGATTTGTGATACTGGGCTATATAAATAAAATTGAATTGAATTGAATTGAATTGTCCGTCCTGGGAGAGGGATCCCTCCTCTGTTGCTCTTCCTGAGGTTTCTATCATTTTTTTCCCCTGTTCAAAGGGTTTTTTTGGGTAGTTTTTCCTTAATCGAATCGAGGGTCTAAGGACAGAGGGTGTCGTATGTTACACATTGTGAAGCCCTTTGAGGCAAATGTGATTTGTGATACTGGGCTATATAAATAAAATTGAATTTAATTGAATTGAATTGAACACACACGAGTTTGGGTTAGCTGTTATGGGTTGAGAGGTCGCTCTTTTAGCCCTCGAGGTTGACCGCGAGCAGCGTGAGCGTCTCTTCGTGAGCTCACTCTGCGCTCCACTTGGTTCGGGTTCCGCAGATTACTTTTTTTTATTTATAATTAACACTTGAAATGATGAAGGCACTTGCAAATGACAAGGTGATAGAAAATGTAAACCATACTTTGGTGTTTCATTTTTACCTCTTTACTTTATATTTCATGAAATGCTTCTTTTTTTTCCCCTCTCTACAAAATTAACGAAAACGCTTACAAATGAAGAAGAAAACCCCGGACTCCACCGTGACCTCCTATTTGCCCTAAAGCCCTTCGGACGAAGGCAGTCCAACGACAGCACTAAGAACGGGAGGATACGCTCATTCGCTAATTCGCACCCATTTTCGGGACCAGAAGCCCGTATCGCGGCTTCTTCTGCCCAGAACGGGGGACGTGTTCAGAGGCCACACACATTGTGTCTGCTGTTTGGACTGAGTGCAGGCTGTGTCAGCCCTGAGAGGGTGACTGTGAGCAAGGTAAGTGCCCTCTCTGAGGAGAGATGAGTCGCTCCGCTCTCGACTGGGTCGACTGGTTTTTGTTGTTTGTTGTTTGTTGAATCAGTCTACCTGCATTTGGGATCCGGAAGCCCACGCTGAGTCCCCTTGTCTTCCGCCTGGGATGTGATGTGGGTGGCTCGTCCGCCCAGTCACCACAGTATGAGGAGCTGCTGGAGGCGGTTTCCCAAGAGAGGAAAAGTAAAGCGATGGCTAGGCTCAATATCGCCTGGCCAGCAGAGCAACAGGACAATCGTAGCCAGAGTAAGCTCAATGAGCGTTTCCTTCTAGCCCCACCTCCACGCCCACATGCCCTGCCATTCCTTCTGGATTTTCACACCGAGGTGTTGAAATCCTGGTCCAAGCCGTATTCGGCACGACTTTCTAGCCCGACTGGTCGCCAGTGTGCGTTTATCAGTGGGTGCAAGGACAACGGCTATGGCGTCATGCCAGGTATTGAGGAGACGCTAGCGGCCTATTTATCGGCAGAGGCCGCGTCCTCCCTTAAGACCCAGACGTTGCCTAGTAAGCCATGCCGCACTACGTCGTGTTTAGTGGGCAAGGCATACATGGCAGCGGGTCAGGCCGGGCATGTCTGTATGCCATGGCAGTCTTGCAGGCATGCCCAGCCCACCTGCTTTAGGACCTCAACGTCGGTGGGCCCTCACATCCAAGAATGAGAAGGAGCTCCGCCGTGCGACGGCAGCGGTTTATCCCCCATCGCCAGAGGTCCCGGGGGGAGCTGAGGGTGGACCACCTCAGCCTTCTACATCTCGCATCTCCTACATGCTGGCTCAGAAAATGAGTGTGGCGCAGCGTGCCCCTCCCCAGTGGTCAAGGGGCACCAATGCAGCCTGCTCGGCGAAGACCTGAGAGGAAGAAGACAGACCTGTGGGCCGTGCTTCTCACCCGACTGGCTTCGATAAAGAGGCCCTGACGCGTTCGTCAAGCCTCGTGGCCGCTCAGCCTGAGATCTGTGGCCGATGCCGCACCAAGAGCACATAAATTTAGTGGCCAACACAGGTCTCCTACATAAATTTACAAGGCGGTCTGAAGTCGCACCCTCTGTGCAGACTGGTGCACCAGATCCTCTTGTGGTCCCAGGGGAAGTTGTTCTCTCTCAGAGCACTTTTCATTCCTGGGTACCTCAATGTGGGAGCGGACATCCTGTCGAGGCAGGGGCCAAGGCCTTGGGAATGAAGACTGCACCCCGAGACGGTGCCGATGATTTGGAGGAGATTTTGCAGAGCATAAGTGGACCTGTTCGCGTCCCCGGGGAATGCTCACTGCCATCTCTACTTCTCCCTTGTGCATCCAGCGCCCCTGGGGGTGGATACACAAGTTGAAAAATACGTTCTTTATTCAATGGGACCGGCTCACCGCTAAGCCCCACCCATGACGCGAATTCGCATCTTTTGTCTAGTGAATGTAGACGCGAATGGAGCGAATTTCACACGCAAATGATGCGAATAAACTCAAAATGGTCAAGCGTCCAACTTAACTCGAATAGCGCAATTTATTTGCGTAATTCACATCCAGTGTGAACACACAGTAATGGTTAGGGTAAGGCACTTAGTTGTGATGTTTGGGTTAGGGTAAGGGGCTAGGGAATGCAGTATGTCAATGACGGGTCCCCACAAAGATAGTGCCACAAACCTGTATGTGTGTGTGTGCGTGTCCAGGATGGCTGCTTGGACCTAAAGTGGGTCGAACACAGGAAGGCTAATCCAAAATGGCAGTAAAGCCAAACAAGCCAGCTTTTGGTGACGCTAAGGTTACATTAGCACAAGTTTAGTGAAGCTAAGCAGTAACGTCATGGTTAGACAAAGGGGAATGTAAGGATGGCGGTAAGGCCATGTGTGACTCTGCTTAAGGCCAACTAGAGGTGTGTGTTTGTGTGCTAGCAGGTGATCTGAAAGCTTATAGTGCCAGGTTAAAAGGAGTTAGTTAGCATGTAAAGACCATGTGTGTAGCATAATATCTAACGTCAATTTAGCAATGGGTACCAGATTAAAATAGCAGATAGAAAACACATCACAACATTGAATCTTAATGAAAACCCATCAGTAACATCGCATACTAAACGGTTCTGTACTTAGCTCAATGGGGTACTAAGAATAGTTAGCTAGATATGCCCAGTTATTGTTACCAGTCTATGGGGAAGAAGAGAGGTTGCTTTGGGATGCTTTGGTACGTTGCCACTCCTCTGGCTAGTGTCCGTCCGGGCCAGGCGGGAGAAGAATTATGGTTCAACTGTGGAAAGCATCTGTTGCAGTGTCTGTTTGCAGGCAGGGAAGATTTTCACTCACCTGTTATCCGTCATGCTCCATATAGTCGGCTTAGTGCTAACTCACTGAATTGCTTCTTAAAATTTAGCTGGCAGACTTGGCGCTAAACTTTGTTGCAAGAATCTTAGACAGGATCTGGCATTGCCGCTATAAAAGTGAGAGTTTGGTTCTGAAGGAAGGCAGGATTCTTTGTTGCGGCCTGCTGCACAAGGCCAGGAGGGGGTAAGAGGACTCGTCCGCTCAGAGGATGAGCGTTGACGAAAGAGAGAAAGGGCAGAGGTTGTAGACCTGTTATGTCGACTTGGTGGCTTCCGGGTCATACGTCAGACAGATGTTAATAGCTGCATTCACTGACACTCAGATTGTTGGACAAAAGAGAATACAGTCCTTAAATCGAAGTTCAGTTAAAATCACCCACATGAATGAACTCATCTGTTGAGTCTCAACAAAGCTCATGAAGTCAATACATGGTTCAATGGAGCTGTGGCTCTCTGTTTGCCTGGCTACAGTGCTGAAAAGAAACCTTGTATTTTTTCTTTCTTCACTTTGACACATTAATAAAATAATTAATAAACAGTTCATCAGAAATATCACTTAATATAATAAGCATAACAGCTCCACAGAAACAATATTTATTCTGCACAAAATAAATAATAGGAAATGCCCACACTTTCATCTTTGGAAAAAAATACCACAATTGCACATAATTCATTAATAACTGGCTTATTTGGAAGTTTAAAGTTGGATCTAAAGGAGGGAAGCGTATGTTAAGGCCAGACGCAAACAATTAAAACTAAGTTACGGATTCTTCAGTACAACTGTATGACGCAAATTTATGTAGCTTCTGTTTACTGAAATAAAGGGAGTGATAATATTCCTGATATTTGTCTTGCATGTTAAAATAAACTAGTTTTGAAGGTTATTGTGTAATATGATCTTGGAAATTTTGATTATAAATACTCCCTGAGAACCTCATGAGTTTTTCTTTCACTTGCAGTGAGTTTATAGATAATGGCACTGTATAGAATTGGACAAAGTAACTGTAATAAGTGTTTTTGATTAAATCTGTAACCAATTCATCTTCATTTATAATATGGTGATGATGGTGATCTCATGAATGACACACTGGGTCATGGTTGAATAAATGTAATGGTATACTTTACAATATCGTTGTGCCGCTGCACCCATGGTACGGCAGCAAAGTTCCTTGACTATTATGCAGGAATGAGAGAATAGTTCCTAGCCACATCGGTGTAGAAAATTGCAACTTTTCATTTTCAGTTGGTCTTAGCACACGATGTAACTACAGAAGAGGCAAGGTTTAAATAGGAAAAATACTGAATGTGTCTTTGGTCATTTTTTAACGAGATGCTAATGGTCTAGTCTGATTCAATGATGTATGCTAAGCAGTGCTACCACCAGATACAAAGATCGGCACTATTTAACACTAGAGGACTTGGAAAATGAGCCTATTTTCCAAAAAAAATGGAGTGTTCCTTCAAATCAATTGGGTGTAATAGGAGATAAAGTGGGAGTAAAATGGGGAGTTTTGCTGGTTACTGTGCTGTCCAAATATATATGAAATAAAAATGCATGGACATTTTTTAAAACAATTGATTAAAAAAATATTAAAAACATAGGCAGCAAACAGTATTCTCCATGTGTAGAAAATGTTTATTGATCAGTCCATTGGAACTGTCCTGTAAACTGCAACATATAAGAAAATCTAACAGGTTACAGTAAACTCCAACTTAAAGAAGACTGCTGGTACATACATTTTCTTAAAACATACAAATTAAACTCATTTTAATCTATAATAGGTCTTACTTGGATTGTATCATAGATCCTTTAATATTACTATAAATATACAGTAGAAAAAGGCTGTATAGGGTGAAGAATAAACAAACTTTCAGAACAGGGACTCTATAAGCAGTAGTAGCAACCAGTCAAATGATGAATAACGACTACAGATTAATTTGTACATCAAAGGGTCTCAGGAATTCATTTTTCCACTCATCCATGCATCCAATGATCTGTCCATCCCAAAATTCTCCATCCATCACCCAGCTGGCTTTCACTGTGGCGCTCGTCCTGCTTTCACCCTCTCCAGTTCTTACACACATTCACACACACACACACAGAGCTCACAGACACACAACATACTCAGCGCTCACGCTCAGCGTCTGGACAGGTCACCTCCTGACAAGAAGAGCAACAGTGAGACTTATGGAATCAGAACTTCACTATTATATTTTGTAATAACTTAAAATAAAAACTGCTTCGTCTAAAGGATAAAAGATAGAGATCAGGTGTCTCTAAAGCATTTTATCTTCATTATGAAATGCCTGAACCAAAGTATACATAACAAAATCCCAACAGAAGTTGAAAAATGTATCCATGTAATCAATGTCAAGTCTTGTGTCTGTATTAAGTGTGTGTACATAGACGATAGAGCATCAGATGAGAAACGAGAAAACTTGTAGTGGAAGTTAAGGTGTGCAAGTGTGTGTAAGAGTGACCACACACAATCAAAGACTGATCGCTTTAATGACCAAATCTGTCAGACACGATGTCTGGGAGTGTAATGCTGAGTGGGAATATGAGCTGGGGGGATGTTCTGTGTCACATGTGGCTACATCCAATTAACCAAGTCAATTAGCTATGTTGATGATTGAATTAGCACGCTTCAGAGGTGAGATATTTAATTGAAACATTAATGGTGGGCAAAGGCAAACATAAGATTAGAGTGTATATGCATGTGGGAATATGTGTGTCGGCCTAGTGTTAATGGAAAGTGATATAGAATATGTATTCAGAGAGGAAGAGACAGACATGATGGTTGAGTATTACAGCCACTTACTGAGCTGCCTTCTATGGGTAAAAATTTCAAACTGGTTGCAACATTGGCCACACTCAATCAGTGATGTTACAGCAGATATTCTTCGTGGGTGTATTCCAAAAACTGACCAACACAGTGCCAGTGGGCATGGTATCCATCCCACTTCACTTTCGGACATAAAACAGCACATGCTGCTTATGTCTGTTGACCTAAATGATGGCTAGTGCGGCAAGTAAACAAAATACCACGTGTACCCAAAGCGAAGTAAACAATAAAGACCAGTGAGCACATGCCATATAATTAACACAACTTGTCATCGCTGAATCCAAATGGAGAAGGTAAAGTACTCTTTGTCAACTCTTTAAAGCTGTCAAAAGAAAAATTCAACTTTGTTTACAATGATCGTTGCATAGGTTTTATACAACCTAAGTTGATCTTAACAAGAAGTGTTAGTACAGAATATTCCACATTATCTGCAGCTGTTTTATTATCAGCTAATGATTGCCAACCAAGGGTGTGTACCCCAGGGGGTACTTCTGCATTTGCATGGGGGTACTTGGAAAGATTGTGAGTAGCCTTTCTAATTTAAACAGAAAATTATAATTAGATTTTTTTTTAGTGTATAGAAGTAAAAAAACACAGAAAGAGGATTACAAATGATAGTGAGGCCGGTCTTTAGTATATTTATTATCAAAATGACCAATAAATTACCAGCAACAACAGGTTGATAGCAGAGGACACACCTCTCACCAACCTGTCAGTTGTCAACACCTGAACACCACCTGCTGTAATTAAAGTACATCAAGTGAACACAGAAGTCAAAATAGCTAAAGGTAACAGATTAATGGTACAAACATTCAGCTCCTGCCACTTCAAATGGTATTAATGCAAATGCAAACTTGACCAAACCTACTGGAAAAAAGAGAAAAAGTGACCAAGTCTAAACAATGACGATTCCAGGATCACTATATCCACTTTTATAGTGTTGGTGAAGGGGTGCTACATTTTATATGACTGTGTGGAACAAGTGAGCTAATGCAATGTCCTACATGGACATGTCGCCTTGTGCCACCTGCACTCCATTTCAGCGGGTGATACATAAGAGGCAGCACACTGACACAACCAAAAGGACCACAGCCCCTTTTGAACACCTGCTGTGACAACACTGATTGGGGTGTACATTCTGCAACACACTTCTAGATATGTATATTTTTTTAATCAAACTCCCTGACTTTATCTGTTTGGAACATGCCTAGCACTTCCATTCCTCGGCTTCTGCTGCGAGCCTGGAGTGTGTAAACATGACGTTTTTTACATATATTTAAATGCTTGGTTCTCATATTGACATGAGAGATGCACATGCAAAACCACGCAGCCACATTCATTATTCCCCACCTTGGCAGCTGGTGCATTCGCAGCTGTGTATGACGGGCAGGACGACCGGCTCACTCTCTCTGCTCTCACACTGCAGGCTGAGGAAACGGACTGGGTTGTCAGGGTTCAAACGGTAACTACAGCACTCGCAAACTGACTGGAGGTAGGGCTCCTGTAGAGAAGAAGGGAGGAGAAGAATGAAGTATGAAGAATAAAAGTTATGCAAGAGGATGAGTGAAGCAAAAGGAGGAGAAGAGGTGAAAGGATAGCTAGAGGGATGAGGTGGAGGGGCCAATTAGGAGACTGGAATATGATGAGGAGAAGGAGGTTATGAGAAGATTTTAGAAGATGGAAGAGTGGGAAATAAGAGGAAAGTAGAGAATAGAGAGATTGAAAGAGGAGGAAAATGTGAAATATTATTAGGGGTGGAAGGTGAACAAAGAAAGGAAAAAAGGAGGATAAGTTAGAAGGAGGTGAAAGGGTATTGGCAGGATAGATATAGGAAGATAAAGGTGGAGAAATTAGAACCCTTTTACATTAGAGCCCAACCGATTTATCAGTCAGCCGATATTATCTAATATCGGCCTTCAGAGGTATCGGCATATACGTTATCCAATGTGAGTTGATATAAAAAAATTATTTGAAAGTATATTAGGCAGAAAGAAAGGGTTGTGTTAATATATTGGTGTCACTACACTAAGTTTTTCCAGCAGCAACACAGCAACACATCAACACATCAACAGACAACAAAAGACAACAGCTAAATGACTAAATGTAAATGTAAATGCAAAATAACCACATCAGACACTAGTTTTAAGCTCCACTTAAAAATGTTTTCTATATTGACAATGACTCAAATCAAGATGTGAATTGTGAAAGGGATTGCTTACACTGATGCAGCTACAGAGAATTATTAACTCCACAGAGGTTTTAAGCCTCAGCAGTTTTTGACACTTTGTGTTGGCTTAAAAAGTCTATGCCAGGGTACTGGAGAGAAGCTCCGCCTCAGCTCCACCTCTTTGCCCATTTTTGGATTAGCCCGAGTTAGGGACTGCCACTTTGAGCTTCACAAAAGCTCTTCAGAAACCTATGGGTGAAGTCACAGACACCACATCCATTTTTTATAGTCTATAGTTGATCCAAAACAAAAGGAAAGTGAATATGGAAATGATTAGAGCGAGACAGGGGGTGTGAGAAAAAAAAGACTGGATGCCACCTTCATTAAGTTATAACCTTGCTAACTTACAGTCAAATAAATGTTGTTCTGTGAGATAGACACTACTAGGTGAGTTGAACTGTTTCTGAATGAGAATTCATTAAGCTAAACTCACAACAGTGATATGCTAATGGCTAGTGTTGTGTACTAAGCAAGTGTTACCTTTGAAATTGTAAAAGCTGGATTTGCTACAAGATGTAGTTACCCGGTTGTAACATTGTATGTAAACAATACAGGTTATATGCACATGGTAGAGTGTGTCTCAATTCGTACACCGAGCATAGCTGTATGAATGCACTCAAAAAAAAGGATTAATTATCTGTAGTTGCTCTGCGGTGCTATGCGGTTGCCATTTTTAGGCTTCTTGTTCCCTTTGGTAAGAAACATCCCTTATCAATGTTTTTGGTTTGTTTTATGGATTTATGTGTACACTAATAAAATAATTAATGAAAATCTACTGGTGTGATGCATCAAGAAAAGATAAGGACGTTGGATGCAAATCTTTTAATGTCAATCTGACTGTTTTGTACAGGTCGGGTTTTTGATCTATGATTCAACAATTATTTCATCCAAAGATGTGAGCCACTGGGCCAGGATCGACTGTGATGAGGATTGATGGTAAGAGATTGAGAAATTGTTTGGACTGTCAACTTACTGATTCTGTTTGAGTGGTAGGATTAACTTGCACTTCACTGCTCCTCTGCATATCCCGCAAGGGGAATAAGATATTTCAACACTGGACTAAAATGTAATGGTGTGGAAACCCAATGTTTATTTTCTTTTGGTATTTTCAGTAATTTTGGCCCATTCTTTTATGATGTAATTAGGGTCCAAGCCCAAGAGGGCTGGGAATCACAAATGCAACCTATCGTGGTGCTCAGTAGCAGCAGGGCTAGGAACTTAATTGTTCAGGGGTTTTTTTTTTCTTCATTGAAAAAAATGGCACTGCAGCCTACACCACAAGAGTTATGCATGTAAAATTCACAGGGGTGGTGAAGACCCGTGCACACACCTCAGACACCAAAAATGACATGTCCACCAGGAGGTGGCGCTATAATCAAGGTAAATATGTTTGGCCAGTTACTCCCACATAGTTCATTGCCAATTCGAAAACCTTACATGCACAGATTCCCTGAAATGAGTTGCATCTTGTAATATAGGCCACACCCATTTCAGCCTATATTTTGTTAGCAATATCATGAAATATGCAAAACTTACTTTTTTGAAACTCCTCCTAGTGCGTGAGTCTGATCAGCACGCAATTTAGCACGTGGAACCGATGGTACTGGTCACCATGATGTCTTGCATTTGTGGTTCCCAGCCCACTAGGACTTGGACCCCTAATAATGCTTATTATTTACAAAGCAACTTTCCAGATTCTCAAAGACTGTTTACGTGACAAAATAAATTAAAAATACAACATAGAAAGGAAGAACACAATACAAGCACAAATTAATCCAATTAGTGCAGGAGAAGATCCAAGGAGGAGAGAGCTTGTGAAAAAGTACAATGTATAGTAGCAGAGAATAATAGATAATAGGAGGCGAAGAAGGTGAGAGAAGGGAGGGAGTCCAGGATCAAAAACCCAAAAGCACCTTCAACTTCTTAATAGCAATTATTAGTGCTTCACACTTTGAAAAGTCCAGAGTGTGCATGCATTTAATACTTCAGCTGGTTTGTGGGAAAGAGCTGTGAATGCATTCCTGATTCTTCCAGTCCTGCTGATCAATGAAAAGGGAACTTCTCTGTGCTCCCTAGTCTCTGGTTAACATCCCTGGTTGCTACAGTAACAGGAGGTAATGACACATTTGGCTGAGCTGATGTTTAATTTTACTATTCTGACCAACACTATTTTTACAGTGGAGATGCATGGATGCCAAGGAAGAACAAAGTCACCATGGTGATGAGGTAATAAGTCTGCTGTCTTGCAAGGATGAAAAAGTAAAGTGAAGGCAGGTTAGAAAAAAGGAGAAAAAGAAGCAGATAGAATCACTAAGACTCTACATGTGATCCCTGCATAAGACTGCTATTCAAAACATCTATATTTAGATCACTGGTGATTCAACTACTGAATTAAGTATTTTTGTTTACCTGAATTCTTGTCATCTATGTGAACTGTGTAGGCTATATAATTGTAACTACAGTTGACAGAAGTCAGACTGTGTTTATGAAGAAATGTGATTACAGCAGGTGTGACCAGTCACATGTTTGTTGTCATTTTATCTTGCAAGAGCACTCTTAACACCCTGATACCAGGTCATTCAGGAGGAAACCAGATGTGCAATTTGGCTGCACAGTGATAGCTAAGGCAATAATTCTGATTATTTTCTAAAATAGTAAACAAGACATACAAAGGAAGGAATCTCTTTCTATATTTATTTCTAATAATATATTATTATTATACATTTTATTTAATGGCTCCTTTCTGTCCTTCAAATTTCTAGTGTGGTTATTAACGTGCCACTAAGGGAGTGCAGTGTCGAATTTGGTGCAATTTTAAAATGTGACACATTTAATATTAATAAACTTTGAATATACAAGCGAACAGCGATCCGTTTGGCTCTGTGTCTGAGCACGGAGCAGAGGGGCGTTTGGACATGCAATGCGTGCTCATTTTTCCCAGTGTCTTCATCATCAACAAATCCGTGTTGAAATCATAGAAACAAACAAATGAAACCTTGCTGTCAAAAAACCTTGTTCTTACCCACTGGGTATACTGTATATCTCTCCAGCACCAAATGGAAAGCAGCAAACCAGGTAGTTACTTTGGTAACGGCCGAAAAAACTCCTCAAATGGGCCTGCCATCACACACACGCTGATCCACCAACCAGCACGTATTTTAATGAGAAATCTGTAACACTTTAGATTACAGCCCGCAACGTACTGCGTAATTACTCCGGAGTTATGGTGTAACCTTTTGCACTAATGGTGTACTGATATGCATACAGTACGTAAGAGTACATATACATAGGTACTGGGGAACAAGATGTGAAGTTATGGAATAAGATCTTACAAAGAATTTATACTGTAGTTTTTTAACTACTGGGTACCTATTCTATTATTACAGGTTATGTATGACCTACCGAGCAATAATCTGGATGTTTTGGAGAAAGACAATTTACACTTACAGTATATGCACTGTTAGTTTTCCCCTTCTTACATTTAGTTACAGGGTAACTGGATAACAAAGCAGGTAATAAAGCTAACCCACTCACAGGTATGATCAATGACAGGGTTGGGACTTGAAACCAGGTCTCCCGCATAAAAGAACTGAGCTCTATCCTTGAGCCATCAAATCAGATATGCATTTTGAACATGTACATAACCCAAACTATATGGCCACAAAGGACAATGGTGACTTAGCACACAAGACATTTTACTGGATGGCAATTAGTGTTTTTTTTACTTTGCCAGTCTGTTGGGAATCCACATAATAATTTTGATAATTTATACTGTATTATGTATACTGTAGCTATTATTACTACCTATTTATTTTTACTACAGTGTACAGTATGACCTTAAAACTGAGCAAAAATCTGGACATTTCAGGGAAGATGGAGTCATGACTTCTGCCTCCCTTACTAAATCTGATGTGATTTTATTTCAGAATGACCTTATTACCAACATACAGGCAAACTGCATTGTTACTTTATAATTTTGGGGTAGGCTACTTAAAGGTCCTGTATGTAACATTTAGGAGGAACAATATTATAAACAACGGAGGGTGGTAGCAAGTTAAGAAGACAGAAATACAGTTGATCTTTGCAGATTATTGTGATTCCAAATTGACAAGAAGACTGTAGACATAAGACACCTTTACATGTAAGGAATTGGTAATGTGTCATATTTCTTAAAGGGAGTTTGGCTTAATATTTTCCCCCGAGAGCGTAAGGAGTGTCCGTTGAATTCCAACTGCTAGTACTGTATGTATTTTTATTTTTATGTTTTGTTGCCTCTAAAAAAGCACTAGGTACCTGCTTAAGTATGATAAGGCTGTCTGACATTCACTGCTGATAGTTATTAGTTTGATTAATGGTTTATAGTCTAATAATGTGTGTTTGTATTGATTACCGACGATAGCTGATCAGGCTAATTATTAGCTAATTGTATTCAGTTTGTAATGTCAGTATGGTGCCCTTTATGTGCCTGTTTTTAAACTACTATCCTAATTACACATGATTTGCTTGATTCAATGAACAGTTTTAATAACAGTACTGTTTTTTAACACATAATGCAACCGCAGGGGGGCACAAGCCAGTGTCTTCATGTGCCAGTCCCAAGTCTGGATAAATGCAGAGGGTTGTGTCAGGAAGGGCATCCGACGTAAAACACATGCCAAACTAAAAATGCGAATCATGACAATGACTTCCATACCGGATCGGTCGGGGCCCGGGTTAACAACGACCGCCACCGGTGCTGTTGACCTACAGGGTACCGGTGGAAATTGGATTACTGTTGGTCGAAGACAAAGAAGGAGAGGAGGAAGGTGTGTTCGTAGGCAGAGAGAGAAGAGGAAAGCTAAGAATGTAGGACTGACAGTAGGGACTTTGAATGTTGGAACTATGACAGGGAAGGCTAGAGAGTTGATTGACATGATGCAGAGAAGGAAGGTGGACATACTGTGTGTCCAGGAGACCAGGTGGAAAGGTAGCAAGGCTAGAAGCTTAGGAGCAGGGTTCAAGTTGTTCTACCATGGGTCGTATAGGAAGAGAAACGGAGTAGGAGTTATCCTGAAAGAGGAGTTTGTGAGGAATGTTCTTGAGGTGAAAAGAGTGTCAGACAGGTTGATGAGCCTGAAGCTGGAAATTGAAGGGGTGATGTTCAATGTTGTGAGTGGTTATGCCCCACAGGTAGGATGTGAGTTAGAAGAGAAGGAGAAATTCTGGAGTGAGTTAGATGAAGTGATGCAGAGCATCCCCAGAGGTGAGAGAGTGGTGATTGGTGCAGATTTCAACGGGCATGTAGGTGAAGGGAACAGAGGTGATGAGAATGCGATGGGCAGGTTTGGTCTTCAGGACAGGAACGCAGAAGGACAGATGGTGGTAGACTTTGCAAAGAGGATGGAAATGGCTGTAGTGAACACTTTCTTCCAGAAGAGGCAGGAACATAGGGTGACCTATAAGAGCGGAGGGAGAAGCACTCAGGTGGACTACATCTTGTGTAGACGTTGTAATCTGAAAGAGACCAGTGACTGTAAAGTAGTGGTAGGGGAGAGTGTAGCAAGACAACACAGGATGCTAGTGTGTAAAATGACTCTGGTGGTGAGGAAGATGAAGAGGACAAAGGCAGAGCAGAGGACGAAGTGGTGGAAGTTGAAAAAGGAAGAATGTTGTTTAGTTTTCAGGGAGGAGCTGAGACAGACTCTGGGTGGTCAGGAAGTGCTCCCAGATGACTGGACCACTACAGCTAATGTGATCAGGGAGACAGGTAGGAGGGTACTCGGTGTGTCATCTGGAAAGAGGAAAGTGGACAAGGAGACTGGTGGAACCAGGAAGTTCAGGAGTGTATACAGAGAAAGAGGGTAGCAAAGAAGAAGTGGGACACTGAGAGGACTGAAGAGAGTAGACAGGAGTACAGGGAGATGCAGCGTAAGGTGAAGGTAGAGGTGGCAAAGGCCAAACAAAGAGCATATGAGGACTTGTATGCTAGGTTGGACACGAGAGAGGAGCTGTGGTATTGCATGAGGAAGTCTGGAGTGGCAGAGAAGTATGTTAGAATGGTGCAGGACATGTATGAGAGCTGTAAGACCGTGGTGAGGTGTGCTGTAGGTGTGACAGAGGAGTTCAAGGTGGAGGTGGGTCTGCATCAAGGATCGGCTCTGAGCCCCTTCTTGTTTGCTCTGGTGATGGACAGGCTGACGAATGAGGTTAGACAGGAATCTCCATGGACTATGATGTTTGCGGATGACATTGTGATTTGTAGTGAGAGCAGGGAGCAGGTGGAGGAGAATCTAGAGAGATGGAGGTCTGCTCTGGAAAACAGAGGAATGAAGCTTAGCTGCAGTAAGACAGAATACATGTGTGTCAATGAGAGGGACCCAGGTGGAACGGTGAGGTTACAGGGAGCAGAGGTGAAGAAGGTGCAGGACTTTAAGTACTTAGGGTCAACGGTTCAGAGCAATGGAGACTGTGGAAAAGAGGTGAAGAGGCGAGTGCAAGCAGGTTGGAATGGGTGGAGAAAAGTGTCAGGGGTGTTGTGTAATAAAAGAGTATCAGCAAGAATGAAAGGAAAGGTGTTCAAGACGGTGGTGAGACCAGCGATGTTGTACAGCTTAGAGACAGTGGCACTGAAGAAAAGACAAGAGGCAGAGCTGGAGGTGGCAGAGCTTAAGATGTTGAGGTTCTCTTTGGGAGTGACGAGGATGGACAGGATCAGGAACGAGTACATCAGAGGGACAGCTCATGTTAGATGTTTCGGAGATAAAGCCAGAGAGGCCAGATTGAGGTGGTTTGGACACGTTCAGAGGAGAGACTGTGAATATATTGGTAGAAGGATGCTGAGGTTGGAGCTGCCAGGCAGGAGGTCTAGAGGAAGACCAAGGAGGAGATTTATGGACGTAGTGAGAGAGAACATGAAGTTAATTGGTGTGAGTGAAGAGGATTGGAGAGGACAGGGTTAGATGGAGGCGCATGATTCGCTGTGGCGACCCCTGAAAGGGAACAGCCGAAAGGAAAAGAAGACTGTTTTTTAACACACTGACTCCTAATTGTTGAATGATACTGTTTTGTCTTCATACAAAGTAATTGTCACTTATTGTTATTGCAACGGGGTGCACGGTGGCAGAGCAGTTAGTGTGCCTGCCTCCCAGCAAGGAGATCGTGGGTTTGAATCCCGGACCAGACCAACGTCACACGATCTCTCTGGGTGGAGTCTGCATGTCCTCCCCGTGTTACCGTGGGTTCTCTCCGGGTTCTCTGGCTTCCTCCCACCGTCCAAAGATATGCATGTTTAGGTTAATTGATGACTCCAAATTGCCGCTAGTAGATGAATGTGAGTGTGAATGGTTGTCTGTCTAAGTGTCAGAGAGATGTCCCAATACAAATTTATTGGGGCAACTGTTCAGCCAATCAACTTCACACTTGGCAGGTATATTGTTTTGAAGTTGCTTGGATGAGTGGTTCTCGAGATAGCGGCAAGCAGCAATAATAGAGGACAAGCAATCAGCCCTGTTTTGAACGGCCACTAAACTAGTGTTATTAATGCTTAGTTGCTTTGAAGGGACAAAATTGTTTACTGCTTTTTTTGGACTTTGTATCCACATGTTTATGATTTAAGTCTGGCAGACATTCCTAATTGAATGAATATTGCAGACACTCCTAACTGTAGGGGCTGACATTGCACTATATGATTAAACACAATTGACGGTGCACCCTTGATGGGCAATTTGCAAACAATTACAGCCAACAGCTTTATTCTGTACCAGTTCTGGTCCCTTTTAGTCCACTTTGCTGCTGCCTGTATTGATCTTTATTGTGCTACCAGTTGTCACACATGTTGAAGTCAACACTTGTCAATGTTGCCTCATGTTCGGAGAGTAATATCTTCTGTGTGTGTATGTAGATGTTTCTTCTCCGTACCTCCAGGATGACATCAGTCCTGGACAGACAGCGTCCCCTACAGAAGCTGACCTCCACATTGTCAAGCCGACAGTCTCCCTTGGTGATGTTCCTGACCTGCACATAGCGACGACACTCTGGCACAGGCTCGCCTGACAGAAACAGAGAGGATAAAGAGGAGGGAGGAAAAGGGGCAAAAGGAGATATCTATGCATATGAGATATGACTTGTAAAGACCAAAGGGAAATACAGAGGGCAAGAAAGCAAAACATTTAGTTTTTTTGTATTTGCATGAAAAAAGGGACAAAGGAAAAGACAAAGGAAGAGCCAGAGCCAGAGATTTCCTTCCAGAGAGCACTGTGACATTGCCATGCTCCCTCGCAGCATGTGACATTTACTCCACTGGGAGAGAGACTAAAGCCCCAAAGTAAGTTAAGTAATGTAATCACTCACTAATTGGGCACTGGGGCACATGATTTTTAGTCTCCTATAAAATAAACTTTAGAACATTCAAATCCAATGAAGTGGTTTGGAAGTCATGACATGGAATAAAGGGAACCATAGTGATTTTTTATGTTTGAGAGTTCTATGTTTTACAAGTAGTATTTCAATTGTTCCATTTGTTTTACATTACCATAGATGAAAATGCAATGCTAAAATAAAAATATGTAACCAAATATGTAACATCATGGTCATGAACCTGGGTGTAAGGTGACAACTAAAACAAAACAGCCACAGAGTAAAAGTGTAGCTTTTGTGTTTTATTGACTTTGTTTTGATCACATGAATTTCATTAAAAGTCATTTATCTGTTTCAAACTTAATCATACAAATGTTGGTGAAAAGTAATGCTCTCAGGTTCATTAATTTCTTCGGAGATTGAATGTCTACTTTTTATACAACTAATATACCTGTGATTTACATTTGATTCCTGAACACAGTCTCTAAGTTGATTTGTAGATATTTTGATGTGTTTTCTGTATGTTGTACTAACCTGGAAACTGCTTTCTACAGACTGGACAGCAGCTGCCTGGTTCCCCCACCTTGACCTCCCCCTGAGAGACAGATAACATGAGTTGTCTTTGTTACATTATTTCGATCAGCCTCAATGAAAACAGACAGGTGTGTAACAAATGAAAAACAAAAAAATTTAAAATAATTTCCAGCAAAATGTCAATGCTCACAGTCAATTTATTGACAGTTATGTTTGTCATCATGCATTTCATTCAACAATGACAACAAAGTGACAATGAACACAAATTTAATATACAGTACACATTCTCTAAAAGGACAACAACCAATACTGGAGACCAAGAAATCAATACTCCTCAACTCCTCAACATTGCCCCCCATCACCATATCCAACAACATGGTGTCTGCTGTGGAAGCCAAGACAGCGCTGGTGAAAATGACAAATTACCTTTTAATTGCATCAGACAATACACTTGTCTCTGTACTTGTCTTGTTAGACTTTAGTGCTGCATTCGACACCATTGACCATCACATCCTATTACAGAGATTTGAACATTTAATTGGCACTAAAGGAACTGCATTAAGCTGGTTTAAATCCTATCTATCAGATCAATGTCAGTTTGAATATGTGACCCGTTACGTAAACCAGTGACACAAGTCGGCAGCACAACTTTCGAGGAAAATGAGAAGGAAGCGTTTTTATTCAAAATCGGTAATTTTCGCTTTTTTCCAGAATCTGTTAGTTGAGATCACGAAGAAGCCTCTCCGTGTTTGAGATAGCAGTATTAGTATATTTAAAAGCGTACATTTTAACTTTGCAATCTGCTTGTTTTTTCGACATTCTAGCATGTAGTAGGGGCGTGTCATTGTCTGTGTGTATTTCCATACTGGATAAGGCAGCTTTTGTTTCTCTGTTATTGCCTTGCTTTTCAAGGGAAGCATGGCTACTTATCATGCCGCACTCTGGCCGGCCCTAGCTCATATCAAAATTTAATTAAGATGGACGCCGCAAAGATTATTGCAGACGAGCTGAACCGTAGCTGTTACACCGAAAATGTTTTGAAATACTTCCTTGACAAGCCGGATGCTTATGAACAAGCGCTCACTGGCAGGACATGCGAATTACTGGACATTTAGAGGCAAACAGACGCACAGTGCAAACTTCTAACCTGCCTGTTAGCATTCTTGAATTGAATGTGATGCTAATAATCCTTTATTATTAATAGTATCCGGTCTGATTTTTCCCATTGCGTCTTTCGTTGCTATGCAACATGCAGCTTTACGGGAGGAGCTTTACAGGGGGTATGGCTTATCTAAATGAGATGTAAATTAGCCCTATTGTCACTCCAAGCAGGTGAGAACAGGTGAGAACTGCACAATCTTTAGAGGCCGTTTTCTCCCTTTTGAGCTTTTTTGAGTGCCTACCTTCAAATGGCCACAACTTCTCCAAATATTATCAGATTTTCATGTGTTACACATCGTTGGAAAGCTTGGAGACTACACTTTCGGAATATGTGAATAGCTCAAAATGGCCACCAACTTGTGTCCCTACTTTCCGTGACTGGTCACATATGTTAATCATGAATCTACTGGGTATGTCAAAGTTAGTCACGGAGTTCCGCAAGGTTCTGTGCTTTGACCAATTCTATTCACCTTATACAGGCTTCATATAGGCAATTGTGGCACTGTGTTGATTTTTGTACATATAAATAGTTGCCCCCCATTTAATTTTCAACTGTGGTAACAAATAAGGTTGAAAACTGCTTAGTCTAATGTGTGTTACAAGAAGGAATATTTACACCTGTATATTCAGCCGCGCCAGCAAGGGGCACTCAATGTCTCACGCATCAGTAGCTGACACTAGTCAAAGAAGTGTAGTCAGTGTGCTTCTGTTAATGACTGTATTCCTTATGTCTTTTGCAGGTAAGCAGGTTGTAAATAACACACTGATAGACAAGAGTAGTAATGATGCAGAAAAATTAATCCATGCATTTGTTAATTCAAGGCTGGATTACTGCAATTCCATATTGTCAGGCAGCCCGAAAAAGTCCCTTAAGATTCTTCAGTTGATTCAGAACGCTGCAGCACATGTACTGGCAGGAACTAGGAAAAGAGATCATATTTCTCCAATATTATCTTCTCTGCACTGGCTCCCTGTGAAATCCAGAATAGAGGCACCGTCGTATCTTACAGAGCTCATAGTACCTTATTACCCCACTAGAACACTGCGCTCTCAGAATGCAGGGTTACTTGTGGTTCCTAGAGTCTCCAAAAGTAGAATGGGAGCCAGAACCTTTAGCTATCAAGCTCCGCTCCTGTGGAATCAGATCCCAGTTCGGGAGGCAGACACCATCTCCACATTTAAGAGTAGGCTAAAGACTTTTCTCTTTGATAAAGCTTATAGTTAGGGCTGGCTCAAGAGAGTCCTGAACCATCCCTTAGTTATGCTGCTATAGGCCTAGACTGTCGGGGGACTTCACATGATGAACCTCTCTCTCTTCACCTCTGTCCTCCTCTCCAGCCGTATGCATTCTCATCCCATAAATGCATGTTACTAACTTGACTTCTTCCCTCTCCCGGAGTTTTGTGCTTTGTCGTCCGTCTCTTCTTTCTTACTGTCACTTCCAGCAGGTATCTCAGTGTCCGGAGATGTATCTGGATCGGTGACTATGGCGACCTGCTGGGGCAGTGCTGCTGTGTCTACGGTGCAGGGGACGAGTGGCTCGGGTCCTGCTCGTTGGGCTCCACCTGGAGCTGCTCGGTTGTCCGTCTGGACCCATCAACTTCCCTTATGTTTTACATCCCACACTTTTCAACATATATATATATATATATATATATATATATATATATATATATATACAACAATTTTGCTATCATAACTGTATATGTTATAATTTTGATGCTATGAATCTATTCTGTACTTACGACATCTATTGCATGTCTGTCCGTCCTGGGAGAGGGATCCCTCCTCTGTCGCTCTTCCTGAGGTTTCTATCATTTTTTCCCCTGTTAAAAGGGTTTTTTTGGGTAGTTTTTCCTTAATCGAACTTAAGGGTCTAAGGACAGAGGGTGTCGTATGTTACAGATTGTGAAGCCCTTTGAGGCAAATGTGATTTGTGATATTGAGCTATATAAATAAAATTGAATTGAATTAAATTGAAATAATGGTTCTTCAGTACCTTAGAGTGTTACAGATTAGACCGAGACGAGTAAATTGCCGACTGTGTGAGTTCGAGGAGTTATGTTGCGGTATCAAAATGGTGGGCGTAAGTCCGTGGCGACCGCAGTGAATTGTTAAAGAACTTAATGTGTTATCTAAACTGAGAAACATAAGTGCTCGGAAAATGCACATGGTTATAGTATAAGCACGAGTTGACTGAAAAGAAATGTTGTTGTTGAATGACATGAAGTAGCGATGTGCTAGTAAGCTACGCTAAATGGTATACGCAAGGACAACGTACCAGTGCTAATTCAGTCATTAAGCTAAGGCTAGAGTAAGTTTTATTCACGTTGTGTTTTGTTTGAAGCTACATTGTGTGTTTCGGAAATTGTGTGTGTTTACTGGATTAAGTGTTAAAATACTACTAAGAGTTACACTAAAGGTTACAAGAGCTTATGAGTACAGTACTATATATTTACATTTACATTTAGTCATTTTGCAAACGCTTTTATCCAAAACGACTTACATGTGAGGAAGACAATGGAAGCAATATAACAACACAAGGTAACAAAAAGCATAAGCATCAAAAAACAAGTCTGATTAAAGCCTAGCACAGTCTACAAAGCTAAGGATAGGAAGGGGGGTTTTTTTTGTTTTTTTTTGAGTAGAGGTAGAAAGGAAGAAGTTAGGGATTGTCAGTTAGGTGTTGATGGAAGAGATGCGTTTTCAAGTGCTTTTTAAAGGTGGCTACAGAATCTTCTGATCTTGTAGAAGCAGGCAGATCATTCCACCAATGTGGAATGGATCCAGAGAAGGTGCGCGAGAGTGATTTTATTCCTTTTTGGCATGGTACCACCAGATGTCGTTTGTTTGAAGAGCGCAGGGACCTGGCAGGAGCATAGGTCTGTATGAACAAGCAAAGATATGTTGGTGCAGAACCAGTGGTGGTCTTGTAAGCCAAGAGCATCGCTTTGTACTTGATGCGGGCAACAACAGGGAGCCAGTGTAACCTAATGAAGAGAGGGGTTACGTGCGCTCTCTTCGGTTCATTGAAGACCACTCTTGCCGTCGCGTTCTGGATCATCTGCAGAGGTTTGGTTGTGCAAGCAGGGAGTCCAGCCAGCAGTGCATTGCAATAGTCCAGTTTGGACAGGACAAGAGCCTTGACTAGGACTTATGTAGACTGCTGAGATAGGAAAGGTCTGATTTTCCTGATGTTGTAGAGGATGAATCTGCAGGACCGGGTGGTGTTGGCGACATGGCTTTTGAAGTTAAGTTGATCATCAATTACCACCCCCAAGTTTCTGACCGTGCTGGACGGAGTAATGGTCATTGAGCCTAGTTGAATGGAGAGGTAGTGGTGAATATTTGGGTTGGCCGGTATCACAAGTAGTTCCGTTTTGTCCAGGTTCAGCTGCAGGTGATGGTCCTTCGTCCAAAGCGCGATGTCACTCAGGCATGCCGAGATGCGAGCAGAAACAGTTGAATCGTCAGGTTGAAACGACAAGTGGAGCTGTGTGTCATCCGCATAGCAGTGATAGGAAAAGCCATGCTTCTGAATGACCGAGCCGAGGGATGTCATGTAGATGGAAAAGAGTATGGGACCAAGCACCGAGCCCTGCGGCACCCCTGTATTGAGATGTTGGGACTCCGAGACCTCGTCTCTCCAGGATACTCTGAATGACCGACCCGAGAGGTATGATTTGAACCATCGCAACGCAATTCCAGACACACCCATAGCACTGAGAGTGGACAGGAGGATGTGGTGATTAACTGTGTCAAAGGCTGCAGACAGGTCCAGTAAGATAAGTACGGATGACTTGGATGTCGCCTTGGCCAGTCTCAGGGCTTCGACAACTGAGAGCAGCGCGGTCTCCGTGGAATGGCCGCTCTTGAAACCAGACTGGTTGCGGTCCAGGAGATTGTTCTGTGTGAGAAAGGAGGAGAACTGGTTGAAAACAACTCGTTCCAGAGCTTTGGCAATGAAGGGAAGGAGGGAAACCGGTCTGTAGCTTTCTAATAGTGTCGGATTGAGAGTGGCTTTCTTCAGTAACGGTGTGATGAGGGCTTCTTCACAGGGGCGGCTGTGGCTCGGTGGCAGAGCGGTCGTCCACCAATCGGAAGGTTGGCGAAGGTTGGCGGTTCGACCGGTCATGTGTCGAAGTATCCTTGAGCAAGATACTGAACCCTGAACTGCTCCCGAAGCTGCGCCATCAGTGTATGAATGTGTGTGAATGGGGTGAATGTGATGTAGTAAAAAGCGCTTTGAGTAGTCAGAAAGACTAGAAAGGCGCTATACAAGTAGAGTCCATTTACCATTTCTTTGAAAGCTGTGGGGACCAACCCAGTGGTGAGAGATGAGTTGATGATGTGGGTCAGAGCAGGGACAACAGACAGAGAGATGGCCTGAAGGAGATGGGTGGGGATGGGATCCAGCGGGCAGGTGGTAGGGTGGTTAGAATGAATGACCTTGGAAACATCAGCTTCAGATAGACGAGAGAAAGAGGGGAGCAGACACGTATCTGGGATGCATGCGAGGTCGACAGGTGGCACCGCAGAGAATTGCCTGCTAATGGCGGTTGTTTTCTTGACAAAGAAAGACGCAAAGTCGTCAGCTGTTAAATCTGACTTTAGAATGTGTTTGGTTAAATAAGTCAGTTAATAAGAGTAATTCATAAAGGATTAAAGCAGTAGTATAACAACACAGGGTAAAAAGAACAACTAGAAATTGTATTAAGTTAAGGTTATAGAAGCACAAAAGTATGGTTACATTTAAGAGTGTAAGCATCTGCTAAAGTGTATCAATGCTGAACAAGTCTTGTGATTCACTTACAGAGAGAGATGGGTTACTCTTATATGTGTTGCCATTACTATTGTATTTGATTTGTCATTAGTACTGGTCTAAGCTAGGATTAACGGGTTTATCTGTAGTCAAAGAAGTGTAGTCAGTATGGGATGAATGAGTTTACAGAGGACATGAAAGAGTCTGCTTCTGTTAATGACTGTATTCCTTATGTCTTTTGCAGTTTCTGCAATAATAAATGTGTTGCACCGAGAGTGAGCCTCTCAATAAACTTTCATTGTTATTTAGAAGATACCCAATTATATCTATCGATTAAGCCACATGAAGCTAATCAGTTAGATAAAGTTCAACCATGCCTTAAGGAAATAAAAACGTAGATGACCTACAATTTTCTAATGTTAAACTCAAACAAAAATGAAGTTCAACGCTGCGTCTTCTGATCTTCAGCAAGCGCTCTGAGTGTCTGAAAATGGCGAGTGAGAAGCGGTTTCGGCAGTGCATGTATCCCTGCCCACGCTATATCCCCGATGGCAATACACACGAGGTGTGTGTTAGTTGCCTGGGGAGAGAGCATGCGCTAGGAGCCCTCGAGGGGGCTGGCTGTGTGCATTGTGAGCATCTCCCCGTGAGGAAGGTCTGCTCTCGGCTGGCGCTTTTTGAGGAAAGCGAACAGTTCTGCAAGCCACAAGGTAAGGGGTTGGGGGTTTCTGAGGTATCCCGGAGTCTATACTCATGGGGCTCGCAGATGGACCTAGGGGACGAGGGCAAGATGGTGTTTACCTTTTCTTATCCTTATCCCTCAACTCCCACACGAAACAAAACGTCAAGGTCTGCATTTTTCACCTATGTAACATTGAAGAAATTAGGCACATCCTGTCTCAAAAAGATGCAGAAAAGATGCAGTGACTACTTTGTGGATGGTGTCTTTGTTTCCCTCTGGGAGAATGATTTGCTCAAGATGAAACACCAAGATGTCCAACAAATTTATTGTCAATGTTGATACCTACCCTGAGCTTTTTTGGACATGCATATCATGTTGTTTATTTGACTTGCTGGCACAATCTAGACAACAATGTAGTCACATAAAAGGTATGAAATCAGATGCGCAAAAGTGTGTGTGTTTGGGTGTGCCACAAGGGTCGATAATGGGCCCTCTGCTATTCTTCATATATATAAATGATCTACCATAAATCTGCAATGATTCCAGCTGTTAATTATATGCAGATGATACAATAATTTATGTAACAGTAGAAACATCCCAGCAGGCCTCTGATTTGTTCACTAAACAGTTACTCAATATATCACAGTGGGTGCAGGAAAATTGTCTGACTTTAAACTATAGTAAACGGTTTCAATGTGCTTTTCTTTAAAGAAAAATATACTGAATGAACTTACGGTCTCTATTGATCAAAACAAAATGTGGTATCTTGAAGTGGATTATTACCAAATAGTTAAAAAATATAACATGATGACTTTAGACAACTTTCTTAATTTCTTTTATAAAAACAGTATTTAAATGTGTAAATGGCCTTGCCCCTGATGTCATTTGTCAGCTAATACAAAAACATAATGGTGTCAGAACAAGAGCTGCAGTTAGTGGGAACTGTAGAGTGAAAAGGTGCAGAACTGCTCTAGGTCAATCATCATTTTCAGTCAAAGTATCACATTTATGGAATGGTATACCGGTGGAGCTAAAATCGCTATTCCCAACAAGTCCCAACATCTAGTGTGCACTTTGGGGTTATGTCAAAGCCTTTATAAATAACCAGATGAAGAGTGTGACCCTGATTATGAGTAGGACTGGCAACTGAAAGGTTGTTAACATGTCAGTCAACTGGTTAGCAAAATGGTCCAAGGTGTTATCAATATGAATGTTATCATCACAATCAGGATGGAGTCATGATCAACAGTAATTTTTGATAAAAGCTCACCATATTCAGATAAAAATCCATTTTTAAGCCTTGGAGGGCAGTGCTCTATGAGCACTAGACTAGGATATACAGATCTGATTACCAGAGCTAAATACCCAAAAGCAGAGTAAGAAACAAATGAAACGTTATTGCATGATAAAATATCTGAAAAACATTGCTGCAACACCACCACCCTTCTTGTTAGGCCTGGTACAGTGTGAAAATGAAAAATTTGATGGTGAAGCTTCAATCAATTCTTTGCTACCAGTTTCATCAAGCCAAGTCTCAGTAAGGAGAATGCAATCAAGGCTATGAGATCATATAATATATAATATAATATATATAATATCATTAACAATGGAATTTTATTTAGTGAGGGATCTGACATTAAGTTCCATCTTTAAAGGACCTTGCAGAATAGGTAGAATTGTCAACTGTGGCAGATTCAGGCCTAGGATGGTTAGAGATTTTCACAGAGTCAAAGCACAAAGTGGCAGGACCCCTCACTGTTCGAACTGGATGTAACAGTGGGAGGCACAAAGGTCTGGATCGAGTCTTGCCGTGGTGCATGTCAGAAAGAGTTAAATGCTATAAACCTTTCTATTAGGTTGCACACCATCTGCTCTGTACAGGCTTGAGTTAGTCTACAAGTAATCAAAGTTTAAGATGAAGTCATATCCTGCAGCAGTTTTTTAACTAGCTGTGGAGACTGAAGAGTCGCCTAAAACATTCAGAGCTTTTGGAAAGTGTTGGAATGGGGCTAGACATAAGACAATGTCTTCCCAGATTGCATAGCACAGGGACTCAAGGTCTGCTTGTAATTTGCTTGAATTTTTAGCCCTGTCATTCATCCCCATGTACGTTAGAACAATATTGATAGTGGGATGAAGATCAACAAGAGAATCACCTACTATCAAAATTTCCGCATTGCTGCTTACCACACAGCTGTTGTGAGGAGAAAAGAGAAGAGGCAGAAAGACAGATGTTAACTGTTCCTGCTCCAGCGTCCAGACCGTAGTGGGGAAGCACAGGGGAGAACACAGAATATCAGACAGAGACCAGCAAAACAAATGGGAAAAGGAACAGGAATTAAAAAGGCAATAGTGAGACAAAGACCAAATATAACAATAGAGCGACGTAAGGACACAAAGAACATAGACAGAGGGAGTGAAGCCACTGAGGAAGAAAGATCCAGAACAGTCAAGAGAAAAGCACTGTGTCTCATGGTGTCCCTGTTTGAGTATAGCTGCTCTTAGCATGCAGAGTCACACGCAGTCTGACAGCAGGCTTCAGCACCCCCACCAACACCAGCCTCACCCTGAGGACAACTCTGCACTGCCGCCAGCCTTTCCTCAGTGATGGAGGGCACTCACTCACTTAAAACGGTTGGAAATTGACAAAGAGTATCAAATGTAACATTGGTCGTTTAACATCTTTAATAAGTTGAACTATGCTTAACCCAGTCAAAGTCTGTCCATGTCGGCAGAACTCTGTCGAAACTCCCCTATGAGGCTGTATGTGTGTATGCATCTGTGTGTGTATGATAAGGCAGGGGGTAGAAATAGTTTGAATTGTGGATTCCTGTTTATTTCAAAGGGAAGGGCACATAGCATTTAAAGTAAAGGGTAGTCAAATTTGATGTCTACAGGCTGAGATAGAGTTCTATTAATGTGTCTGGTACAGAAACAAAAAACAAATATGAGGAGTCAGTGTTTGAAAGGAAAACATCCTGCTATCACATCTGGTGATAAAAGCTAACAGAACCTTCAACCCCTTAAAAAGGGGCTCCCAGCAGAGCAATGGAGGCATGTTGGGAACAGTGCAATGTGCTTAACTGTAAGCTGAGTCATAAATAACAGAACACTGACAGTAACCAATTCCCAGCCTGTCAGGAGAGGGAACACAGTCCATTAAATGACCTTTTCATATTGGCCAGGATAAGGAGTACTTTCACTGAGACATAACTTAGTGCAGCTGGGGGAGGTGAGGGATTTGAGAATGCGAGCAGAAATAGTTGCACAACTCTGAACCCCTCCAGAGACACAGTGCCCAGGCATAAAAGTCCTGCGGACGCCACAGGTGGAACAATTGATAGATTGTCTAATTTGTGGAGCTCACTGTGCATTCAACCTCTTTTCTGAAGTTCTGGATGTCAGCAGAATTTATTTTTATCCTGTCCTTTATATGGCAATGGTGTGCTAAATATATAAATTTAGCTTACTGTGTCAAGGATGAGTCTGTTGACTTCTCTCACCTTTTTACCATGGAGAGAAGATTTTTTATAAATGAAGTATGTTCATTAGTGATTAGCCTTTTTAAAAGGGTTAGTTCATCCAAATGACACACCCAAAACAATTGTCACATACTTGTGGTATCTAGCCATGAAGGTAATCTTGGTTTAATTTGCCCAAGGTTGGAGATACAGTATCAGTCTGAGTTTTCTGTCTCCACCGCATTTATATTCTTCAGAACACAATGCTAATGGCTTTCATTATATTAGAAACAGTGTGTTCTGTGGATTACCCAGAGTAACAGAGACATTGTTTCTGGATTTTTCAATGCTGTGATCTTTAGAAATGAATTTCCAATTACCTTGATTGTTTAAGGATTATGACAGAAATCTCAGAGACAGATATATCATAATGTGGAAAAATAAGACCAAAACTATCTGCATGGCTAGAAAGATAATGGAATTTCACTGAACTAATCCTTTAACTATGGCATTGAGTTGCAGCCGAGGAACAAGGAGAGAAGAAAGACTGCAAAAGGAAATAGTTTCTATTCTTTTTCAAAAACAACATGAGGGTAGCTGCAGTGGGATGCTACAAACCATGTTTATTTTAACATTGTCATACCATTCTCCTATTTCTATCTGAAGCAGGACTGGGTATAAACATGTGGTACCAAAAGCTCCACCTCTCAAGGACTACAAAAATTAATTCATATTTTTCATGGAGTTACATTTTTTCTTCACTTGCCTCCAATTGACAGATGTTTAGCTGTTAACCACTAGGCGTATTACTGAGCACTGTCTGCAAGACAAAGGGAGAGTAATATTTCTGTGAAGTGGCTTTCACCATTAATGATAAGAATGCACTGGTACCCATAATCCCTCATGCATGACAATACAATAACCCAAACCATATGAAAAATGTTGCTGCAAAAAGTTAATTGATTAATTAGTGGGAATGCTGATTAAGGATTGTTGTTAGCACTATTGTTATTCTGTTTCCTTATACTTATTCCATTTCCGTATATTTAAATGTTCATGAAAGCTTTCTGGTGCTGATTTGGAGATAATTTCACCAATATGACCTACAATTTTATGGAATGGCATTTTATTCAATTCATTTATAATTATGTAAATATGCCTATGAAATAAATACATTTGTCAATATGGTTCAATAAATAAATAGGTTTTTATTTTACTACTTCTATAATGCCCCATTTATTTATTTCATGGGACTATTTCATAATGTCACATTTCTATTTTTTATAATCAAAAGAAGAACTGCAAGACCAGCCTGTTATGGTTTTGGGGTTGTAGAGGGTGTTTTGGGGGTTTGGTGGAGTGTATTTGATTATTGTCTGTTCCTTGTCATTATAGTCTGAGTTTTGTATGTTCATGGTTTTGAGTTCTTGTCTTATTGTGAAATTGTCTGTTTAGTCTGTATTTTGGGTTGTTTCTTAGACTTCCTGTGTTATTTTGGTATGCGTCTGTTCCCCTCTGTCTGTCCGGTTTACTTCCTGTCCCTGATTCCCTGATTGTGTTCACCTGTGTTTGTCCTGCACCTGTGCCTCGTTGTATTCACCTCCCCTGAGTGTATTTAGTTCGTGTGATTCCCTGTCCTGGTGCTGGATCATTATTGTACCTTCCTGTTATATCTTCCCTGTGTCTTATCCCTTCTGTGTTGGTTTTGTCTCGTCGTTGATTTTGGCTAGTGATGGGCAGACCGAGGCTTCGTGAAGCACTGAAACAGTTGACGCAAATGTGCCGAAGCTTCGAAACAACAGCTGACACCTGTCTCCATGACGCCATCTAGTGGACACTTGCATGTATTGTTCTGAAATAACCTTGACAGTGATCCATGTAAAAAAAAAAAAGTTCTGTTTGCCTGCCTGCCTGCCTGTTCTCCTAGTTCGCCTGTCTACCTGATGGTAAGAGTCAATAAAGACTCCACACCTTAAGTACTGTCTGCATCTGGGTCCTCCTTACCCTTTCCTACTGCCAACATTGTCAACACGCAACACGGCTTCAGAGAAGACAGAGGTAAGTTTGCAGTTTGACAACAAGACAGGGAATCATACAGTAGCAGATGATTTTCTTGCCGAGTTTGGCTCCTGGCATGCTGCTCTGCCTAAACAGTTGGTGATTTATGGAGCTTCCTGATGTACAGATAGCTTTACTTAATACTATCAAAGCTGCATTGACTTCTATTGGTAAATGTAAATGGACCGTACTTGTATCTCTGCCTTTCTAGTCTTCCCACTACTCAAAGTGCTTTCACACTACATATCATATTCACCCCATTCAGACACATTCATACACTGATATGTGATGTTAAGTCAGTACATTGCACATCAGACAAAATAATTTAACTCTCTCACACACGCAAAGCCCTTGGGAGCAATTTGTGGTTTAGTATCGCGTTCAGGGACACTTTGAAACATGGACTGGGGGAAGCTGGGATCGGACCGCCAACCTTCCAATTAGTGGACGACCCGCTCTACCCTAAAGTCACAGCCGCCTGTATTATTAAGTCTGCCTATTATGTTCTTGAAAAAACCTAAACATTTTTAAGAAGCATACAAGGTAGAAAAAGGTGGATGCATACATGTCCTTAAAGAGCTGAACATTTTGACATATGAATGGCTCCCGTAGCTGAAAGTATGCAGAAGTAGTAGTTCACCGATAAATGTTCAGAAGACATAATTGCATATCATTGCTGAAACTGCAGAAGACTGAAATGAAATGCCTGAAAAATCTAAAATCTCAAATGCATTGTACCTTCTTGTACAATGGACCTTGCACATTTGTATTTTTGCCTGAGACTGTGAGAGGTAGAGTAGTAGTAAAGACAGGCAGTCAGAAAAGCCAGAGACAGACAGAGAGAGACAGACAGTCGGACAAAGAAAGACAGACCGAATGATTCAGAAATTTTCTGAGTTTATAATGGGAGTGTATTATGTGAGCTAGAGTAGATGACCTCATCGCTAGTGTAGGAGCCTTGGAAAATCATCTATTCTCACTTTAACTTCCTGTTGTGCCCACAATTTTTAAAGTTCATATATCATTTTACACCAAAAGATTTGCACTGGTTCTACACATGTCCCTATTGAATCTATCAGGCTTATACATTTGGCTCAGTGAGCTTTCAAATGACAACAGTGACAAGCAACTCCTCCATTTGCAGCCATTATAAATCTGCGTGAAAATTTCGAAAGTACCAGCTTTTAAAATCACTGTAACGCTCACATTTTCTAACGTTATCCACACAAATAACATCTACCTGAAATTCCTTTTGGTGCTGATAATGAGGTAATTTCACCAATATAACCTATAGTTTAGGCTTTCTTGAATGTTGTTCTAAGGGAGCGCCCTACGGAGGAAACTCATTTAGGCTGCCTGTATCCGGGATCTTGTCCTTCCGGTCATGACCATAGGTGAGAGTAGGAACGTAGATCGACCAGTAAATAGAGAGCTTGAACAAGGTGTTCGTTATGGACAAACTGTGACTAGCACAGAAGTCCAATAACAGAACACCACTCAGGATCAGGTCGGGGGGTCGTTCCTCACAATCACGCCTCTCCAGGTGTCGCTGTCCCTGCACACATGAGCGTTCTCCCAGTGTTAAGAGGGCAGGTTATCACCTGGGCTCACACCTCCAGGGTCTCCTGCCATCCGAGCGTCACCTGGACTCTTTTCAGAGCTCGGGAGAGGTTCTGGTGCCCGAACATGAGGAAGGAGGTTGCTGAAATTGTTGCAGCGTGTGAGGTTTGTGCCCACAACAAAAACTCCAACGCACCCCCGCTGATCTCCTTCACCACTTGCCTGTGTCACTTCGCTCCTGGTCTGACATTTCCTCACAGGCCTTCCTCCTTCAGATGGTACTTGTAGTAGTACCATTGTAGTGAATAGATTCTCCAAGATAGTGTGATTTATCCCTCTGCCGTGCCCTTGGCAGAGGAAGTTGAGGCAGGTTTTTGGGTTTCCCCCAACGGGGGCCACAGTTTGTGGCGCAGTTTTGGCGGGCATTTTGTCAGCTCCTGGGGGCTACTGTCAGCTTGTCCTCCAATCACCACCCACAAACCAACGGGAAACCGGAGCGGGTTAACCAGGAACTGGACACGGGTCTATGCTGCCTCTCCGCGCAAAACACTTCCTCCTGGTGTAAGGTAATTGATTGGCTGGAATATCCCCACAACACCCTGCCTAATGCCTCTACTGGCTTCTCCCCCTTCCAGTGGGTCTTTGGGTACCAGCCACTGCTCTTCCCCGCTCTGGAAGAAGAGACTGCTGTTCCCTCTGCCCTGGCCCTCGTGCGTCGCTAACGGCACACGTGGGCGAAGGCACGCTCTGCCCTGCTAAGGAACTCCATTGTCTACAAGAGGGCGGCGGATCGTCGGAGCAGAGCATTCCCTCATATCGGGTGGAACAGAAAGTATGGCTGTCTACGTGGGACCTCCCTCTGCACGTGGAATCACAGAAACTGGCCCCTCAATTCATTGGGCCTTTTCCAGTATCCAGAGTCATCAACCATGCGGTTAGTTACCCAGGTCCATGAGAGTCCAACCCACCTTCCATGTCAGTCGCGTCAATCACGTTTTGTGTTCTGTCTTATCCCTAACCCTTGTCTCTGATTTCAAATTCCCTTCCTACCCTCTCCTCTGTGATTGTGTGCTCAACCCCAATGTGTTCCACCTGTGTCTCGTCACCTCCCCTACTTAGTCTGGTGTGTTTCCCCTGTTCTATGCCAGACTGTCTTTACCCTCGTTTCAGCTTTCTAGCGTCCTTCCCAGTGTTTCTCTAGTGTTTAGTATCCCTGTGCCTTCTCAGTGTTTGACATCCCCAGTTACCAACCTTTGCCTGTTTTGACTACCATTTTTGATTGCCCTTTTGGATACCTCTGCTTGGAATAAATTCCTTTTTGGATCCTGATTCCTTTTTGGGTCTGCTCTGTGAGCCATTCTGTCTGTGTGCCTGACATGGCCTTGATGTTTTTATTGAAAATTTTTTAGTTCACAAGAGAGAATCTGTGTTCAAAGTTAAAAAGTGGTTATTAAACAATAATATTTGTATTTAAATATAAATGCAACCGCAGGAGGGCACAAGCCAGTGTCTTCTTGTGCCAGTCCCAAGGCTGGATAAATGCAGAGGGCTGTGTCAGGAAAGGCATCCGACGTAAAACACATGCCAAATTAAAAATGCGAATCACGACAATGACTTCCATACCGGATCGTTCGGGGCCCGGGTTAACGCGACCGCCACCAGTGCTGTTGACCTACAGGGTACCAGTGGAAATTGGACTACTGTTAGTCGAAGACGAAGAAGGAGAGGTTGGAAGGTGTGTTCGTAGGCAGAGAGAGAAGAGGAAAGCTAAGAATGTAGGACTGACACTAGGGAATTTGAATGTTGGGACTATGACAGGGAAGGCTAGAGAGTTGATTGACATGATGCAGAGAAGGAAGGTGGACATACTGTGTGTCCAGGAGACCAGGTGGAAAGGTAACAAGGCTAGAAGCTTAGGAGGCGGGTTCAAGTTGTTCTACCATGGGTCAGATAGGAATAGAAATGGAGTAGGAGTTATCCTGGAAGAGGAGTTTGTGAGGAATGTTCTAGAGGTGAAAAGAGTGTCAGACAGGTTGATGAGCCTGAAGCTGGAAATTGAAGGGGTGATGTTCAATGTTGTGAGTGGTTATGCCCCACAGGTAGGATGTGAGTTAGAAGAGAAGGAGAAATTCTGGAGTGAGTTAGATGAAGTGATGCAGAGCATCCCCAGAGCTGAGAGTGGTGATTGGTGCAGATTTCAATGGGCATGTAGGTGAAGGGAACAGAGGTGATGAGAATGTGATGGGCAGGTTTGGTCTTCAGGACAGGAATGGAGAAGGACAGATGGTGGTAGACTTTGCAAACAGGATGGAAATGGCTGTAGTGAACACTTTCTTCCAGACTACATCTGGACTACATCTTGTGTAGACGTTGTAATCTGAAAGAGACCAGTGACTGTAAAGTAGTGGTAGGGGAGAGTGTAGCCAGACAACACAGGATGCTAGTGTGTAAAATGATTCTGGTGGTGAGGAAGATGAAGACGACAAAGGCAGAGCAGAGGACGAAGTGGTGGAAGTTGAAAAAGGAAGAATGTTGTGTAGTTTTCAGGGAGGAGCTGAGACAGACTCTGGGTGATCAGGAAGTGCTCCCAGATGACTGGACCACTACAGCTAATGTGATCAGGGAGACAGGTAGGAGGGTACTCGGTGTGTCATCTGGAAAGAGGAAAGTGGACAAGTAGACTTGGTTGTGGAACAAGGAAGTCCAGAAGTCTATACAGAGAAAGAGGTTAGCAAAGAAGAAGTGGGACACTGAGAGGACTGAAGAGAGTAGACAGGAGTACAGGGAGATGCAGCGTAAGGTGAAGAGGTGGCAAAGGCCAAACAAAGAGCATATGAGGACTTGTATGCTAGGTTGGACACAAAAGAGGTAGAGGTGGATTTGTACAGGTTGGCCATACAAAGAGATAGAGATGGGAAGGATGTGCAGCAAGTTAGGGTGATTAAAGATAATAATGGAAATGTATTGACAGGTGCCAGGAGTGTGATGGGAAGATGGAAGGAGTACTTTGAAAAATGATGAATGAGGAAAGGGAACCAAGAGTAGAAGAGGTGACTGGTGTGGAACAGGAAATAGCAAAGACTAGCAAGAGTGAAGTAAGGAGGACGTTGAAGAGGTTGAAGAGTGGAAAGCCAGTTGGTCCTGACGACATACCTGTGGAGGTATGGAAGTGTCTAGGAGAGGTGGCAGTAGAGTTTCTGACTAGTTTGTTTAACAAGATCTTGGAGAGTGAGAGGATGCCCGAGGAATGGAGGAGAAGTGTACTGGTGCCAATTTTCAAGAACAAGGGAGATGTGCAGAGCTGTGGCAACTACAGAGGAATAAAGCTGATGAGCCATACAATGAAGTTGTGGGAAAGAGTAGTGGAAGCTAGGCTAAGGGCAGAGCATTTGTGAGCAGCAATATGGTTTCATGCCTAGACAGAGCACAACAGATGCAGTGTTTGCTTTGAGGATGCTGATGGAGAAGTACAGAGAAGGTCATAAGGAGTTGCATTGTGTCTTCGTAGATTTAGAGACAGGCTGACAGATGAGGTTAGACAGGAATCTCCATGGACTATGATGTTTGCGGATGACATTGTTATTTGTAGTGAGAGCAGGGAGCAGGTGGAGGAGAATCTAGAGAGATGGAGGTCTGCTCTGGAAAACAGAGGAATGAAGCTTAGCCGCATTAAGACAGAATACATGTGTCAATGAGAGGGACCCAGGTGGAACGGTGAGGTTACAGGGAGCAGAGGTGAAGAAGGTGCAGGACTTTAAGTACTTAGGGTCAACGATTCAGAGCAATGGAGACTGTGGAAAAGAGGTGAAGAGGCGAGTGCAAGCAGGTTGGAACAGGTGGAGAAAAGTGTCAGGTGTGTTGTGTGATAAGAGCATCAGCAAGAATGAAAGGAAAGGTGTTCAATACGGTGGTGAGACCAGCGATGTTGTACAGCTTAGAGACAGTGGCACTGAAGAAAAGACAAGAGGCAGATCTGGAGGTAGCAGAGCTTAAGATGTTGAGGTTCTCTTTGGGAGTGACGAGGATGGACAGGATCAGGAACGAGTACATCAGAGAGACAGCTCATGTTAGATGTTTCGGAGATAAAGTCAGAGAGGCCAGATTGAGGTGGGTTGGACATGTTCAGAGGAGAGACTGTGAATATATTGGTAGAAGGATGCTGAGGTTGGAGCTGCCAGGCAGGAGGGCTAGAGGAAGACCAAAGAGGATATTTATGGATGTAGTGAGAGAGGACATGAAGTTAATTAGTGTGAGTGAAGAGGATGCAGAGGACAGGGTTAGATGGAGGCACATGATTCGCTGTGGCGACCCCTGAAAGGGAGCAGCCGAAAGGAAAAGAAGATTTGTGTTTTAAATATACTTCCGTGGTGTTGATTCTACATTAGTTTCATGATTTCACATTTTAATATCCATTATTATTACAAGCATCAATATTAAGAAAAAAAGGAAGTAATCGCTATTGTTCACAGCAAATTCTGTGATTACTTAATCTTTTTTTAATCGATTGACAGCTCTAATAGAAAATACTATATTTTGTATACAATGTGCTTAAAACTGACTCAATTTCAACTGTAACTACAATTGTGCTTTACATACTCTACATGGTGCCATTAATTTTGCAGAAAAGGTAGGTGCACACACAACAGCAGAAGAGCAAATAAATGGGACTACAAACACAGTTTTATCAGAACCTACTTTTTTAAATCACTAATATTGTACATACACAGCTGTTACCCCAATTCAGTGGTTCCCAACCTTGCGCTCAGGAATTCCACAAGGGGTCACAAGATAACTCTAAGGGATAACGTAATAATTATCAGATTACAAAATCCTCTCTCTAATCTTTTCTTTTCTCATGTTCAATACACTAGTAGTTTCACCTCTTTGGGCCCTTAAAAATGATCAAATTGAAATACTCTGATAAGAGAAAATCATGCTTTGATTGAACTGCCCCCAACTCAGACATCGCTTCCACTGAAGAGTTGGAAGTAGACAATGCTTAGTATTAAGCGGTTATAAGCAAAAAAAGAGCTGAGATCCACTGGTCTCTTTTGCTACAAAACCCAGCATTTGTGGTTTGAAAGACAACTGGTGGAAGGTCAGATCAGAAATCTCTGTGCAAGAGCTGCACAGTATAGATTGGCTGAGAGGGATCTACTTAGCAAAGATGGAGACACAGACGGTTATTATAGTTCATTGGCACCTCCAAGACATTATTGCATCTGCCATGCAGACAGGGTACAGAGGAGGCACAGACAACAGACAAAACTCAGCACATAGCCAAGAAGATTAGTTGGTTAAGACCGGATGTAATGGTCGGATGGTCATCACTGATATCTACAAATCATTAGAATACCTGTGTTTTAATTTAAAAGGCCATGATATCTAAGGTGCTTAGGTATTGAACTTCCTTAATTGAATTCAAAATTAAAATCCATGACACTAGATCACAGAATTGGTTATTCCTCATAACAACTCTGACCAAGGAAAGATGGTAAATGGTAAATGGACTATACTTGTATAGTGCCTTTCTAGTCTTCAGACACTACATATCACCCCATTCACACACATTCATACACTGATAGAGCAAACTGCCCATAAGTACAAAGTAATCTAACCATTCACACACTCACACACTAAAGGCACAGCCCTCAGGAGCAATTTGGGGTCCCTTTGGGCCCACAGCCGGCACTATGCACCTTACTACTGTAATGAACGCCAAAACAAATTGAAGTGTGATTTAGTCACATTACCAACCCCTAGTGCCACTAAATATAGGATCTTATAAAAAAGTGTTTAGAAACCTACACTTTTATTGACTATAGCCTCCCCGTATAGGTGCTTTTCAAAAAAACATCCCATTCTGCTGTTCGGATGTCAGTTTAGTGCCTGTGTGTATGTCTCACCTCATCACAGTCGAGTGGCGGACATCGTAACTGGCACAGTTTTTCCCCATTCACACAGCGACATGACAGGCAGCCCTCTTCCCAGTCGGATCCTGCCTGGCTCACCCACACAAAAACACACACAATATTTATATCCACTCACTAGATATTTGAATGCACGTAATATGATGATGCCTCAACAGCCTGTTAGTCTTCCCTTCATGCACACTCATATTACAGTCTCAGTTTATGCAGGTTTGATAAAGTGCAGCTGGTCATAGCTCAGGATCTATTTCTTTAGTTGATTTACCAAAGCTCTGCCTGCACACTTGTGCATAATTTAGGCTCTGGAGGCCCATTATGATGCTGTATTTATAACACATAATACAGAATACATTGTATATTTTGTGTGTGTGTTAGCTATGGGAATCATTAACAGTGCTCAGTTTTTACCCATACAATAGCACCCACTAGGGAGTGCCTTTGTGGTTCACACCAAGCCATTTGGCGTAATAGTCATGAGGTAGTTGATTAAAACACCATAAAGGGTCTTTATATGGACATTAGTCATCAACAGCTGACAGATACAGAGAGAGAAACAGTAGACAGACAGAGAGAAAGAGACAGACAGGAAGAATGACAGAGGAGTAGATGAAGGCAAAGAAAGAGGAAGACTAAGTGCGACTGGGGATAATGGTAAAACGGATGGCGAAACTGAGAGATTGAACACGTATGATGTTAATATTTGTGTGGAGGTTGATAATGATAGCCGTATTATTGCATTTATCTCATTAGATTCAATTGGCTTCTGTCAAGGAGTACATTAACCCACACACTGTTTTAACCACACCCTCGACCTTGTTCTGGTATTGAAATTGAACATTTAATAGTCTTTCAACAGAATCCTTTTTTATCTGACCATTATTTAATAACTTTTTAACTATTACTGGACTACCTGTCATTGGGAAAAAACTCTTACACTAGATGTCTATCTGATAGTGATTTAGCTAAATTTAAGGAAGTGAATCCATCATCATTTAATTCAATGCCATATCTCAATATAACAGAAGACTCTTAGGATAATTTCAGTCCTTCCTGCAAAGACAGGAACCTTAGAAACAACTGTAAAACCTGATATACAGTGCATCCGGAAAGCATTCACAGCACTTCACTTTTCCACATTTTATGTTAAAGCCTTATTCCAAAATGAAATGAATTCATTATTTTCCTCAACATTCTATAAACAATACCCCATAATGACAATGTAAAAGAAGTTTGTTTGAAATCTTTGCAAATTTATTAAAAATAAAAAACGAAATAAATTCAGAAGTATCCAAAAGTAAGTAATCCAAAGTGATCCAAAAGTATTCACAGCCTTTGCTCAGTACTTTGTTGACGCACCTTTGGCACCAATTACAGCCTCAAGTCTTTTTGAGTATGATGCTACAAGCGTGGAACATTTTCGGGCAGTTTCTCCCATTCTTTGCAGGACCTCTCAAGCTTCATCTGGTTGGATGGGGAGCATTGGTGCACAACCATTTTCAGATCTCTCCAGGCATGTTCAAGCGGGTTTAAGTCTGGGCTCTGGCTGGGCCACTCAACAACATTCATACCTGTGTGCTTAGGGTCGTTGTCCTGTCGGAAGATGAACTTTCGCTCCAGTCTGAGGTCCAGAGCGCTCTGGAGCAGGTTTTCATTAAGGATGTCTCAATACATCGCTGCATTCATCTTTCACTCAATCCTGACTAGTCTCCCAGTTTTTGCTGAAAAACATCCCCACAGCATGATGCTGCCACCACCATGCTTCACTGTAGGGATGGTATTGGTCAGGTTTTGAGCGGTGCCTGGTTTCTTCCAGATATGACGCTTGCCATTCAGGCCAAAGCGTTACATTTTTGTTTCATCACACCAGGGAATTTTTTTTCTCATGGTCTGAGAGTCCACACATACGTACTGACACAGGCACTGCCATCAGTGATGCAGTGAGCTCCTCCTCTCCATCTGTATGCATTGTTATCCCAATAATGGGCAGCTGTGGCTTGGTGGCAGAGTGGGTTGTCTACCAATCGGAAGGTCGGCGGTCCGATCCCAGCTTCCCCCAACCATGTGTCGAAGTATCCTTGAGCAAGATACTGAACCCCAAATTGCTCCCAAAGCTGGGCCTTCGATGTGTGAATAGTTAGTTTAATTTGTACTGATGGGCATTTAGCTCCTGCCATCAGTGTATGAATGTGTGTGTCTGGGTAAATGTGATATGTAGTGTGAAAGCGCTTTGAGTAGTCGGACGAATAGAAAGGCGCTTTACAAGTACAGTCCATTTACATTTAATGCATGTTACTAATTCATCATCTTCTCTCTCCCATAGTTTTGTGCTTTCTCATCTCTCTCCTCTCCTTCTGTAGCTTTCAGCAGGTATTTCTGCTTCCAGAGCTGTAGACTCCCCCAGACAGGCTGTCATGTGCCTTTTAATGAGGAGTGGCTCCCGTCTGGCCACTCTACCATACAGGCCTGATTGATAGAGTGCTGCAGAGATGGTTTTTCTTCTGGAAGATTCTCCTCTTTCCACAGAGAAATGCTGGAGCAGAGTGACCATCGGGTTCTTAGTCACCTCCCTGACTAAGGCCCTTCTCCCCTGATCGCTCAGTGGGCCAGCTCTAGGAAGAGTCCTGAAGGTTCCAAACTTCTTCCATTTACAGAGGATGGAGGCCACTGTGCACATTGCGACCTTCAATGCTGCAGAAGGTTTTCTGTACCCTTCCCCAGATCTGTGCCTCGATACAATCCTGTATCTGAGGTCTACAGGCAATTCCTTGGACTTCATGGCTTGGTTTGTGCTCTGACATGCACTCTTAACTGTGGGACCTTATATAGACAGGTGTGTGCCTTTCCAAATCCGTCCAATCCAATCAACTGACTTTACCACAAGTGGACTCCAATCAAGTTGTAGAAACATTTCAAGGATGATCAGTGGAAACAGGGTGCACCTGAGCAAAATTTTGAGTGTCATGGCTAAGGCTGTGAATACTTATGTACATGTTATTTTTTTTTTTTTCAAAGATTTCAAAAAAACTTCTTTCACGTTGTCATAATGGGGAATTATTTGTAGAATTTTGAGGAAATAACTTAATCCATTTTGGAATAAGGCTGTAACATAATAATGTGGAAAAAGTGAAGCTACTTTCCAGATGCACTGCATAATTAGACTGACTTTCTCCCATCGACCTTCAACTAACTTCAATGATTTATCAATGATTATCGCCAAGATCCTTGTGAAAGCAGGCACCAATCAGTTATGTGACTTGCTAATTAACAATAGTTTATTTAAAGACTTTCAGTAAGGATTTAAGAGTGCATCATAGCACAGAGAAAGCACTTGCAAATATTACAAATAACCTTCTAATTGCATCAGACAATGGATTTCTTGCTATTCTGGTCTGAGACCTTAGTGCTGCATTCAACACCATTGACCATCACATCCTATTACAAAGACTGGAACATTTAATTGGCATAAAAATAGGAACGAGTTTAAATTCTATCTATCACATCAATCTCAGTTTGTACATGTTAAACATGAATCCTCCATGCACGCCAAAGTTAGTCATGGAGTTCCGCAAGGTTTTGTGCTTGGACCAATTCTAGTCACATTATATATGCTTCCTTTAGGCAATATTATTAGAAAACACTCTATAAACTTTCATTTTTATGTGGATGATACCCAATTATATCTATCGATCAAGCCAGATTAAACAAATCAGTTAGCTGAACTTCACCATGCCCTAAAACCTTATCATTACTAGGCCCATTTTTTCCCAACTTACATACCCATATAAATGGAGTATATTTTAACAGCAACAAAGGTTATATGTATAATCTTAGTCTGAAAAGAAAGCTAAAACCTGGGAGATTACAATAGAAGTGTCAGGGATTCAGGTATCTATACTCTGTCAGATAAAATGCATCTGGAAGACAGTAGAAAATTGAAATTTCTACCTCCGCCTAAATAAACACACCTCATTTATAGTGAAAATACATTTGAATCATAAATAAATAAGCCTACGCTTTGTAGGAATTATTAAAATAATATCTGATCAGTTACTGTGCAAAAGCAGTTTGACGTGTTTTTTTTTTTACACATATTTGCAGGCGGAACCAGCACTTGTGCCATTTGGGACCATTTGGAACCATATGTGCCATTGACCTGTCTTTGGTACCAGGCAGGAAAACTAATTATATTTCACTAATAGATCATTATGGTAACTCATTCTATCTAATACAACTGTTGAGTCATTTTGAACTTGTAATTACACTCTGTGTAATACTAAATGCAGCTGCTGCAGCTGTATGGGCGGATACTCGAGGGGATATCTCTGCAACCCATCTGAATAAATGACACCTCTTTGTTACCGTCAGAGTCAGTAGAATCGATTGACTTAGAAACACCAATGACCATCCAGAAGGCAGTAAGCCCAAAGACAGTGTATTGTGGTGTGAGCTCTTATTCCACTCTTAACGCTCGGTTTGTGCTCATGTAAACAACCAATACTTCCGTGGTTCAATTCAAACGAACACAGAGGTACGAGAGTATACAGTAGCAGCGTTTTTTCAAATCAGAATATAACTTTTGAACCAAAAACAGCAAAGGTAAGACACACTTTATGATTTAGCGATGTTTTTCTTTGTTACACTTGACGGTAGCTCAAGCAGGTATTTGTAATCAGAGCTGTAGAGTGTGGCTCTATGATTGTGGGCCTCCTACTGCTCCCACGTTCCTGTTCGACAACCGCTACTACAATTATTATTATTAATTTTATTATTATTATCATCGTTATTATTTTATTAATATTTGCACTACCATTATATAATTATTATATATTTTTAAGTCTATGTGGAATTTGCATTGTGCCCACTCTGAGTCTAGTTCTGCTGGTGGTTTCTGCATATTAAAATGAAGTTTTTCCCTGCCACTGTCGCCATGTGCTTGTTCTTGCTGAGAATTGTTGGGTTTCTGTAAGAATATTATAAATAGTAGGGTCTAATCCTGCTCTATAGGAAAAGGGCAATGAGATAACTTCTTTTATGAATTGGCGCTATATACATTTTTTTTTATTCTCTAAAGGAAGCAGAAGAGGTACTAGTGAGTGATAAAGCAAAGGGGAAAGAAAGAAACAAAGGCCTGAAGAAGAAAAATCAAGAGGGGGTATTTGACCGCTTCTCTGTGTGATTCATTCTTATAATCCTATAATATCTCCACCATAAATAATTTCTGGCAGGCTTGCCCAGTTGCGGTTCGAGTGCTAGCTTTCTACAGCACTTCCTACATAATTGATGAGGCTGAGGGCTGGAGAGGCATTGTGGTGGAATGTGGCCCACGGGGCATGTCACTCATCTTCTAATAAGCCCTTCTTTATGAGTGAATAACACAATGGAAGGGAACTTAAAAACCATGCTAATGGTAATTTAGACACATGCCACAGTGAGGCAGGCACAATTGGTACAAGCTGCCAAATTGGCTGGGCAGCAGATGCCTCTTTACTTTCAGTGCAGTGTGTGTGAGTGAGTTTACCTCCCGCATGATGCCCTGGTCATGGCAGGGGCAGAGGGCGGGAATGACGCACACGCCCACCATGTTTCGGTAAAGCCCCTCCCGACAAACGCACCCCTCGGCGGAGCGGCTGCAGTTGACAGGAGACGAGTAAATATCCTGGCAGGTCCTCTCGCACAGCAGGTCCTCCTCTGACATGCTCCTCCTCCACTGCTCCCCAACAGGACACGCTGTGGAGGAGAAGAAAAGCAAATAGAGAGAGGAGGGAAGATGAGACAGGAAGATGGTAAGATGGAAAGGGGTAATTGAAAAAGTGGAGGTAATTTAAAGAAGAATTTGTGGGGGAAAGGGAGCACAGGAAATCAACAGGGGTTGTTGAGACAAAATGAGTGCATCCAAAACAGTATCAGTCACACTTTATTATTTTCAATGTAGCTCCCTCTCTCTCTGATATACAAATTGTATTTAACATTTTAAAACATTTTATAACCATAGTAAATAACATGTATCACCAATTTACCATTTGCTAAACCCCTCTCCCAGACAGCGATTATCCAATCATATCTTTGCAAGCATAACTAGACACAGTAGACCTGTCAAGCTTTGGATTTCTCTACATTCGCAATGTGGTAAGAGTGCAGAACTGCATTTAGAGAGTGACTACACCCAGTCTAATTATCCCACTTGCAACACCCACGTCAACTAGTGGTGACAATATGCTTTTTCCACACCCTGTGCTGCAGAGTAGGCCTACATCACTGCTGGCACCACACTACAGTACATTGTCAGATCCCAGGAAACCCTTGTATGGGCGGTACTGGACCAGCTCTCTGTTTCAAGGGTCAAGGGTGTAATGCATGGAAATCTGATAATATTTGGAGAAGTTGTGGCCATTTGAAGGTAGGCACTCTAAAAAGCGCAAAAGGGAGAAAACGGCACAAAGATTGTGCAGTTCTCACCTGCTGGGAGTGACAACAGGGCTCATTTACATCTCATTTAGTTAAGCCCCTCCAAAGCTGCATGGTTGCATAGCAACGACATACGTAACGGAAAAACCCCGACCGCATAGCCTACTATTAATAATAATTAATAAGGATAATGTGCATAATTTATCTTTTTTGACTTTTATAAAAAAGATTTAGAGGCTGAAATATGTGAGCAGATGCTAACATTACCATCTAAAAGCCCATTATAGTAATGGGGGTTTTTGGCAAGTGATACGATGCTAACGATTACAATTAAAACGACAGTCCAAACGAGCCAGGCAGGTTTACGTGTGCTAAGTCATTCACACCTGTCAATTCAAGCAATTGAAGCATTATTCAAATTAATAGCAGATACTAACATTACCATCTAAAAGCCCATTATAGTAATGGGGGTTTTTGGCAAGTGATCCGATGCTAACGATTACAATGAAAACGACAGTCCTCAGCTAGCTAATAAACAATCGGTAGGTATGGGAAGGTCTAAACATGGAATAAACATGAGATAACATGCAACGTTAGAATGAACACAAAACGACAAACTTTGATGTTTATGGAAACTCACCCCATAAGAAACAGAAAAGTGTTCTAGCAGATCTCATTGTCTCCAATGAAATGAGTCATTCGGGGACACTTTCTCTTTGTCTGGGTCTTCTTTGCGGATGTAACCATCTCCGAAGTTTACACTGTGCGTCTGTTTGCCTCTAAATGTCCAATAATTCGCATGCCCTGCAACTCTTTTTCCGCAGCTAAAGAATCTAACCGTATGTTGCCGTCCAGCCTCTGATATCTTACGGTCCAACTCGTCTGACGCCAGTCCGATACGTTCTTCCTTGTATTCATCTTCGCTCAGTTGTAGATTAGGAACATTATTCAGTCTTATTATGCCTCCTTCCTCGGAGAGGCTTCTTCGTGATCTCAACTAACAGATTGTGCAAAAAAGCGAAAATCCCCAATTTTGAAAAAAAAGCTTCTTTCTCATTTTGCTCGAAAGTTGTGCTACCAACTTGTGTCCCTGGTTTCCATGACGGGTCACATTTGTGATTCTCTGTCACTCGGGTAATGGTTAATCCTTTTCGTGTTCAATTCCACTGACATTTACAAAGTCCTCAAAGACCTTTTTTGTTGATGTTACAGCTCACGTTCTCCTTCATATGATGTATTCTGATGAAAAGGCACAAGGAAATAACCACGAAATTCTCTCTGTCACTGTTTTATACCACTCTTTATATGACGCTTAAAACTCTCTCTCACCTCTTACCTATTACATCAGATTTGTCTCCAAAATACACAAACTGTCAAACACTGCTCTAATCTTGACACATTTAAATGCCGCCATCACATCCTTCCTGGCGCAACCACGAGCAGCTGTTTTTACACATGTAATAACCTCAGTCCTGGTGACTTCATTCATTTTGTTATCAAAACATTCTCACTTAGATTTCTTTATGATTAATGTTGGTTATATGCTTTTGGTAACAATGCAGCATACAATGCAGCATACAATTTTAACAATCTCATGTGTTCAGTAATTCACATCAGGATTTTTGATGTAATATGCAAAGCTGGGGTACAATGATTATTCAATTCATTTCATTTTATATGGCCAATTCATAACACATGTTCTCATTGAACTACTCCTACAGAGCAGGTCTAGATCATGCTCTTTATAATATTATTTGGATCTCTACTCACTATTTTGATCTTGACTCTATTGACAAAATCCAAATGGAGCTGGGTTGTTTTCACCCCCTAGAGGCCTGTGCAGCTATGTTTTTTTCCTTCATCAGGTAAAATCTAGTCTAGGAGACAGTGTGAAAATACCCATGAAACTTACATTATCTTAATTAGCTTGATAGCTAAAGCTAACAGCTGTCATTTCACCTTACAAAATTTATAGTCACATTTTAGAAATGAGAATCCTGCTACCTCTGTCTGAAATCATGAACCAATTGGTCCAAACATTACTGGAAATTTAAAGCGGTTACTGTTATCACTGTAAATTGTATATGTGCAGTGCGAGAATGGAAATCTTGACAGGCCTACCAACCATAACTAAGGGCGGCAGGACTCAGCAAACTGTCAATTTACATCTTGCTTTTACAAGAAGCTTGAGGTTCCACACTGCCAGAAATATTGTTGTTGAAACATCCCCTATCTTCCCTCTTCTTACTCACCACAGTCAGGGGCCATGCAGGTCGTGGTGTGATGGTCAGGGCCCTCACATGTGGCACCTCTGTACTGGCTGGGCTGCTGGACTATTCTGGTTGAGATCTGTCGACCCGTACCACAGCTTGCTGAGCATGGACTCCACTGGGACCAGCTGGACCACTTACAGTCCACTACAGGAGGAGGGGATTGGAGAAGAATATATACACATTCAGGTCAGTGTTACTTTTACCTTCACTAACCTGCAGCAGTAAAGCAGGCCATAGGCCGTAGCGATAGCATCAACAATCCACCTGCTAATAGTGTGTTTGGTAGTCGGGCAGCCCTTACGAGGGGGCCCGAAGCATACCAGCAATTGGTCCAAATTACGCCACTGAGATGTCCTGTGGACATAAATCTCGAGGGCTCTGCCTACCGTCCTGTTCCGCCAACACTGAGGGAGGACGGAACGCCTGCAGGACCACCAGCCGGGCCACCAGCCGGGCCACCTCGGGTACTTTAGTAGTTACTTTTATCTGTTCTATGGCCCCGTTGTTCAAGAGAGAATGTATTTCTTTCTCCATCACCTGTGCTTGGGTCAACCCTGGTTTCCAACATCCCTCGGAATCTTGCGGGTCTGGACCGGAACTGAATTCTGTACCCCTGTTGGACGGTGCGCAAGACCCAGTGCGACACGCTAGGTAGAGCTTCCCAAGCGGGCAGGAAGTCCCTCATGGGGACCAGTCGCTCAAGGCTGGTGCCTGTGGGACCCAGAGTAGTGGCCTCGGTTACCCGAAGTGCTGCAGCGGCGAGAAATCCCTGAGAAGCAGCATGTACGGACCTGACAGCCCCCCGAACCTGCAATGTGAGAGCTGCAATATCCCGAAGTACTGGTGCGGTGGGATTTAACCGGAAAGTAATGTTTACAGGCACAGCCGTGCAGGTCTAAAGGCATCGGTTGCACAGAACTCGCCTTGCCCTGAAGCGCCACTGACGGCAGGGTGAGGAAGCTGAGTTCCCGAGGGCTCCATGGGGGAGCAGCCACGTGGTCGACCCCTGGGGGGGGGCCCTCCAAGGCCTGATGTCAAGGCCTCTTCTTCGAAGCCTGTCGGGTGAGAAGCACGGCCCTCAGATCCATCTTCTCCCTCCCAGGTCTTCACCGAGCAGGCAGGAGTGAACCCCTCGACCGTTGGGGAGGGGCACGCTGCGCCACACTCGCATTCTGAGCCAGCATGTAGGAGCTGCGAGATGTCGAAGGCTGAGGTGGTCCACCCTCAGCTCCGGCCCGAGACCTCTGGCGACGAGGGATAAACTACTGGAAAGCCGCAGCCTGTTGCCATGCCTCTTCGAAGCGCTCAACTACCGAGCCGACCGCTTCCCTGAAAATACCTATCCTTTATGCCCGAAAGAGTCAGCTGTAAATGGTGCTCTGTCGCCACCAGCAGGGCCGATCGTTCGGGCCGTATCCTTCGTGGCTCTGAGCGATAAATCCATTGCATGGCGAAGCTCCTTTACATCCTCGGATGCGAGGGCCTCATTGTCGTCGAGGTTATCAAGCGGGTCAACCTGGTATGCCTGCAAAACCATCTTGGTGTGCAGATATGCTCCGGCCTGACCTGCTGTCATATAACCCTTGCCCACTAAAGATGAGATAGTGGTGCATGGCTTAGTAGGCAACGTCAGGGTCTTAAGGGAGGATGGGGTCTCCGGCGATAAATACGCCTGGCCAGCGTCTCCTCAATACCTGGCATAGTGCCGTAGCCATTCTCCTTGCGCCCACTTATTGACGCACACTGGCGACCAGTCGGGCTAGAAAGCTGTGCAGAATATGACTTGGACCAGGATTTCGACACCTCAGTGTGGAGATCCAGGAAAAACAGCAAGTCCCGACGTGGGTGTGGAGGTGGGACTAGAAGGTAACGCTCATTGAGCTTACTCCGGTGAACGCTGGCCAGGCGATATTGAGCCTAGCCACCGCATGGGAAACTACCTCCAGCAGCTCCTCATACTGCAGTGACACCCACTTGTCCTGGGCGGGTTCCAAAATCAGGGCGGAAGAAGGCACGAACTCCGTGCGGGCTCCCAGATCCCGGAAGTGGAAAAAAAAGAACCAGCGGACGAAGGTTGAGAAAAGGCCGACACCATCTCACCTTCGTCCCCAAGGTCCATCGAGTGCTGATGCCGGCATACCTCAGCAGCCGCAGGTCCCTTACCTTGTGGAGTGCAGAGCTGTCCGCTTTCTTCAAAAATCGCCAGCCGAGAGTGGAGCTTCCTCCCTGGGAGACGCTCACAATGCGCACAGCTAGCCCCCTCGAGGACTGCTAGTGCATGCTCTCTTCCCAGGCAGCTAACACACATCTCATTTGTATCGCCATCAGGAATAAAGCGCGGGCCGGGATAGACACACTGCCGAAACCGCTTCACACTCGCCATTTCAGAGACCCAGAACGCTTGCTGAAGATAAAGGGCCTCATTTATAAACGTTGCGTATGAACAAAAGAAGGCTTACGGCGCTCTCTACGCAATAATTGACATTTATAAAAAGCAAACTTGAGGGGAAAATGTGCGGTCCTTCACGCAAGCTCTGACCCAGGCATACGCACAAAAACATGACATGGCGACACCGTCGGTAGATGGAAGAAACATATGAAAGTGTGTGAAACTGTAGACCGTTGTGTAAAAGAAAAGGCAATAGTCTCATAAATAACATGAAGACTTCCCAAAGCAAGTCTTACAATAAACAGCCTACACTGCAGAGCGATCAAACAAAATCAAATGAAAATTACAACAGAAATGCAAATTAACATATATTTGCAAAAAGAAAAGTGAAATATGTTCTGCAATAATATTGGCATGTTATGCAATTCATCCTCATAAATAATATGGTAAACAGAACGAAATAATCAACTGATATTCTCGTCAATGTGTCCGTCTGGCGGAGCAGATATAGATGTAATTAGATAGACACATAGATAGATAATTAGGGAGATATATAGATGTATTAATTGTCCACTGGGGAAAGTTGTTTTCATAGTAGAAATTTCTTCTTCAGCTACGGAATCATGGTATTCATGCATATGCCTTTAGTTTGTTTTATTTTTGATAAAATAATGTATGACGTCTCAACCATTCAGAAAGCTGCAAGATATTACATTTGAACTGAACTATTTCCCATTTCCATGTAGATTACAACCATCATCTGTAGCTTGTCAGATGCAATTAAATGGATGGAAATAAAATGCCCCATCACAATGCGTAATGACGCACAATGGTTGATCTTATGCTCTTAGAAGATGTGGCAAATGGAAGAATTCAGAGTGAACGCATGTTCAGACCTCTCATCAAGAGGGGTCAGCTCCGGTGTCCCCTTTCCCTGACCCGTGGCAGACACACTCTGGCGATGGAGTGCTAGAAGCTTTTTTGCCTCGACTTTGATATCCGACCATTTCTTTTATATTCCGGCCACGGTCCGAGGTTGTTAGGGTACAGCATTTACGGCGTCTGCAACTTTTTGCCACTCAAGTGCCGATTTGGCATTAGTAATGCCCACACTGTGCCCTACAAACAACATTTTTCTCCTCTTTTCCACCTCGCCAATGATAACTTCTACCTAACATTGAGTGAAGTGAAGTTTTTTTGATTTCCTCTCTGTGTTTGCCATGATTTCGCAATCGATGAATATTAACTTGTGGGCATTTCACGGACTATTTTTGCTATGGGCGTGACAAGTCTCAAAAGCTGCGCTACATTTAGAATTGATTGTGATTTATTAAGGGAAAACTGCGTAGGATGTGCGTGCGCACGGTTTTATAAATGGTATTATGCCCACATTTCTTTTTATGAAAGCCATTTGTTAACTTCAACACATAAGATGATGAACAAAGCACTGTAGTTTTTTTATTAATATGTACATTTTTGGACACAGTCTTGCTTGCTATAATTGGTTTCAGAGGTCTCTTGGACAAAACAGAGAATTAACGGGAAGGTGAGATGGAAAAAGATGGAGATAAAGACAGGGAACGCAAAAAGGCAAGTGCTGGAGATGATTTTTGTTAAAAAAGACTATTTGTATTTTATTTTATTGTATTATTTATTTATTTAGATATTTTTTAAACAAATTTTTTCTAGTGTGTATTACTGGGATATGTTTGTATATCATTTTTGAAAGACATCTACATTAATCACTATCGACTCCTACAACATTGTTCTTTCCAGAGTCTATATCCCAAATATCCACTATAGACGTGTTGAGTAAAATGTTATCATGATCAAAACTATTCTCAAAATATGAGAATAACTCAGAGATTGACAAATAGCTGAATTTCCCATTAAACTCTGTTAAATAGTGATCTCTGTGAAAAGGGAATTCACTACGACCAAAAAGGGATTTCCAAATCTAGAGGAGACATGAGGCAGGAGGAGGATAAAGTCACTGCTGATCAAATGATGACATAAAAACCAACGTCAAATCACAGCACTATTCATGCAATCAAGTCTCTTAAGAGGATTTGAGAGGTTGCAGTTTTTGATGCTCTACTCCCCATTATCTTGCCTAGTAATAGCCTTTATAGACTGTGACTGATGTGACGGTCAGTTATTTGAGCTAACTGTTGCAGCAGCATACTAACTATAGATAGGTTGACATATATATATATATATATATATATATTATGGGCGGCTGTGGCTTGGTGGCAGAGAAGGTCGTCTACCAAACGGAAGATCGGCGGTTCGATCCCGGCTTCCCCAGCCATGTGTTGAAGTATCCTTGAGCAAGATACTGTACCCCAATTTGCTCCCGAAGCTGTGCCTTCGGTGTGTAAGTGTGTGTGAATGATTAGTTTAATTTGATCTGATGGGCAGTTAGCTCCTGCCATCAGCGTATGAATGTGTGTGTATGGGTAAATGTGATTTGTAGTGTGAAAGTGCTTTGAGTAGTCGGACGACTAGAAAGGCGCTATACAAGTACAGTCCATTTACATTTACATTTATATATCATGGTCCTGACGGTTCAACCCTAGATTATTGATGCTGGTGATTTTACTGTTAAACCAGAGAGGCCCTATAAAGTGCAAGAAACGCATTCGGTAAGAACAACTGTGATAGAGCATCACTCACCATCACAGAGCTCAGATGTACAGTTGAACACTCCTCCTTGGCACACACTGGAAAAAAGGTAGAAGAATAATCAGGTGAGTGATGTAATATGAGAGAAAAACAGTAAAGTTAGTACTTTATACTGAAACAAGCAATCATGATGTTATACAGCTGAGCCCATCACACTATAGTAAATGAGTAACAAAACCACTGTGAGATGTGAAATGACTTAGAGTGTATCTGCTGCATGCCAGATAATCTATTACAGCAAATTTAGTAACAAACTGGATTATTGTTACTGTATAGTTTGACTGAGACAATGAAATTCAACTCTGTCGGTGTGCCACAACACTTAAAAATTTGAGGACTACTTTAATTTCAAAATATTATTGTCAAATTACTTGTGATATCTTGGTACATTTATCACAAATAAATCAGGTCATGCTCAACCTGGCAGTGGTACTGTTTGTGCTAGTGTTTCTTAAACTTAAGACCATACTTCCCATTAACCCCTGTGCATATTGTTGCAGAGACAGTTTGTTACTTCTATCCTTTGGTCCAAGGCTGTCACTTTTACTTCAGTAAAACTGAATAAATATGTTGTTTTTATAAGACCTAGACTAGGCTTCACCATGGGTGGAGAACAAAGAACAGAGGCCTGTGGGAAACCAAAAGGCCTGAATTCATTGAAACAGTGCCAAATCTCCAACAGCCATTAATTGACACCTGGACGTGAGATTTCAGTTGAATACAAACACTGGATTCCTACTGGACAAGCAGCCACATGACCAGATAGCAAAAAATATCTGCACGGCTTCTTTTTGCCACTAGCCCTAAGCTGTCGGCTATGGGTGCGTCCCGCTGGCGGTGAGGAAATGTTTGCCGCCGAATACGTCACTCCCATTTCTTGTGAGATGCCGCAGCCAATAAGCCGGCGGGCCGACAAGCCGGCAGGCCGACTGCTTCATTTTCTCTGGCGGTTGCCTCCTCTTAATGGACCGCGGCCGGCTGGTGGCAAGCCGCTTTGAAATACAAGGATTTCTACTCTCAAAATCGACCAGCCATGTTGGGAGTTAGAGTGGAACTGACAGCATTTTAACTAGTTTTCACATTTGAAGCGGTTATAAAATCGTAATAGCGTATATGTGAATTATATCAATTATTTTTTTTTTTGCTTCAAAGCCATTAGGGTTTATAACAGATTCATGACTCTTGATTCCATGATAAGGTTAGGTTTAGGAAATTACATTTAAATTTTCACTTGATTATTTGCATGTCGAGTGTGTTTATTAAACAGTATGTGTGACCCATAACAGATGTATTTTTTTTTAGCATAATAGGAGGGTTAAGAAAGTTCATTTGAGGATATTGAACATTTATTTTTTATATAAATTGCCCTTTATCTATTTCTTTTTGGACTGACTTTAAAATAGATATGACAAAAATTAAACAGTACTCTTAACTTAGAACTTCATGACATTTTACTTTGTTTTCAAAACCCATATTTTTCTGAAAAACAAAAAGATATTATTAATTATTTAATTATTTTGGAAAATTTCTACATTCATAAGGCAAGAGTAACTCAAAAGAAGTCCTCATATATTACCTTTTATAAAGCTGATTTTTACAATATACTTTGAAACCCTTTCAAACATCAGGTCGCAAAACAAAAAGCTTAAAAAAACAATAGAAACCTTAAAGCTTTTCAATTTCATGTGCCTTAATATTATAAAGTATTTTCTATCTCAGAATTCTTTTTTTTTATTTTAAATACATGTTGATTAGACTATTTTTTGTATTATTATTGTTCTACATATTCAGAACTGTACCACAATGCTTTATAATTTTTATTTTTCTCTCATTGTACTTTTTGTATTGTACTTGTCTATAATTGCACTAAATAAAAATAAAATAAATAAAATAAAATAATAAACAGAGAAGTATCTCCACTGGCCGAGAGGGGCAGTACCTAGAAAAGACGGAAGACAAACCGGAAGAAGAGTTCACATATGAAGCAGATTTACCAACAGTGGCCACTCGACACAAGGTTCCAGTATTTGAAGAGAGAAGATCAGACAATATAATTGACTACGATCGTTTAATTAAGTACATGTTTCCTATTATGTTCATTTTTTGACATTGTTTTTAGTTTATCTTTTTAAATTCTCTAGTCATCTATTTTCTTTCCCAACTAACGTTAGTCAAGCTAAAGTAGCCTTGTTTACATAGTTGCCTATTGTTAATGTTACTATTATCTTTATGAAATAGCTACATAGTTTCTTCCAGGCATTGAGTTTTGTTTCTTTGAGTGTGAGTACAGTATGTGTTTTAAGTTAGTTTTGGTTGAATTAACTACGTAACAAGTTCCTGAACTTCTTGTATGGACAATTACGCTGCCACCCATGTGGTAATGTAGACCCAGCAGTAGATAACAAAATCTTTACGACAAGAAAGACTGATCAATATAACTTGTTGTTTTCTAACTAAACAGAATGATTTATATAACGGTAGGTTGTTTTAATTTGTTTGTTCCGACACATATGCTGCTAGTCTACTGCACAATGCACAGTGTTAGCTAACACATGCTGTTTCACCTTGTTTACACACTGAGTTCAAGCATGTTCTACATGTTAAAATGTATCTAGCTACTCTAGATATGTTAGCTAAACCTTTACATCTACAAAGACTAAGTTTAACTTTTGGTGTTTTCTTACAAAAATAACGATGTATGGGTTGTTTAAATTATTTTGTTTGTCTGAACAAGTGCTTGTCCAGTAGCTAGAGTGGCTAGCAAGTGTTAGCTAACGCTGTTTTGCCTTTGTTCGAGTACACACTGAGGTTAAGCAATGTTAGAAATGTAACTAGCTACATTAGGTAGCCAAAGCTTTACATCTAGAAAGACTAAGTATACGTTTTTGTGTTTTCTAACAAAACAGAATGATGTATAGGTCCTATAGGTTGTTTAAATGATTTTGTTTGTCTGAACAAGTATGCTGCTTGTTAAGTTCACAATGTAGTTACAGTGGTTTCGCTAACATGGTCCGTGTTGCTACTGTTCTTCTAGCATTTAAGCTGATTTATGAGTTATTTCTCTGAACTGCTGTACTTTTTATGTTTGAGGGCAATGCTGTTCACTTGAATTACTAAACTGAATTAATACATTTTACTGTTCCAGATTTGGCTGATCAGTTTTTTTTCCCCCCACAGTATAGCTATTGTATATTCCTAACATTAACAATGCGGTTTTTATCTTTTCGGTGTGACTTCATCTCCAGGGTGTGCAAATTACGGACTAAGCTATTTGGCTAAAGAACACTGTCACACACACCCTGCAGGATCTGAGTTCATTGAAAAGGACTTTCATATGGACGACGGAGTTAAGCACAGACACGGTTGAAAAGACAATACAGCTCGCACAAGAGGCCACGTAGATATGCAAGCAAGGAGGACTCCGTCTACACAAATTCATCTCAAGTAGCCCTGCAGTTTTGCAAAGCATCCCGCTGTCTGAATGTGCAATAGATACAAAAACATATCAAGGAAAAGGCTTGACCATAAACGGAATCCGATCCAGCGGCTGCTGGATCCCAGGGATGAGCAGAACCGTTGCTTCTTTCATCCGCCAGTGTCTCATCTGTCGCAGACTCCACAAGGGGTCAGAGAATGAGTGACCAACATGCTGAACACTTAGAGCCCTCTCAGCCCTTCACATACTGTGGACTGTATGGACTGTTTTGGCCCTTTTGTAACTACAGAAGGCCGAAAACAACATAAACGGTATGCACTTTTGTTCACTTGCTTTTGCTCTCGTGCCATTCACATTGAGCTATTAGAGGACCTATTCACTGACACATTCATTAATGCATTAAGGTGTTTCATTGCTATCAGAGGTGCAATTCGCCAAATCCGATGTGATCAGGGAACAAACTTTGTGGGCGCAAAGAATGAATTTAAAACTGCCCTAAGTGAACTGGATACCCAAAGATTGAGTACTTATCTGTCCCAAAAACAGTGCGACTTTGTGATGAATGCACCTCACTCCAGTCACGCAGGCGGAGTGTGGGAACGCCAGATAAGGACCGTCAGAAGTGTATTGAATACTACTTTATCACTTGCACATGGTAGATTAAATGATGCTTCACTAAGGACTTTATTCTATGAAGCTATGGCCTTAGTAAACAGTCGTCCGCTGACTGTAGACAACCTTAACAACCTTGACAGCTTGGAACCACTTACCCCTAACCACCTGCTCCACATGAAATCCAGCACAACACTGCCCCCACCTGGTGCCTTCCCAAAGGAGGACCTCTATAGAGCAAAGAGGTGGCATCGTGTGCAATTTTTGACTGAGCAGTTTTGGTGCAGGTGGAGGCGTGAGTATCTGCACAACATTGTTCCTAGACAGCGCTGGCACTCACCAAAAAGAAATCTAAGAGAAGGTGATATTGTGTTGGACATTGATGAACTGTCATACAGAGGTGAATGGAGACTTTTCACAGTCCTGGAGACTGTCAGCGCCAAGGATGGACTCGTGAGAAGAGTGAAAATCTCCTTTGGAGATAGGAGACTGAATAACAAAGCTCACCGTAGTACTAAGCTTTCTAGCGTAGAGCGTCCTGTGTAAAAGCTAATTCTGATATTTGAATGTTCATAAACTAATTAAGAAAGATGGTTATTTCCTGTTGAAAATTCTAAATAACCATATGTATATTTTTTACAGGAAAAGTGATCATCTTTTATTTTGAAATGTTTGTAGTAAAATGTTTGACTTCCGGTCTTAAGCTACATGCCTTTTGTTTTCTTTTGGAAGCGCGCGCCCTGGTTTGCGCAGTTTAGTGTATAGCTTGCTAGCCCAAATACGATTAAACTTTGTCACGGAGTGTTACATGTTCGGGGGGCATGTAACACCTTTCATTTTGTAGCTTCGGATGGCAGCGGCTCACTTCAAGAGCAGGTTAAGCAAATTGGGACAATGTTGACGATGTTTGCTTGTACTGGGCAATCAGGTACAACTTGCAAACACACCTGTAGTTGTTGGTTTAATTCCCACTGGGGCTACCTGTACACGTAGTAGACCTAGATGTAAATGTCATAGTTTAGTAGTTGAGGGACCAGGACTGACTGCTTTATTCTTTTATTCTTGGAACCCCTGTAGGTGCAGATCAGACACTAATGCTTGGAGAGTTTGGCGATGTGCATAGCATGAACTACAAAATGGATACTATGCTGCAACATTTCAATGCCAATGTGTCTGTTGGAGAGTTAACCCTGCCAGGGGGTCTGTTACTCTCCCTAGACACTAGGCCTGCACGATTCAGGGAAAAATATGAATCACGATTTTTTAGCATATCACGATTCATGAACGCATGAACCATGACAACGAACTGGCAGTACCAAAAATATTGGTTTTGGCAAATTGCACATCGCCACAAGCCTACAAGTTTTCTTCAATATCCATTAGGGGTGTAACGGATCGCAGTTGATCACGACCCACGGTTCGGCACACTCGTGACCCACGGCTTAATTGCGCTTCTATTTTTTATATATTTAAGTAGATGTGTATAGCCTTATGTCATTCAAATGGAATGACGGATCTGTATTTTCTACAGGAGCTATCCGGAAAAACCCGGCAACCCAGGATGCCGCTGATGAGGCGGTCCAGGTTAACGTTATGCGGTACCTGAAAGGAGCATCTGATCGTGAAGGCGGAAAAAGACGCCACACACCTGAGAGGGACCCGCAGCCGACTACTGACACCCCAGCATCACTGACAACTGGAACCCTTTCTTTACCCTGCAGTCAATAACTGTTGTAGTCCTGTCTGTTTTCCCTTTTCGCCTTTCCCCTCTCCCTGGTGTGTGTGTGTGTGTGTGTGGATGTGAGGGGCGTTCCTGCACAGCTGAGGCGCATCTGCTGGAGCACCAAGGAGTCACACCTGTTGCTCATCTCCACCATCAGGCTGTGGACTTAAACCAGCGTCCTCCAGAGATCAGCGCCAGATCTTCAGCTTACCCCAGTGGTAACTTCTCGGCCGACCAAGTAGCTACTAGAACTGATAAGTACCTACACGTTTCAAGTGGATTCTGACCAAGTGTCGTTTCTGTCCAGGACCCCCCCCCGCTGCATCTGTTTACCTGCCTGCCTACGAACAATATCGCCATACCACGCTTCTCCGCGGAACACAACGGAGTCATCCGTCCCGCTGGTGCCTCGCCGCTCATACCCCCCAGGCCACCGTCCTCCTCAGTCTCCTGCTTCCATCCTGCTTCGTCGAGCCCCCTCACACACCAGCTCCCATACTAATAAACACTGTTTACTCCATTCCCATCCTTCTCTCCCGAGTCTTGCATTCCGGGTCCACCTTATTCCCTGCAATCGGCGCAACAATAACATCAAGACGGGGCGGCCGTGGCTTGGTGGCAGAACAATTGCCTGCCAATCGGAAGGTCAGCGGTTCAATCCCCCAGCCATGTGTCAAAGTATCCTTGAGAAAGATACTGAATCCCAAAATGCTCCCGAAGCTGCGCCTTCGGTTTGTGAATGTTCTCATATGTAAGTCGCTTTAGATAAAAGCGTCTGCTAAATGACTAAATGTAAGACCCCTAAAGAAGCCAGAAGTGTCAGGCTACACTCACCCAATCTTCACTGTGGAAATTACCTTTTTACTACTTTTTATTTTATTTATTTATTTTTACTCACCTTGGATAGATATGGGATGGCGAGGTTGTTTGTCCTTTATATAGGTGCACGAGAAATCACTGAAGATATGCCAATTTGCGCTGCCTCATTCTGGAGGTCGGGGAAAACCGGAGAACTCGTAGTCAGGCTTGTTATAATGTTCTGTTCTACTACTGTTTTTACCTTAGTATTTTTATACACGTCAATTTTTGCTTATGACATACCTCGATTTATTTGGTACCCTGCACATTCTCTGGTAGCAAATTTCCTCACTACTTGTATAATGTTTACTGGTAATTATTTTCATCCCTGAGCTGACCTCTTTGTTATTAACAATTATTGTAAGTGTTATAATTTCCTCGTAAGGCTGTTTTTTTTTTTAAACCCAATTTTAATTGGAAACCTGCAGGTAATAAAAATTCTTTGTTATTTATATTTAATCTTATTTATTTTTCTGTTATTTATATTTCATCTAATTTGTATTTCATTTATATATTCTTGTATCATTGACAGTTACTGTACTTTGAAATGTGGAATTAAAACACCAAATGGGAATATTGTCTGGTTTGTTCAGTCATTATCCTTGATAAACTGCATGCTACAAATATATATATATATATGTATACACACACACACACACACATACAATAAGCGGAGGCAGATCGCTCGAAAATAGCGTTTGCCTCTGACGGGCCGCCTTTCGGTATGGCTTTTAAAAAGCGGCTGCCGCTGGCGGTGCGCCATCAAACGTGTTTGCGATTACGCAATTCTGGCGCTTCTACTGCCTCCGGATCACCGCCGGCGGTCCGCTGACTCATTGCTATCTGGGTGAGATGAGGAAGTACTGGTGCTCCAATCATGACGTCATCACCTATATAAAAGCAGAGCACACAGGCTGCTTGCAGTCTTTCCATTCTAACTACAGTTGTTTCAGGGGACACATCTGGTTAACTCCCTAGGTCTTGGGTACACAAAGTCTCTGACTTTGAGGCTGCAGTTTGTATCCCATCAATATTGATTTTTTGAACCATTTAACCACATTCTTATCCTAACCTTATCCAAGAAGTTTTAGTTGCCTAAATTTAGTGGTATATATTGTGGTAGAAGATCAGAAGAATCTTCTATCAGTTGTTTTAGCAATCATATAGGTTGTTTTGGAAGGCCCTGACAAATTAATTGTTTAAGTATGAGAGCCATACTTTTTGGGTCATACATACAGTACTGTACTGACACTAAAGTCTAATGATTATTATGATAATGACATTACATTACTGTAAGAGGTACAGACTCAAGTGATGCTAGGTGCCTAGTGTAAAGTGATGAAAATCTAAATTAATTAATGCAGGAGGTAATGCTCTCGCCGCAAGAAAGACTATGTATTACAGTACATAACTAAGAAATTATTAATAAGCAAAATTCGTGTCCGTTTCATGTGGGCATGCAGTCTACTTCCAATAACAGAATTGGGCAAATGGGAGGACGTTTAGATTGATGAAGAAGTACAGCCACTGTTACAAATGTGCCACAATGTTAAATAGTAGGGATAGAAACCAATTTATTAAGAGGGACAAAAGGATAAACTTAAGAGGAAATAAACACAATGCTGACAAAAAAAAAACCAATTTAAGCTCAAGTTCACTGACCACACACAGCCATAACTCCCCATCACTCTGGTGGAAAAATGCACTTTATGTTGTGCTCACCTTTGTCTACTGCCAGTTTATGGAGTTGAGCTTAATATCAGTTTCTCTTCCCCACCACAATCTAACTTTTCTTGCCATACAGGCACTATTGATGATAGGAGATAAAGTCCTATTCTAAACTAGGAAAATGGCAGGTATCACTCAAAGTATATGAGTGAAATAATTGTATGCATCTAATTTGCATATTATGATGTTATATATTGGCGGTTATTGTATTTTCAATCCATACAGGATGATGAAAATATTATAAATAGTATTTTTTTCTTTTGCTGAAAATAATAAATTATTAATAACAGTAACTTGTAAAGCAACATTAGTAAATTATAACCATAACTTCAAATTTACCATAACTAGTAAAATGTATGGAAATAGATATGAGAAATATATACATCTAATGTCGGTGTTTGGTTGCAGAAGCTTTATCTGTTCTTATTTATCCAAATGGCATAGATTGTAGTTTTTCAGAGACTAGTTTGCCCCTCGTTTCTTTCACTTATGTTGGGCAAAGTGTGGGGAAAAACTGCGTGTGCCCCGTGTACACTGAGAGGCACCAGCAGTGGCGAAGCCGAACAACCACTCATCCCCGGCCACACATGCACTCTCGCTCTCATTCTCACTTTCACTAGGTTGAAAAAACTCTAAAGGCAGATGTTCTACCTCAGAATCAGAGTCAGCAATTACTAAAGACAAAGCTTCATCACGAGTGTATTTTTTATTTGCCATTTTCGCGTTTCCCAGCTCGCATGTAGAGAACGCTGCTTCCACTGAGTCGGTCTCACGGCACTAACACTCCCACTGAGACGCTAACAGAAAACGCGTGTTTGAGGTCTTCTTCTTCGGGATTTTGAATGGCAACACATGGTAATAGTGGGCTAGAAATGAAGTACAGGGCATCTCACATCTGGTGGAAGGGAGTGGAAACATGATTTATCATGTAAACTGGAAGTAGCGGATGTTTTTTCCAGTTACGTTGCTTGTCACAAGTTGCGACTTTGGCGCTTAGAGGGTTAATGGGTAAATTGTCTATAGACCCCTTCACGTGACGTCACAGGAAAATTCGAAGCTCGCAGTGTGCATGTCGGGGTCAGAAAGTTAATTCTGTCCCACTGAAGTGTGTATCAATCAATCAAAAAATGCCTACTTGTTGCGTTGTGAACTGCAAAAATTGCATCAGTTGTGGAGTCAAGTTTTTCAGGATCCCTGCAGGGGAATATACGACTTCTGTGGCTGCAAGCTATTAAACGGGCAGATTGGGACAATGCTACTATCAAAGAGGCTCATGTTTGTAGTGCTCATTTCATATTGGGTAAAGTATCCTATCCCTTTCTATTAGATTAAACTCGAAAGCCTGGATTGCATGAACAGTTTTCTGTAGACTAGCCTATAATTTTAATTTATGCAGGTTAATAGTTTTGTAAATGTCATGGACTGTAAGACATAAGTTAGCCAGCTGCTAGTAGTTAGCTGCAGGCTAGCGCCAACATTGTGAAAACAACGATAGAGTTAAGCCATGGTAAGTAAACAAAATGTTTCTGTAAACTGTAGACTGATTTAATAGTTGGATAAAGTTTGATATCAGACTATCCTGACATGCAACCTGCTTCTTCACACACTGCTTCTTCCATGGCTGAAATGGAACAAGACTGTACCATTGATCATTGCAGTGGTGTCAAAGACTGTGCATAGCTAGATACAATATGCCGGTCTATTAGCCCCGTCATTTTTTTCTGACTCCAGGCTGCGCGTGCATCCAACAATGTTAACAAACATTAAAGGGGTCTATTGCAAGGGGGTCTATCGCTACCACTGTATGAGGTAGGTCTGAATGGGACAAGAGGTCCTGTGAATTATCTCTGTAGGTCTGGCTTCTTCTGCTGTGGAGACCCCACTGTGGGGAAAATAACCCGATAACAGAAATTTTTGAATCTAAACCTGAGTATAGGGGAATAATAATAATAATACATTTTATTTAATGGCGCCTTTCAGGGCACCCAAGGATACCTTACAAAACAAGCAATTAAATCAAAAAGATAAAATAATAAAAAACAAGGTTTACAGTGAATAAGCAGATTTGAACATACGTTTTGAGTTATGAGTTAAAAATGTTTATAGAGTGGCTAAAAGAATCATGAAAACCACAAAAATAAGAGCAGAAGAAGTTATTTTACAAGCAAATCCACTGCTTGAAAATGAAATAAAAGTGATCAGCCAAATGTGGGTGTGAAGAACAAAAAACAATGCAGCCAAATGGCCAGAGGGAGGCCCCTGTGACGTGTGTGTGTGTGTTTGAGGAAATGGCAACTCTCATCAAAAAATAAAAGACAAAAGGGCAGAAAAGAGAAATAAGAGCAAGAATGATACATATTTTTCAGGAGAGAGGAAAAAAATTAGGTAAAACAGCGAGGAAGTGGAGAGAAGTGTAAAAATGAGACAGAAGGAAAAGGCCCCTCGATATAAAGCTCATAAACTGGTAATGTCCAAATACACAATCAACAGAGATTATGAAAAAGTTGATGGAAAAAGATAGAGGGAGACATCCTCCGACCTCCAAGATACTCAGAGAAACAGAGAAATATTTCCAAGGTATGCAAGCTTAAAACCAAGCGAAAAAACAAAAAAGGGAACAGGTAGAGGGTATGGCATATAGGCCAGAGAGAAAACCTTCATAACTAAAAAGAATGGTGGGGCAGGAGGAGCACAATGGGATGGAGGCATTAAGGAATCAGAGGATGAGGAAGGAGATAGCAAAAAGCCAGACCCTACAAAGCAGTTAATGAAAGAGGCTACTGAATAAACATAGCAAAAGGTAGAGGAACTACAAATGTCCTTGCAAAAAAATAAGGAGGAACGAGATATGAAAAGGGATTTGCTCAAGAGACCACTCAATAGGTGGCACACCACCACTCAGTAAAGGGCAGTACAACAAACTGGTCCATTGGTTTAAATAGCAAGAATCTCAGGAGTTGATGTTACCCTTCTTGGTAAAAGGCAATAATATGCATTGCATCCCATGGACTGCCACGGGTATGGAATCACTCAGGCAGAATGTCCAACATCCACTAAGGGGGCACATAAGTGGATACACACATTTGAAGAAGAGACTATAGGACACTTGCTGGCAGTGGGAGATATAAAAGCCATGCTTGGGAGAATCTTGGGACTTGGAACAATGGAAGCGCTCCTAAGGTGCCCCACAATTATTGTTGCAGTAGGTACCCAAACTTGTGATGGAGAGTTCAACCTGCACTGTAACTCAATATGGAACTGACTGAGACAGCAATACCCAGCACAAATGAGTACACAAGATGAAGAAGGAGTGGAGATTTAAAATGCAATGTACTTGTATAGCGCCTTTCTAGTCTTCCGACCACTCAAAGCAATTTCACACTACATATCACATTCATCCCATTCACACACTGGTGGCAGTTAGCACCTGCCATCAAGTAATCTAACCATTCACACACACCAAAGCCACAGCTCTCAGGAGCAATATGCAAAGACAATGTCGGACTCTATAGTTTTCTCTGGGCCCCTGCCAAATCTGACCAGTGATGACCTGTTAAGCCGCATGTCTTCATTATCGGACCATTATTAAATAACTTTTTAACTCCTAATACTGGACTACTGGACTGCCATTAGGCAAATACTGCTACACTACATGTCTATCTGATGGTGCTGTAGCTAAATTTAAAAAAATTATTAATAAAGCGACTGCGCCACCTTAAGACCCACAGAACCAGGACCAAGGAAGAGGCCCTCCAATACATGGGGAGGCCCTAATCAAGGATACTAGGGATGCCCAGAGGATCTGAAGGGAGAACATCAGCTGTCTATGGTTTCAAAGGGAGCTGATAAGAGCCTATGCTGCAGGTTCCAATTGAAGGCAGAACACCACCAATGATGGCTGACACTGGAGCCACATACACTTGTGTCATCATCATATGCCTCTCATCTCCCCCGGTCAAGAAAATTTGTCAAGACAATCTGAATCATGGTAATCAGTCTTCTAGATGGGGCAATTAAAAAAGTAGTGTACAAGGCCTGCCACCAATGGGAACCCTTCATAATGACATAGATACCAAAATCCAGAAAATCCTCAATGGACTCTCACTGCACCCTGCAGTTCCACACAAAGAACAATGAGAGAAAAAAACTAACAATAGCTTAATAAACAGCCATCACATGTACAGATCAATGCAGCATCCATCATTATAGGGAAGCAATGCGCTGCATTTCTGCATTGGCCATATCTGTGAACGAATGTTTGACAGAACAATTTAGAACTAGAAAAATTGCATTTCCTGCTGAAAATGTGTGGGAATGCTGAAAGCTGAAATGATTTTGCAAAACACTGCTGCAAAGAAATCTGAAATGAAATGCCTGATAGACCTTAAAGCTCAAATGCATTTCACAGCTTAACAAACTGGATGCTGACCTGCATTATCTAATAATACTTAAAGCTGAGATAAATTGCTAAAGCTGGACACTTAGCTGTAATACTGTCAAAGCTGCATTTACTTCTATTAAGTTCTTGAAAAAACCTTAACATTTTTAAATAGCATAAAGGTAAAAAAGAATGGAATAGAAGCATACATGTTAAAATTTGAATGGCTTCTGTAGCTGAAAGTATGCAGAAGTAGTGGTCCACTGATAAGTCTACAGAAGAAGACATAATTGCAAAGCATTGCTGAAAATCCTCCTCACCTACAAATATCTTAATGGTCAGGCACCATCGTATTTTAAAGAGCTCATAGTACCTTATTACCCCACTAGAACACTGCGCTCTCAGAATGCAGGTTTACTTGTGGTTCCTAGAGTCTCCAAAATTACATTGGGAGCCAGAGCGTTCAGCTATCAAGCTCCTCTCCTGGCTCCTCTCCTGTGGAATCAGGAGAGGAGCCAGGAGAGGAGAACCCAAACTGTGCCTCCCGAACCCAAACTGGGGTTATATATAAGAGTAAGCTAAAGACTTTCCTCTTTGATAAAGCTTATAATTAGGGCTGCCTCAGATGAATCCTTAACCATCCCTTAGTTATGCCGCTATAGGCTTAGACTGCCGGGGGACTTCCCAAGATGCACCTCTCTCTTCACCTCTCTCCTCCTCTCCATCCGTACACATTCTCATCCCATAAATGCATGTTACTAACTCAACTTCTCTCTCCAGTAGTTTTTTGCCCCTCTCCTCTCTCTTATTGTCACTTTGAGCAGGTATTTCAGCCTCCAGAGATGTATTTGGCTCTGTGACTATGGCGACCTGCTGGGGCAGTGCTGCTGTGTGGCTCAGGTCCTGCTCGTTGGGCTCCACCTGGAGCTGCTCGGTGGTCTGTCTGGACCCATCATCTTCCCTTATGTTTTACATCCCACACTTTTCATCATAATTATATATACACTACCATTTTGCCATTGTCATCATAATTGTATGTACTATGATTTTCTGCTATGAATCTATTCTGTACATACGACATCTATTGCATGTCTGTCCGTCCTGGGAGAGGGGTCCCTCCTCTGTTGCTCTTCCTGAGGTTTCTATCATTTTTTCCCTGTTAAAAGGGTTTTTTTTGGTTAGTTTTTCCTTATTTGAATCGAGGGTCTAAGGGTGTCGTATGTTACAGATTGTGAAGCCCTTTGAGGCAAATGTGATTTGTGATATTGGGCTATATAAATAAAATTGAATTGAATTGAATTGAAATATGTGTTAATTTGCATTTCTGTTCTAATTTCCATTTGATTTAGTTTGTTTTACACTGCAGATCGATCCAACGGGTGTTCCTCTAGGCTGTTTATTGTAAGACTTGCTTTGTGAAGTCTTCATGTTATTTATGAGAGGCAGTACTGCCATTTCTTTTACACAACGGACTACAGTTTCACACACTTTCACGTGTTTCTTCCATCTACCGATGGCGTCGCCGTTTCTCATTTTACCCGTTTTTGTGCGTAGGCCTGGGTCAGAGCTTGCTTAAAGGACCGCACATTTTCCCGTCAAGTTTGCTTTTTATAAATACCAATTATTGCGTAGATGTTATAGTTCTACGGTGTCAGTCTGTTTGTTTCCCTGTGTTCCTGTCTGTTTTCCCCCTACCTAGTGTCTCCTGTCATTCCCTTGTCTGTCTGTGTTTGTGCCTGGGGGCGTGGCCGACTGCAGACAGAGCGGAGGAGCTCCACACCTGCGCGATCCACACACCTGACGTCAATCTACTCATCACCTCCAGTATATCTACCCTGGCTGCTCATCCACTCATCGCCTGATTGTTGTTTACCCTAGCTCGGTAGCTACCCACGGCCATAGTATCTAGTATCTAGTCTCGTCTCAGTACAGTATTTAATTCTGGTTTTTCTCTGTCTCAGGATCATCCCTCACTCCACCGACCTCCTCCTCACAGCTCCACTAGTTACTCCTGCTCGCCCTCGGAACACTGCCACCGATTCTACTAATCTGGATCTTTCTCTGTCCTGAACTCCCGGTCCCCAGCCTCTCCTTCACCTCCACCTTCTCCGACCCTTCTCAATAAACACCCTTCCTTCACCCCCGTGTTTAAGTTCTGCGTTTGGGTTTACAACACCGTCCACACAAACCTAACAGTAGAGAGCGGCTTCTACCGCCAGTTCGACTGACTACAGCAGCGTGGTAGTCCCTCTCACTAGACAGTTCAACTAGTATTTGGAGGCAGACACTCCTTCAAGAGGTTAAATTAGTTGTTCTCCACAGCCCCTGTTCTGGTGCAGCCTGAGCCTGGCACGTAAGTTTATAGTAGAGGTGGCCATCCTCTCCCAACGATCCAAACTTAACTAGAAACTCCATCCTTGTGCCCCCCCATTTACCTATCCCCCACTGAAAGGAACTATGAAATGGGCAATCGTGAGCTTCTCACCATCAACCTGGGCCTGGAAGAGTGGAAACACTAGCTGGAGGGGTCAGAACTACCATTTGGTGTCTGGACATACCACAAAATTCTCGCTTACATCCAAACCGCCAAGAAACGCAACCTCAGGCAAGCTCGCTTTGCCCTGTTTTTTTGGAAGGTTTTGATTCACCCTAACTTATCAACCAGGCTCCAGGAATGTGAAACCGGATGTCCTGTCTTGCTTGCACACCACTGAAGAAGCTCCTTCCAAACCAGAGACTATTCTTCCCACCACTAGCGTCGTTGCTACCCTCACCTGTGAAATCAAATCAACTGTGAGAGAGGCACAGCGCACTCAACCTGACCCTGGCAATGGAACCCCCAACTGCTTGGTTATGCCTGATGCAGTCCAGTCCCAGGTTCTCCAGTGGGTCCACACCTCCCATTTTGGCTGCTATGTGGGAGTCAGCCGCACGCTATCTCTTCTCAATTGACAATTTTGGTGGACCATGGTGAAAGTAGATGCACAGGCTTTTGTGGCAGCCTGCACTGTCTGTGATCAAGGGAAGACTTCTCACAGTCCTCTGGCTGGTCAATTACGACCCCTTCCTGTGCCTAGTTGTCCGTGGTCCCACATTGCTCTAGACTTAGTAACTGGTCTTCCCATATCTCAGGGTATGGTCATTCTCACAATAGTAGACCATTTCTCCAAGGTCATCTATTTTGTAGCTCTTCCCAAGCTCCCCACTGTCCGAGAGACCACTGACATCAAGGTCTTCTGCATCCATGGAATGCTCTCTGACATTGTCAACAAACGTGGCCCTCAGTTTATATCACAAGTATGGAAAGCTTTGTCAAACCCTTGGTGCCACTGTAATCCTTTGGTTTTCATACTCAGACTAATGGCCAAACGGAGAGAGGTAACCAGGACCTGGAGGCAGCCCTATTGTGCGTGACTAATCCATCCTCCTGGAGTTCCCACCTAGTGTGCATGGAATACGCCCACATCTCCCTGACAAACGCTGCCAGAGGTCTGTCCCCTTTGGAGGTGTCTCTAGGCTACCAGCAGCCTCCTTCCAGGAGGATAAGATAGTAGTCCCCTCCATGCAGATGCCACTTCCTCGCTACTGTAAAATCTGGAAGGACACAAGTATGGCTTTCTTCCACTCCGCCGACAGGAATTGACACGTCACTGACTGCCACTGTTCTCCTGCTCTGAATTATGAACCAGATCAGAAAGTTTGGCTCCCAGCTAAAGACCACTCAAAACTGAATCCAGGCAATACCTGATGGACTAGGAAGGCTATGGCCCAGAAGAAAGGTCATGGATTCCCCGTGCTTTCATTATTAGATTCGTTCTTACCATTGTTCCAAGTTTAAATGTTTTGCGACAAAGTTCACATCGCACCTCACACGAATCACTGGAACTTATTAAATTTGCATTTAACTATGGCTGAGCCTGCATTGCTGGCTCGCAGAGTCGCATTTTTGGTGTTTTCCTTTTACCTCATGCAGCCCTCAAATCTGAAGCTGGATTAACACTTTCTTCTTGCTTAAAATGTGGATCACAGCTTATACACAAGGCGTACTATGGTAAATGGACTGCATTTATATAGCGCTTTTTTTCCACCTAAGCGGACCAAAGCGCTTTACAGCTCATTCACTCATTCACACACCGATGACGGTGGAGCTGCCATGCCAGGCGCTGGCACGACCCATTGGGAGTAACTCGGGGGTTCGGCGTCTTGCTCAAGGACAGTTCGACACAGGCTGGCAGAAGCCGGGATCGACTTTCTGATCGGAGGACGACCCGCTCTGCCGCTAAGCCACAGCCGCCCCCACTAGCTACTACCGCAACCTACCAACCGGGTACGCTACCTGTTTAAAATACAAACCGTAAAAACAAATAGATAGACATTGTGGATATTGTCAGTGTTGTGAGATATAAAATACTACTAAAACATAAAAACTGGAGAAAAAAAAGAAACTCATTCATTTTGCTTCCAATCAAATTTAATGCCTCCCCTCCCACAACTCCAGACATTCTAAGACCTTTAATATCAACAACTAAATTTCAGATGTTTAAAGACTTTTTAAGGATCTGTGTGGACCATGATTTTGGCTCTCCAATTTTGTTTGAGTTTTGCAGGCCTGCCCGCCATTTTGGATCTGTGCGTGACGACCACCCACGTGGTCACATCTGCCATCTGCCTTGCTTCCCCCTTCTCTTTTGTCCAACACAGACACAAACCCACACACCCACATATATATATATACACACACAAACACACAACACACACACTTCACATGCTTGCTGTGACGTGTCACGATTTGGGTTTGTGTTGAGTTATTTCCAGTTTTTCTTTGTTATATGATCTGCCTCATGTGCCTTGTGTGGTTTTGCTTCCTGTCCTAATTGCCCTGATTGTTTCCACCTGTGTTCATTAGGTTCAACTTTGTCTCATTATCTTGCCCTCACATGTGTATATAGTCTCTGTGATTCCCTTCTGTGTCAGTTTGTCTTTGTTTCTGTGCCTTACGTACAAGCCATTGTTTCCAGTGTTTGTGTCTTTGACTTACTGCCTAATATATGGACTTTGGACAATTGGGTCCAATACCTTGTATTCCCAGCTGCCCTGTTTAGGCATGGAACTTTACAAGATGATAGTGGTCTTTTGCTAAAGTTATTGATTAATCGGTGCTAAAGATGAATAAATTCTATTGTACTTTTAAGCCTGTGGTTATTTTGTGTATGTGTTGCAATAACAGCTGGTTTTGACATCAACGCTCATCGTTCACTATTATTAATGTAAGATAAAAGGTGGCTGTTCACTTAGTACTTTAAAAACAGCATCTCTGAGACTGTTTTTCACATTTGGTTATTGGTCCTTAATCCCAGCTGGTGCCCTGTGACTGTTAATCCATATTAATAATTTAATTATATTAATAATTGTATTTATGTTCACAAATTCTGATATTTTGCTAATAACCAAACCTGCCCTACCTAAATTCCAACAGGTGTGAAGGTGTAAATAATGAAATCCAGGAATAAACTACAGTACTGTTTAATCTTGGTTGCAGTCTGAATGGGCGGTTGTGGCTTGGTGGCAGAGCAGTTGCCTCCCAATTGGCAGGTCGGCAGTTCGGTCCCCAAGCCATGCGTCAAAGTATCCTTGAGCAAGATACTGAACCCCAAAAATGCTCCCGAAGCTGCGCCTTCAGTTTGTGAATGTTCTTATATGTAAGTCGCTTTGGATAAAAAGCATCTGCTAAATGACTATGTAGTGAAAGTCTTATGCATATGTTTAATATTATCTAGATGTCATGTGTTTAAGTGAAACTGGGTTATGATGGAACAGTTTTTTTGTAATTTAAAGGAAACATAGTCATAAACTTAGAAACTTAAATACTTGACTTTACAAATTGACATGGGCCACCTAAATGCACAAGGACTACTGTTCTGTGTGAGCCTAGAATCTCATTCTGGGAAGAGGCACAGGTTCAGCCTGGAATTCATAGCATATTATTCAGAAGATCTCTGAGCTAAGACTCTCAACTAAAAGGTAAAGGACAGTCTGGCTCCTCACAACATGACCCTGTTGGCCTAAAGAAATTGTTAAATCAGTGAGTTAATGGATGAAACCATGTTTTGTGTATTACCATGTGTTGCAGAGGTGCTGAATGGTTGTTCCAGGTGACAGTAGAGCTTCTGTGAACTCCTCAGTGCTGACATTCCAGCTTCGGTAACCAGCTGGCAGGGACAGCAGTGAACATGGACAGTCAGCGTGGGACACACAGGAGCCTTCATGCAACACCTACAGTATGAGGGACACAGTGAGACTGGGAAGAATAATTTATCTTATGGTTTATGTAAATATTAACACTTTTAAACCTACACACGCTGCACATGCTGTATATAATGTCATATTCAACTTCCTCATGTACATGAAGCTACCTGTTACATTAATCATATTTATTTCAGCAACATTTTCACTCTGCACCATTGCACTAATTGTCGTACTGTTTACAAATGTTAGTTCTGGGTTTCTTTTGTGTTTTTTGTACTTGGTACAAAAATATCTTTTAGCCATACTTGCGTCTAGTGCTGTGTATGTACTTGTACATAGATCGCATGGGGGAAAACACTGAGTCAAAATCCTTGTATGTACACATACCTGGACAATAAAGCAGATTCTGATCACATCTTGTCAAGGGTGAAATAAAATTCTATCACAAACAAAAAAAGGTGTCCAGACCTGTCCAGCAGGGCAAGTGCACCCAGGGGTGCAGGGTCCATGCAAACACTGAGTGTGTGGCCACAGGTCCTGACAGGTATATGGACAGGAACCCGTACAGTCACTAAACACCTGCTCGCTGGGACACTCTGCAACACACATAAACAAGAGAACATTGGACAATGAATTTCATCATGTCTCACATCTTTTTCAATACAGAGACGTGTCTGCTCATTTTCTCCATGCATACTTTACAGTTTACACTTTACACTTTTGACTACATAACACTGTACATAAACTAAGTGAAAATACCACTCATTAAAGTTCTTATGGGTTGCTTGGCACCCACTGTTTTTAGCTATAATATAGGAATTACGTAAATGTGCTACATTTACAATTTTCAAAGATGTGTGTGTTTCTGTTACCAGGCAGGCAGCTGTTGGTGTTACAGGCAGTGTGCTGTTCAAGTGGTGTAACACAAGCCGTCCCGCCAGGCTCTGGGTGTCTAATGACAGTCTTGTTACGAATTGACAACCCGCCACCACATGTGGCGCTGCACTGACTCCAGGGTGACCACTCACTCAACAAACATCCCACTGGAGAGAGAGAGAGAGGACGGACACAGATGGGAGAGTTGATAGGTGATGACAAAGAAAACGTTCAGTGAAATGTGCCCTTATAACACTAGGTTGAATTAGTATGATCATTCTCAATTGCACATGTGTGTATTTGTTCCATGTCAGACCAGGACATGATGGCACATCACAGCTCTCTGTTTGAATGGTGTCAGCACAGGAAGGACCACCCTCTTTGTCCTGGCAGACGCGTGTCCTTGTCCTCTGGCCATGCCCACAAGAGGCTGAGCAGTAGGTCCATGGGCTCCAGGGCTCATATACTGGGCAGGGAAACTTGGTGCACACCAAAGTGCCATTCTCACACACACTGCAAATGGAGGGGTGTTTGGAGAGGTGGGATAAAAGCTTAATCTCATCCTTAGTGGAAAAGTAAGGTATCTGAACTCTAGAGCCAAGTATAACAGACCTAAACAGGCTATAAAGTCTGAAACTATTATTACAGACCAATTAGTATGAACAAGCTCAAACTTGTAATTTTGACTTTTCACAGCTAAAACTAAAATTTACACAAAGCTGTTCTCACCAGGTGTTACAGTCCATGGAAAGCTCCTCTGTAGGGATGAACTCCAGTGTCCCGTTGCTTGATGGGACACCACAGCGACACACTGTCACTGACACACAGTGGCCATCCTGTAACAACTGTCCCTGTGGACACCGACAACCTAACAAATGAAAGAAAGAAAAATGAGAAATATAAAAAATAAAGAAACTGATATTGTCCTGGGTGATGCAGTAATCAAAGAGTCTTTTTAAGCTACGGTTAACTGTTAGAAGACAAAGATTACCTGGGTGACAGGTTCCTTGGAGACACTGTACATGTTCCCATAAGTCAGTGCAGCTGCGAGGACATTGATTGGCACAGCTCTCTTGGTAGGTCCGCCCCCTATCCTCACAGCGCTCACCTAGGAAACAAAAAATAAATAAAACTGAATCTTTCCCACTCTTCCTGAGTAAGAGACATACGCAAAGCTCACTGCATGTGCTGCAGAAAGTGACTCACTTTTTTGGCTTTTTTTAACCATTATTAATTAGAGAGGGACTGGAAATATTCGATTGGCATGCAAGAAAGGTCTCTGCAATAAATGATCTGTTGGGACTCAACGGATGAGTTTATTAATGTGGGTGATTTTAACTGAACTTTGAATCAAGGACTGCATTCCTTTTGTTCTACAATCCTGATAAACAGTGAATGCAGCCATTGATGTCTATCTGATGTGTGCACTCCGCCCCCCCTCTACCTCCTGGCATCGTGCCATCCAGCAGCCGACCATGACAAAGAAGCTACCTTCCTTCAGAACCAAACTCTTTACGCTCATAGCAGCGATTTGAGACCCTGCATAAGATTCTTGCAACTAAATTTAGCGCCAAGACTGCCGGCTAAACTTTAAGAAGCAACTGAGCAGCCGACAACAGGCGAGCAAACGTCTTCCCTACCTGTAGACAGACACTGCACAGAGTTTTCCAAAACCTGATCCCCAATTCTCTGCCCACCTGCCCCGGACAGACAGACGCCGGCCAGTAGAGCAACAACGTCCAAAAGCAACCTCTCTTCTTCCGCACGGACTGGTAACAACCACTAGAGTCACTCTTTCACCAATATGGCCTCTGTGCCATTTTTTATTAGCTACCTTTTGTTGGATCAATTTTATGACCCAACACACATATGTGGACACACATACACACCTTTCGTCTGTAGTTTAGTGTAGGTAGTTAGTCTTCATATTGTGTATTTTTGCTTTATGTTTTTAAATAAATGTCTGTGTTTCATTATGCTGAGCTCTTTAATGACTCACAAGAGTGAATAATTTGCCAACCTCTTCTACGCTGAATTCCAAATTCTTCATCTATTAATGTTAATTTTGAGTTCCAAATTGATAGTTTAGTGTATTTTATGTGACTCAATCAATTGACTATAATTTCCTTTTAGTCAGAAAGGTGGTTATTTATGATTATCTTTGATAATCTTGATAGCCAAACCTAATTGGTCGCACCAACATCAATTTAGTGCCCCTTCAATCATCATAAACCCCCAACAGCTCTGAACCCAAAACATAATTTATTTACCCATAAATTGCTGATTAACGTTACTTACCTTTCTGATAACTTCCTTTGTGTTTGTGATGGTATGTAAATATCTAAGTGTAGTTACTTTTAAACAAAGGGACAGTTATACCTGGGCAGAGTCCTGTGTTGCAGCTCTGGCTCTGTGTCTGTTGACTTTTGCACCGGGGTCCTGGAGGAGAGGCCAAGGGTCGTCTGTAGCGCTGTCTGACTCCACCACTGCATGGTTCTGCACAAGCTGTCCAGGTGCTCCACACACTCCACTGACACATATCTGGAAGGGTAGAATGATTATCATAACCACCATCAACTCTGTTCTCATCCTAATTATAATGAATGTAATTATTATGATGACTGTTGAAATACTCATCACCGTCAACGAGAACAAAAGCATATTTATTTTTTATGGACTTATGTACAAGCACACTTGAGCTGGTGAGATATCTGATATATATGTTAGAAATCAGAGTTTGTTCTATTTATTCATAGTAAATAAAATCATTCTTTGCACGCACGCACACACACACACACACACACACACACACACACAACACCAAATCAAATCAACCTTATGTATCCTCACAGAAACCAAACTCTTCCTTTCTTCAAATCCATTTTCACTCCTTTGGGGAATAATGAGAATTAGTAGGCAGTGGGGATTCACAATGCCATTTTTCATGATAGATACTGATTGCAAGCACTTAAATGACCTACTACTATAAATATTCACAGAAATATCGATGAAAACCTGCTACCACACTAGATTTTTACCACACTAGATATTTTGAGATTTCAACCCAGATAAGAAATCTGGTCTTTGTTCCAAATGCTCCCCAAACCATATATTAACAGTTATTGTAATCAATTTGAACTGGAAAACTGGGTGTGACTTTCTGGCACTTTCCTAATCTGGTTTGAATCTTACTTGTAGGATAGAGACTACTTTGTGTTGATCGGTAATTGGAGTCTGAGTGAAAAAAAATGACGTGGAGATCCCCAAGGCTCTATTCTCAGGGCTCTTCTGTGCAAACTCTACATCCTTGATGTGTAACATGGAAAATTGCGAATGACATTATTGAGGCATATTCGCGCGAGGTTGAAAATGTTCTACTTGGGGGTTGTATTTACTGGTGTGTAAAAACAAAATATATGGTGGTCAAACTCACACGAGTAACAGGAGGCGAATATTCAATTCGCATTTGGTGTGAACATGCCAGAAAGTGTCCAGTTCAGTTTTCAGGTCTTTGCACTGGCCTCCTGCATGTCAAATAATTGATCTTTTACTGAATAGTTTAGGGCTAAAATACATCTCTGATCTGCCACTATGTTATGAAATGTCAAGAGCTATCTGGCCTTCTGGGACAGGTCTGCTTATTATTCCAAAGGTCAAAACTAAACATGGAGACGCAGTATTCAGTTTTCAAGCACTGCTCCAACTCTGTTCTTAAATGTTGTGCTTAATATATTTCAGTTTTCCACTGCTCTTTATTCAATGAAGTGTTATAAAGTCACATCCACAAAACAACAGAGCAGTTTCCAAATACACAGACGTTTCTCTGTAAAAACGTATTTTAATTTCACATAAAATATTACAGGTTTTACAAATGTAAAAAGTTTCACCACAACAAATACATGTAAAGTAATATTTATGCATTTGTGGCGACAACAAGTAGAAAGACCCAGTGTGCACGTATAACTATCGCTTAGCAAATAACAAACTGAACCGAGCCCTGACTACAGTTGAGCGCATATGCTGTTACTTTAGTTACTATCACTTGTTCACTACTTAGCACAAGACCCATGAAAAATATGAAGATTCTGAAATGTTCCAGCTTAGCAGTCAATCTATCCCTTAGTCACAAAACACGGGCTTGCTGGCAGGACCCCGAGTACATCATTTGATTGATGCTACTAGCTTGCTAAATTTAGCCAGGCACTACCCTGGCTGTGTGTGAGTATATTATTTTTTCCGTGATAATGCTAGATTGTGAAAAACAAATATGTGTTGAAATTGGTAGGAGGAGAGATAGTTAGCTGTTAGCAGCCAGTGGGCAGAAGAGTCCTGTGGTGTGTTTACAGATAACAGAGCTAAACACAGAGTCAGCTCTATTTCAGTGCGCTGGTGCAGCGCTTAACGGCGATGGCCGGGAAAACTGTCTAAATGTAGTGTAATCTGTCAGCCAGTGGCAGCAACAACATAATTGTCAGCTGACAAAACAAACAACGTCGGCTTACATGGTAAAAGCATAGACTGTACATGAATGATGCATCTCCACTTCCTCCCCTTAGACTGTAATAAAGCCAAAATATCGAGTAGGGCACCTCTGCCAGTGTTGCAAATTCTTTTCCAATGAAAGTAGCTAGCAAATAACAACTTGGTCCTTCCCAATACCCTTTCCTCGGTCCTCAGTCTGGGACTCCCTAAGAAAGATCACGTAGCTGAATTTCTGTGACAAAGAGGCCAGAACCTGCTGGAGGAGGAAGGGTGACGGGATCTTAGAACATCACAGACTCACTGAACTCTCAGGTAAGAAAAAATAATAATAATATATATATTATTTTATATATACAGAGAATAAATTGAGGGGGGGGGGGGGGACCTACTGAAAACGGTGATGATGTTTTGATTAACGAGTATGGAAATATTTAAAAACATGTAAATATATAAGTGATATATTGTTGACGAGAACAAGAAAAAAACATCAGAACCAAATGTTGTAAAGAGGAAAGTGAAGTGTTAACAGGTGGTGGAAATTACAGGTTGCAGAAAGGTGAAAAGGATGTGACGTACAAGTGGAGGAAGTATGGTTTTTCAGGAAATTTAAAGTGTGCTAGAATGCGCAAAATTAGTACAGGAGATAGCGAATGAATGTGGTAAAAATGAAAAGACATGTTAGCAAAACGGTCACACAGAGGCAAGAACATGGTTAAGTAAAGTAAATAAGCGAAAGGGAGATGAGATAATACAGATCTCCCAAAACAACTCATGTGTCATTGACAAAAGCAAGAGATGAGATGGGCGGACTTGGGTGAATTTGTAACAGTATGTGAATAGACAGGTAATTGGATATTTGTGGGAAGTGGGGTAGAAGACAACTAAAAGCTTATTCCAGTCCAATAAATTGGACAATACATGCTAAACCTGCTGTACATCTGCAGGGACAGACAAAGAAAACTATCAGACCTACATTCATTATCACTGAGGAAATGGTACATGATTTGAGCAACATACCACTGACAATATAGTCTCAGGGGACTGCAGATGGGTTATTAAAAATAACACCAAAATCATTGTTCTGCCCACACCAGAGGCAATATCCACTCAAACCTGAAGCAGGAATAGAACCAATCTTAAAATATTTTTTAATAGCTGGTGTAATAATAGAGTGTCCGGATTCACCTTGTAACACTCCTTTGTTCTCTAAAGGATGGCGTATGGTACAGATTTAAGACCAGAAAACAAATACATTTCAGTCTGCGAGATAAGTAATGCCTTTTTCTCAATCCCACTACATCTAGATAGTCAATTTTGGTTTGCTTATACTAATAAAATGAAAAGGTAAACTTATACCAGATTAGCCCAAGGATATTGTGAATCCCCAACTATCTTTTCACAAGCAATGTCAGCTAATTTGGCTAAATGTATGCCCTCTAGCCAACTCTTGCTTTATGTTGATGATATCTTACTTGTGTCTCAAAACCTTGAAGACTGCAAATCAATAGTTCTACTAAACTTTCTAGCTGAGCATGTACATAAAGTCAGCAAAAGTAAGCTACAGTTGTGGCAAATATTTAGGTTACAACCTCTCACAAGCAGAAAGACATTTGGATGAATATCAGATGGTGATAATACTGCAAGCTCCTAAACCAAAAACAAAATGACAGATGATGTCATTTTTAGGCATGATAAATTTCTGCAGGAGCTGGATATCAAATTATGCAGCAGTCACAGCACCACTGTCAGGCCTAATCTATGACACCCCACTGTCTGCATCAGCCCCTACAGGTCGCCGGAATAAGAGGAGGCATTTGTAAAAATAAAACAATTACTAGTGAGCACAGCAGTACTAGGACAATCTGACTATTCAAAAACATTTATCCAGACTGTTGACTGCAAAGGCGGGTACATGACATCAGTACTAACTCAAGTGTATGGTGAATAACAAAGACCAATAGCTTACTACACGACAAAATTAGACGCGGTAGCAAGGGCATGACCGCCATGCGTTCAAGCATTAGTTGACCACAACTACAGTGGCAATGCAGGCTTCGGCCTGAGTGGTATTGGTTCACCCGCTGACACTGAAAGTGCCTCATGCACTGCCAATAATTTTACTACAAAATAAGATTTCATAGCTTTCACTATCTAGACACCGCTCATGAATTACTGGGTTATCACAACCAAACCCGACAATAGAGAGATGCACCACCATGAATCCAACAACACTGCTGCCAGTGGTAACTGATGGCACACAACAGAAAAGCTTAACAGAAATAACAGAAAGTGTATTGCCACGACCAGACTTAACCGACAGCTCCTACACAGACCCACAAATAACAATGTTTGTAGATGGTTCAAGTAGGAAAAACCCAGATGGTACAAATGCTACAGGTTATGCAGTAGTAACGATGGACAAAGTGCTAATAGCTAATTCACTACCAAAACATTATTCCACACAAGCAGCTGAATTGGTAGCTCTAAAAAATCATGCAAACTAGCTAAAGATAAAGTAGATAACATTTACACTGATAGCAAATATGATTTCTCCATTGTACCTGTTTTTGCACAACAATAGGAAAATAGAGGTATGGTAACTTCAACAGTAAAGCCAATAAAGAGAGAGATCTCATATTGAGTCTATTAACAGCCATCCAACTCCGTAAAAAGGTAGAAATTTGTAAGTGTGCAGCATATACCACGTGTATGTGATGTACAGATTCAATCTCAATAGGAAACAACAAAGCAGGGGTGTATTCCAGAAAGCATGGTTAACTTACCATCTGGTAAACTCTGAACTCTCGGTTGATCAACTGAAAACCTGCTTACTCTGAGTATGTCCGTTCCAAAACACCTGAAAAGAGTTAGTTCAATCAACCTCCTATGGGTGCAAGCTTAAAACATAAAGACACTTCCTATGGATTGCCGAATTCATGAGTTACAATGGAAACTCAAGGTGAAAGAAAACGGGGAGCATAATTCACAGAAGAGGTTTTAATCCTGGCTTATGAGGAATTCAAGCCCATTATCATGAAAAAAAGTAATACAGCTGCATCAGCGAAAGAAAGAGCGTTGGCTTGGCAAAAAGTTACCGACAGAGTAAATGAGTGAATTTAAAAATATCATAACTCTCTCCCAAATTTAAATCTTCAACACTCTCCCTTTTTATTATAGTGGGGGGCCACCACCACTTCCCCTCACCTCAGCTGAGGAGCTAGCTCTGTCCCTTAATAAAGGGTGACCAGTGGTCGATGGCATTCCTGGGGGCACTTCATCACAGTCTACCCCCATTTTTTTGGCAGCACTCAGACCCCAACACAAAATCACTGTAGTTACGCATGTAAAACAGAAGAAAATAGACTTGAAGGAAAACATGGCTAGAACTCTTTCTGTGCAAATACGTCATAAATTCAAAAGTACATTTTATTATTCCTCAGGAGATGGAGTTTGTCCAGTAGTCAACTGTGAATTATATATGTTCAAATTTCCGGTATTTCTGAGCACTTTACCTTTATAAATCTTTAGAACTTTATATATAACTGTATCTACTAATGAAGAACGCAAAAGAACAAAGAGCAATGCACAGAATCTGGTAAGAGCAGACCCTCAGTTTGTCAAATTTGATATGTGAGATTTCAAAAGGTTTGCTACATAAATTAACGATTCTTTTGAAAAACGGTAACACTCTCTCAAATTTCCGTTTGGTTACAAAAACACATCAATACGTGGCCTTATCACCCTCTCACTGTGAAAAAAGCCTCGTATACTCTGTGCTTCTACATCCAGAGAATACACCCCAGACGTAGAAGCTAAGAGAGCAGCTTCATAAACAGCTGATATTTTATACGCAGGGGCACAAGGTACACACATTGAGCAACAAGTGTTAAAAGACATGCAGATAACAGCACCTGCAACAGAGAAGAGGAAATGGGAAAATAAAGGGGAAAAACTAAACAACACTTGACCAGAAGAAAAACCATCCTACCACTCAGCTTATTCAAATATGCTGCATTATTGAGCCATGGACCTTGTCATGTCTCAACAGGAGGGATGGTAGCAATAATTGGGAGAGTATTCACAGCATATGGATTCTCAAACTACTCTAAAAAATGTTTTTGTTTAACCTGTATTATCTGTGCGAAACACAATCCACAAGGAAACTTAAGACCAAAAAGAGGGCAATTTCTAAAACCTCAATTCCCATTCCAACACATTTGCATGGATTTCATAGAACTAAATAAGTGTGAGGGAAAGAAATACTGCCTGGTGATAATTGATATGTTTACAAAATAGGTAGAAGTATTTCCATGTGCACACCCAGATGCTAAAACAGTTGCTTAAGCAATAGTGAAATAAATAGCTCCAAGGAATGGTTTTACAGAGAAAAGTTTAGAGTGACAAGGGAACACGTTTTGTATATGTCATCTCACTCATGGCACAGACACTAAACATTTTATTATATTACATATCACCCAAAATCTGAAGGGTTGGTTAGAAAGAGACAATGAATTTATCAAGTCAAAACTGAAGGAAACCATGGAAGAGACAGGGCAAAAAAACTGGTTGTACTGAATCCCCCTGGTAGAGTTAAATATGCATGTTACACACCAGGTTTAACTCCATTTGAAATAATGTATGGAAGTCCATACAAAATCCCACAGCTAAAACCATTTAACAGATCTGAAGAAGAAAAAGAACAAACATTAGCTGATTACATGATACAAATGTTAACAAAGACAGATATCTTTTCTATTAATTCTATTCCAGAAATCACACCAAGTCCAAAGGATCCAGTGGCACAGCCAGGCGATTGGGTGTAGGTGATCTGGTCCAGCCCACGGTGGTAAGACCCATTTCAGGTCCTACTCACCACCCCATCTGCTGTCAAAGTTGCTAAGAGAACCACTTGGGTCATTCTGTCACACTGTAAAAAGGTATTTGGGTTGCCTGAAGAGGCAGATCGGACTGAAGGCTCTTAAATTGTGGTTCGCCAGTGACTGAGGGAAATCTGGGCTAAAAATGGGGCTCATTAGCAATGCTTAGCGGGCCGTCTCAAACCCAGTGAAGAATTAAGATCCCAGTCATATAGAGGTGATGTTATTGTAGCTTACAGTGCCCCCAGAAGGAACCCCAGGAAAATGATTAGACAAAAAACCATGGCATCCATTCAGACATCCAGGGCTCAGAGGCTTTAGGTCACTTGTTCGAATGCGGCTCGAAGGACCAAGTTGTTACAAAAATCTTATTCAAAGACAACAGAGTCACTGGAATCTCAAACAAAAGTATTAACTTGCAGGAAGGAATCAATACATGCATTTCAACAGTACAAAATTGAAAGATTAGAAGCACTCGGCAATAATCTTTTATTGCCTTGGCACCCCTCAAGGTCCCACAACAGATGATTCTAGTGTGTGTGCTAGTGTGACTTGGCCTTGTGGTTATCTTCTGTTTTGCAGCTGCATTGTCTTGTTGCTCTTCTGTGTTCTCACAATGTAAGTTCAGGATGTATAAAGAATAGTTTATGTAACAGTTTAGTGTTTAATATATTTATTGAAACTTTAACATCATAAAAATACAAAAAACACACAAACAGGACAGAAAGGAAATCCACCCTAAATCAACAAACCTTCCCAATCCTCAGTGTTAATTAAAGCAATAAAAAAAAATAGCATTCACCAAAGAAACTGCAGTATTGTACAATACGGGATTGCCCAGAGCAGCTCCAAACTGTCTATTCCTAAACCTGTGTCGAGGTTTGGTTAAAAAAACAATAAACAGGATTTCTTTTTGGAGCCTCTCATCACGTATCTATTATTTTACAGTTTTAAATTAAATAATATCTCATTGATCCAATGTGATACCGTGGGCGGGGCAACATCCTTGTATTTCAAAAGGATCAAGCGGCGTGCCAACAGAGTTGAAAATGCTATAACCTTTTGCCCCCCGACAGCTAACCCTAACCCTTCCGGAGCAACTCCAAATAGCAGCGTGAGCGGATTCTGAGTCATTTTAATTACAAGCATTGCAGAAAGGGCCTCACAAACACCTCCCAAAAAGTTCTGTATTTTAGGAAAAAGCCAAAACATATGAATTAATGTGGCTTCCGCGGATGTAAATCAAAACTTAGTCAATTTAGACTTGTAAAGATGCACCTGGGGAATCACTATAAACTGAATGAGAAAGTGTCTAGCGCATATGGAAGATGAATGGATTCTCTTCAAAACATCAGCCCAGGTTGTGTCACTAATTGAACACTGAAGGTCTTACTCCCAAGCTGATTTGAGTGCGGGGAAAGAAGGGAGATGTAAACGGAAAATAAGGCTCAGCAAAGATGATATTGCTCCTTCTTTGGACGATTTGAAAGACATAAGTTCATCAATTATATTACTCACTGGTTTGTCAGGAAATCCTGGGACTGAACCCGAAACAAAATGCCTTTTTAAAAACTTGCAAGTATTTAAAAAAGTGAGAAGCAGGGAGAGTATATTTAAAAGACAGCTGTGTAAAGGAGGCGAACTTGCCTTCAATAAAAAAATCCTTAAAATATTGTAAACCTTTACCACATATTAAAAGTGGCATCTTGCATTAATAGAAGGAATCAATTGTTGGATGCTATCATACTGGAGAGGCTCATGTTCTGGAGGCTAAAGTGATTCCTGAATTGTGCGTAGATCCTGATGGAGTTATTAACCACAGGGTTTATTGATTGTAAATGAACTGATGCTCCAATCACTGCAGACAGGGACAAAGAATCGCAAGAGTGCTTCTCCATCTGAACCCAGACCGGACCACTACCGTCAGAATAATGCAACCAAAACGACAAAAAGTACACATTTGTTACCCAATAATAAAATCTATGATTCAGAAGAGAATCAGGACCTGCCGCTAGTCTCCTAAAGGGGCGGGGCAGCAGTGAAACTCACGTGACACAGGTACAGTGAGCCGTCTCTCTTCTAAACCATCTCTGCTTAACCTTCTTTCACTTTTCCCCAGATTGCTGCTGCTTCAGCCAGTTTGGCACCAAGTGCTCTTACCCACCTTAATATAGTGAATACATTTTTTTTGTCTTGTTCTTTCCCTGAACCAACGTTTCCTTGTGCTTCAGGATCATCTCCTGCTTACCTGTCAGCCTGCTACTCTCTGCCTGCCATGCTCACTGTTCAGTTCTGCCATCCACCATTTACCCCTTTGCCCTCCACCAGGTAGAACCCTCATGCACCCTCTCATCATCCATTCTAAAGCCTTTTGTAATAAAGTCCTCATTTGGTCATCTAGCCCAATCGAGTTTGTCAAGACACTTATGCCATAATTTTGATTATACAAGACTGTTTTCTACAAACAGTTCTCAAAAGTATTCTCATACGTATTTAATTATAAATGGGTACATTGTGATAAACTATTCAAAGTAAACTATTTACTTGCACAGAAAAGTTTAGATGGAGATGAAAATGAGATAAGAGTCCAGTGTTGTCCAGCAGCATTAGAATGCAGTGTTGATGGTGGCTTAGAGTCCAGTGATGGGAACGGGACAGGAGAGACGAGGCCAAGGTGCTGCTGAAAAAGATGATCAGGTCAGCGATATCCGTATACAGGAGCATATCCACAAGTCCCATCATTCCCATAATCATGTAGTATCATGTAGCATTTCACTTTTAAATTACTGTCACTGGAATAATGATAATTTTGCACTGATCAGGCCAACTGTCCTACTTCTGATTCCATCACTACGGTGCCAGAACATTTACTGATCACCTGACAGCAGTAAATGTAGACTATTGAATTGATTGGTAATACCAGTTGTATTGTGAATTACCAATTATTAGCCTTACGCTTAATTTACTTTTTAAAAAGCGACGATGTACAGCTTAATGTCCTAGCCTTAGTGCTCACAGATGCTGGTTGTGTTTAGTTATTAACGTTAGCGTGTTTAATGTTTACAGTTGTCAGCATGTATTGCTGCTATTCATGCCACACATACAAAATCTCTCTGTACCTTAACTAAATGATTTCATGTGAGCTAGCTTGTACACCACTGCCACAGGTAGCTAACACTAGCATTCAGAAACTAAAGGTAACGTCCGTAAATAAGCAAGCACAGCAGAGAACACTCACCTGGAGATGACCATAATGAACACAATTCTGAATCATGACTGCTGGGTTAAATAAGATGCTCCACCTTGTCTTTCTCCTCATGGTTGAAGCCAGTTGGATATTGTCCTTCTTTGTTATCTCCTGTTGTACAGATGGCTCTTGTTTTATACAGTACAGACTGTAGTTTCATCAGCTCATGTGAGGAAATCACGCCACCAGCTGGTGTAACTAGTAACTAAATCAATTTAAGGATTCCTTTTTACAGATCTGCCGCGGTACAAATTGGGCAAAATTCCTCCAAGTTTGTATCTCTGCGGACTGGAGATTATAAGATTGCGTTGTAACTTTTTTTAATTTGGCCAGTAGCTGTCAGTCAAAAAACAATTTCATCAATACACCACCTGAACCATTAATCACTTTTTAATTCAGCGAATCCCTTCATAGTATTATGAGGGGGAATGTACTCTGTTACCAACTAGTTCAAGTTAGCAACAAAGAGAGGAATCCACACAGACAAAAAGAGGTACATTTGCCAATTGATTTATTAAGTCAAACCATGACAGGTTAATGTGGTGTGAAAGTGTAGGGAATCAGTAGTATAAGGAGTGTATGAAGGTGTCCCAAATGTATGAGTGGTAAGATACAAACCAAACCAAAGGTAGTATAGTAGACCCAGATGGTGGCTCACCTGAGAGTGAGAGCAAGAGAGAGACCAGAACAAAGAAGGCTGGGTATATATAGACAAAACCTCTGCCCTCTCTCAGGTAGACAACACCTGACGACCCACCCACTCAATACAAGACAACCCTCTTAAAGGGGAAGCCCAAGGTGGGTTGTCACAACTCAAACAGCTCAAGCTACATTGTACCAGACAGCTTTTCATCTAGCTAACATTAACGCTATGCTAGTTAACACTTTCTGCTTATGGCTTATCAACTCCTGGATCATAACAGAATATAGTAACTTTCACAACTGCACATTTTAGAAAAAACACCCCAAGATTATCAAAAACAATGAATTATTTGTTTTTGTTTCCGGCTTCCAGCATTACCTAGCAAGCCTTCATTTTCCCAGGATTGTGCCCGGTGGGTGGATAAGTATCCAACTGCAGTCCTCCCTCCTGAGGCCCCTAGTTCTGTGAGCCAATTGGGTGTGATCATATGTAGTATTCTGCTGTAGGAAGGCTATGTAAACATTCACTTATTTCACCTTAGCAGTCCACCAAAATCTGTTGTTACAAATTTGAGACGAGAAATAAGAAATCCAGTTGCTAAAACTTCACTCATAGATCTACAAGGCCTAATTTAAAAGTTTGTTCTGACTTTCGTAAGGCAAGGGTATGACTGCACGTTTTCACTGCTTTTCTAGCCTTTTAGCTTACTACTGTAATTTCCCATAGAGGTTAGTGAGTTAGCTAACATTAGCTTCAAGTCTACCGCATACAGCCAGCGTCTAGCTTTCCAACAAAACTTGCGACATGTAATTTCTAAAATGAACAGTGATGAAAGTGACTATATTCTTTTATGAACAAAAGTTGCCTACTTCCGCTTTAAAAAGTTGATTAAAAATGTTCTTTGACTCCAGCTTAAAACTTTGGATCTAAATATTGAGAAACAATGCAGCTGCTTCTTTGTGTTACACCTCTCCCTTATCCCTATAAGAAAGATGATTAGCTGAATGAAAAACTGATGGACAACTGGTTCAAGCTGCTTATTGGTGAAAGTTGTTTGATTGACAGAGGCTTATAAGTCTCTGATTGGCCCAATAAAAAATGATTGACAGTTACCGCTCCAATTCAAAGTCTCCAGTCTGCAGAGATACCCTACTCCAAAATTCCACAAATAAACAGGAGGGAAGTCACAAATGTCACGTGGCCCACATGCTGACAGGAAGCAATCTACAAATGTGCAAAACCCTTTTTACATGTAAAAATAGATCCACAAATGCCTAAATATTACTTTACATTAATAATTGTGTTGAAACAATTTAAATTTAAATAATTTTTATGTGAAATTAAAATATGTTTTTACAGATATGCATATTTGAAAATTGCTCTGTATTTTTGTGGACATGACTTTACAAAACACCAATTTAAAAATGTTTGGGAATAGTGAGATGTTTGTATATTATGGTACACATTTGTAGGTTTTTTGCTGTGGATAAAAATCCACAAATACGTATATATCACTTTACATGAATTTGTTGTGGTGAAACTATTACCATTTGATAAACCTATAACATTTTTATGTGAAATTACAATGCATTTTTACAGAGTAAGTTATGCATAATAATTGCTCTGTATTTTTGTGGCTATGACTTTACAGAACACAAATGTTTGTGGATATTGAGATTTGTGTATTATGGTACACATTTGTGAATTGTCTTCTGTGGGTTACAACAAGTCCAATAAAAACTTTCTTAAATTTCCTTTTTGTTGAAAGGTGCTACACAAATAAATTTGCCTTGCATTTTATTCCACGCATATTTTGGCATGAACGTATTTCCCTCTCCTCCCCGAGAAAGCCATGCTAGAGTAATTTCATCACCATAGTCACTCTCTAACCCAATTTGTAAATCATGTTTCTATGGTGCCATGCTTGTCTAGCTCTGACAAGTTAATTGCATCGTCTGTATACAATGTTATGATGGGAGCAATGTATTAAACTGCTCATCACATTCACCCCATTCACACACTGATGGCAGGAGCTAACTGCCCATCAGTACATAGGAACTAACTATTCACACACCGAAGGCACAGCCTCGGGAGCAATTTGATAAAGGACTCACTCGGTTCAGAGTGAACCTCTTTTTGTCCTCTTGAACAGACACCATTACCTCGGCAGATATTAGCATCTGGACAGAGCTTCTCCTCTACCAGTGGTCTTGGGCATTGGCTCTCCTCCTCTCTAGAGATTGGAAGACCAGAATCCAGGTCCAAACAGGCCCGGAAACGGCTCTGGATTGAGACCATCTTACTTTCACTTATAACTCCTGCTTGGGAGGTGCTTTGCTGCAGGGAGGAAGAGGGTACACAGGGAGAACAGGGAGTCCATTCTGACCACTCGCTGAGAATGACTGAAAAAAGAAAAGGCAGGGTAACAGGATGATGGGATTATTCAACCAGGAGCTCTTTACATTACTCTCATTACTGTGCTTTCTTACCTTCACACTCTCTCACGTCACACTGCAAAGTTCCATCATGGCAAAGGCTGGGGGGACATTATGGCCAAAAAAACATTATAATATGTCAAACTGAGTCACAGATCCCTGACAGACAAGTATAGAGCAAACAAGAAATGGATAAAAAGATAAATATCAGAGAATGATTAAGATGCAGCAGAGAGGCACAAATATAGTGATAGCCATGGCAAAAGTCCCTCATACTGCAACAATCCTGTTTCAATGCCACGCTTGTCACTAAAACACCACCAATAAAATACAGTTGCAGTTACTTAGCATAAAAATGTTCCTCAAACTTTCTGTCTTTAAAAATCAAACTACTTTGGTGAAACAAGGGACTGATGCAGAAAACAGTAGGCCTTCTGCCATGGCTCCATATGTTTTTAACAGCCAGGGTCTAACCAGGTACTGCAGCCTATGGTCACTGTGGCCCCCTGAGGGACAGTGACAGGTGTGGGCGGTTGTCCTGAAGCTTGGTGCTGCAGGTGGACGCAACCACACTCCTCTGGATGAACACAGCTACCATTCTGCTGCAGCAAGCCCTGGAAGGGGAAACACACAAAAACTTGTGCAGTGGTAACGTTTTTGGTTTGGTTCTTTTGGTTTTACAATTGAGGCCAAAAAGATGTACAATTAAACCTAACAGTTCTTTTCTCCTCTATCTACAGTATAATGCTCAATGAATATATGTTGCTAACTACAAGGCAAAATAGCATATTGTAAAATATATAACATTTATTTTGCAGCTAGTAATTGTCTTAACATTTAAAGTGGTTAAAATCTATATATTTATAATGTATCAAATGACAACGTGAAAACAACTTAATATGAAAGGGGTCGCACATAGTGATGAACCTGAAGAGAATTATTAGCTGAATTCAGCTCATTGTTTAGCTGTCTGGCCCACAATTTTACTGTTCCCTTTCAAAAGCTTCACTCAATGCTGCATGCAGTATGCATACGGGAACGTCTTTGCGTGACTGGCTGTGAAAAGTGTGTTTAAAAACGTCAACGAAATTGGATCAAGCGAAAGTAGATATAAGTAGATGTGCTCCAGCTGCCAGCCTTCAGGTCTTTTTGTTTTCAGATCGTGTGGTGTGTGGACTGGAGCTGGAAGTCAAGTAAGGTGACTTTTTCAACTGGCAGAAAGGTAAGAGAAAATCTAAAAGTTGAAAATGGGCCAGCAGTCTGAGTTTTGCGTGTGTCTCCGAGCCCGATGGCAGATACGGACATACACACGTTTACACACGCTTTGTGTGTTTGGGGAAGAGCACGTGATCGCTGCATTTGGTGAGTGCCAGCAGTGCTTCCCCCGTGTGATCCCGAAGCACTGTTGCCTCTTCGGTTCGCGCGTGGGATGTGTGGATTATGATCTCTTGGTCTGCTGACTTCTGATAATAAATCCGACGGGGCGCGTCACACATCTGCTTGCTCCGCCTTCCTTTGTGCACGTTACCTTTCCACCTCCGCCACCTTGGGTGTTTTTTGGGGGGTCAGCAGTCTCTAGTGACATGTTGTATGTCCTGTGTCTAATTGTGCTATTTCCCAGGACGCAGGTTATTTAATATCCCCTCAACAGGAAGTGTTGAATCTATTACCACTATCAGGGAATCTGGCAGCGTGGACACTTCTGCCAGGTGTTTCTACATGGGTCAGAACAAATGGGTCCAGTGTATTCATTGTCCTCTGTGTTTCAAGGGCGTGGTCTCCACTTCCATGGAGCTACAAACTCTTCTGAGTAAAGAGGCCATAGATTGTTCCCCTTCCAGAAGGAGAATAGGGCTATTACAGGAGATGCTTCCTGGTTCCCCAGAAGGGCAGGGGACTACGTCCGGTCTTAGATATTTGAGGCTTGAACCTTTCAGTCACAACACTCAAGTTCACAATGTTTACTGTCAGATGGTCGTGTCGCAAACCAACATTGTGATTGGTTCGTCACGATCGATCTGAAGGACGCAGATTTTCATCATATCACCCCTCACATATACAAAATGCATGGATGCAGCGCTGGCTCCATCGCGACTCCAGCAGTCGGTAGGGATGCCATGGCGGGTATCCCCCGCGGGGCGGGGCACGTATATCTGCTTACTCCGTTCCGTGACTCACAAACCTCTCCACCTCCGCCACCTTTGGTGTTTCGGGGAGGCAGCGGTTCACATATTGAATGCCCTGTGTGTAAATCCTGCCATTTCCCAGGACACGGGGTATTTAACATTTCCCCAACAGGAAGCGTTACGGCTAGCACCGTACCTAGCACCTGGCAGCGTGGACACTTCTGCCAGGCGTTGCTGCATCGGTGTTAAGCACAGTACGTTAGTATACAGGATCCAGTTACTTGTTGTCCTCCGAGTTTCAGCGGCGTGGTCTCCTATTCCGTGAGACGTGTTCCCCTTCCAGACAGAGAGTTAGGCTATTACAGTAAAGATGGTCGTATTGCAAATTCAACATCGTGATTGGTTCGTTGCGAACGATTTAGAGCACTCATATTTCTAAATAGAGCGTTCTTTCTCCTACCCAGAGAACGACTTATCTGGGAGTCATTTGGGATTCGGTTGTGATGCGGGCACACTTGTCTCCCGCGCAGATCGAGACCTTTTTGGTGTACGTTGAGCAATGTCGGGCTAGGTCAAAATCTCACTGTTCTTCAGTGTCAAAGATTGTTGGGTCTCATGGCGTCAGCCTCCACGGTGATTCCTATGGGGCTGTTACACATGCTGAGTACATGGGCCAATCCTCGGAGGCTAATAAAAGTGACGCGCCACGGGCTTCGTACGCTAACTATGTGGTTCAGACCCCGGTTCCTTACCTTGGGTCCCACTCTAAGCGTACCATGTCGTCGCAAACTGCTAACGACGGACGCTTCCCTGACGGCCTGGGGTGCGGTCTTAAGTGGTCGTCCAGCCCAAGGGGAATGGGAGGGTCATAAGCTCAAGTGGCACATCAATTGCCTGGCTGTATTTCTGGCCATGAAATACTTTCTCCCCCAGTTGAGAGGCTGTCATGTCCTAGTCTGGGGGACAGTACAGCGACGGTCTCCTATATAGTCACTTGGGAGAAGACTTGCTGTTCAGACAGACTTTATAGATGGGGGAGTGGAACTCCACCCAGAGATTTATTCAAATATGGACCAGATTGTACAGAGCGGAAGTAGACCTCTTCACCTCTTATCTTATCAGATAACGCAATGTCCCTTCTACTTCTCCCTCAGTTCCCCAGCTCCGCTGGGTCTGGATGCGATGGCTCATAGATGGCCCGAGATACGCCTCTATGCCTTCCCCTAGTCAAGGTTCGCCAACACGGATCCGACCTCTTATTGATAGCGCCTCGTTGGCTGAACAAACTATGGTTTTCAGAGATAGAGTATCTCCTCAAAGGCTTGTACCAGGGAGGTCTGTGCTCGCACAATCTCCAGGATAGCGAGACAGATTTTCTCTGGGCCCAGTACCAGCTCTGGTCACTCAAGCCAGCGTACATTCAGAGGGGCAACTGAATGTGGGAGCAGGCTTGCTCTCCAGACAGACTTTAAGGATGGGCAAGTGGAACTCCACCCAGATATTGTCAGTCAAATATGGATGAGATTTCACAGAGTGGAAGTGGACCTCTTTAGGCTCTTGTCAGACAGCGCAATGTCCCCTCTACTTTTTTCTCAGTTTCCCAGCTCCCCTGGGTCTGGATACGATGGTTTATACATGGCCCATAATGCGCCTGTATGCCTCCCTCCAGTCGCTCTGCTCCCGGAAGTTCTAGCCGGGGTTCGCCAACAAGGGTCCAATACCTTTAATGGTGCCTTGTTGGCCGAACGGAATATGGTTTTCGGAGTTAATGTCTCTCCTCAAAGGGTCGCCGTGAGCGATTCTGGCGAGGAGGGACCTTCTGTCTCAGGCGGAGGTCACGATGTTCCACCCTGAGCCTGACCAGCGGAACTTTCGTGTTGGCCCCTATGGGCACCAGCTGAGAAACACTGGGCTGTCGCCTGCAGTTATTTTAAGCATTTTAAGTGCTAGGGTTTCCTCTACCAGGAAGCTGTATGCAGTAGGTGGAGTGTCTTTGTCAGATGGTGCAAGACACGTCAGGTGGATCCAGTTGACTGCCAGATTATGTCAGTTCTGGATTTTCTGCAGAATAAGTTGCTCATGGACGCTTGCCCCTCCACTCTCAGGGTTTATGTGGCCGGTCTCTCGGCTTGCCATGCCCCAGTGGATGGGGCGTCACTGGGGAGGCATCCTTTGTTGGCCTGCTTTATTCGCAGGGTCAGGCGGTTGAGGCCTCCCGTCAGAACCAAGATTCTTTCATGGGACTTAGCTTTAGTTCTTGAGGGTCTGGTTGAGACCCCGTTTGAACCTCTAGAGTTAGCATTGGACAAGCTTCTGACTCTGAAGATGGTTTTCCTAATGGCAATAACCTCTCTGAGGAGAATCGGGGACATGCAGGCTCTGTCGGTGTCATCACCCTGCTTAGATTTTGCCCCAGGTTGGGTGAAGCGATCCTACATCCTCATCCTGACTATCTGCCTATGGTTCGTTTTTCGACTGCACATCCTGTCATTCTGGAAACCTTCTGCCTTCCACCGTTTGTTACGCTGGAGCAGGAGAGACTTCATAGACTGTGTCCAGTGTGTGCTCTCCGGGCTTATGTCCAGCGCACTAGCCAGTGGCGTAGGTCTGAGCAGCTGTTTGTTTGTCATGGGGGCCGTAACAGTGGTTCTGCCACCACCAAGCAAACCATGTCACACTGGGTCAGGGATGCTATTGCTCTTGCCTACGAGGCGCACGGTCAGGCTTCGCCGAGAGGCTTAAGAGCCCACTCCACCAGGGGGGTCGCCTCCTCTACTGCTGTAACAAGGCCCCCTTACAGAGTGTCTGTGATGCGGCGGGCTGGTCCTCTCCACAAACATTCACAAGTTATTATAGTTTGGATGCTTCTTCAACTCCGTGCTCCTGTGTCCTCGAGTCAGCAAGGAAGCTGACTGAAGCTTTTGAAAGGGAACTCTCAGGGTTACTTGATTGTAACCCTGTCCCTGATAAAGGGAACGAGATGCTGCACTGCAGTGCCATGCTGATGCTGCCCCAGGACCGGTCTTCAAACAAAGGGTACCTGAAGGCTGGCAGCTGGGGCTCATAAGTAGATGAGCTCCAGCTGCCAGCCTTCAGGTGCGCTGGGTGTCGTCACCGGCACACCTGAAGCCCAAGGCTATAGTTTCGTTTGAGTCAATTTCATTGACGTTTTTAAAACACACTTTTCACAGCCAGTCACGCAAAGACGTTCCCATATGCATTACAATCAAGTAACCCCGAGAATTTTGGTTCACTCTCACTGCTATCACAGCGTTGTTTATGGCCACAGCAGGCAGCAGTTTTCAGCTAAAAAGCTCTGCTAAACCCACTGTACATGCTCAGCACCAAAAATAGTCAAGCTTTTATGGAAATAATGGTGGTCCGTAATTGCTGGATGTGTAAATAAGCAACTATTTGCCAACAAGTTCGCTATATCAACTTGAAAGGTGATAATATTGCAATGGTCTGTATAACTTGTTTTTGCTGCCCCCAAATTGCTGAAGAAATCAGTTATTGCAGATTTTCAGGTTCAAGTATGCAATGAGACAAATGTAATCCATAGTTGTTAAATGATTTTTGGTACCTGGTGTGTTTTACACCTCTTGTGACCTGTTTCACAACAGAATAATACATTATCTCCCCTCCCTGCTGTATGGGCAAATCATCAGTCTACCAGAGAGCATTTTGCAATAAATCAAAGCTGGAAGCTCCCAAACTGGGCCAAACATTATAAAATTGTCATCGCAACTCATCTCAAAGTGATGTATTAACAACAATATTCAGCACAGCATATTTCACTTTCTAAATTCATGCCAGTATATTTTTGCTCTGGTCTCATACAGACACTAGTCTCATAGTATGCAACTATTTTTACATGCAAAAACGATGTTTTTCAGAATTATTTTTCTGAAATGTTTGTCACTTGCTAATTGCATTTGATAGCTTTACATTGCAAATATATAGTTTGTAATAACTGTTCAGAGAAGGAGCATAAATTTTTGACCAGAGTGTATTGAAGTGTATTCAGGTGTAGAATTAAGATCTAAATACAGAATGTGCACTTCAAGGTGTGTTTGCAACTATAACGTGTGAAACATGTCAAAAAACAGACCACATCACAAATATCACCTTGTTTTACATTACACTAATTTGACTAAATTGTTTAAAACTATGATTCACATGTTTCCTCAATGGCCAGCAATCAAGAATGTACCTTTACAGTATCAAGATTAGTTTCACCTGCCACGTTAATTTTCAGAAACACTGAAGACAATTCAGTGACAATACTTTATTTGAATAAAAGAGTGAACATAGTGTATCCTGTATACACTAAAATAGACTAGGGCTAATGAAATATTTACCTGTGGGCAGTAGCAGCCAGGTGTACACTCCCTGACACGTAAACACAGATCTCCATGACCCTGCAATGCACACTGCTTCTTACAGGGCGCACCACATGCTGAGTACATAAATGGGGCTTCACAATCTACAAACATGAGAAAAAAAACAAGTACATCGTGGACAGTATCAGCATCCACAAAATCAAACACAAACAATCATATGCATGTAGTCAAACACACAACAAATTGTGACCAAAAATAGAAAAGGTGCTTGATTTCCTTTGTGTCTGTTTGGGTCCCAATCTGTTTATTTAAGGTTAAGAATAGAAAATTCAAGTGGACCTTAAGCATAATAACAATGAAAGAATCAAAAACAGGCCTGTTTCTTATACAGATTCATAAATATCCATACTTTTTACCATGGTTGTTAACTCACCATCACATTGACTGAGATTGCATGTCCTGATCTGTGTTTCAACAGGAGTGCACTGTTGTCCCCTAGTGGCTGGGGAGAGAGCTACACGGTAGCGCTGCTGCCTCTGAGACACACAGGAGCACTGAGACCAAACACTCCACTCTGACATAGGACATCCTGCAGAAGGAAACAAAATCAACCAATCTGGTGCTACACACAGGTTAAACAAACACTGCATGTTATTTGTGATTCACAGAATCTGTGAAGCAGCACTTGAATTTGTATTCATTGCTAAGTCTAATCAGTATATAATGGATCTATTTATACACCAAACACTAGGCTATCCTCTTTTACAATACATATACATCTTTCTTACTGACATCAATATTTATGTTTTTATTGGACTTTATTATTTGTAACCCACAGAAGACAATCCACAAATGTGTAAAAATCACATTACATGTATTTGTTGTTGTTACATTTGTAAAACCTTTATCATGTATGTGAAATTAAAATATATATTTACAGAGTAAGTTATGCGTTTGCAAATAGCTCTATATTTTTGTGGATATGACTTTACACTTTCTAAAAAGTACATATTTGTGGGTAGTGAGATATTTGGGTATCATGTGGGTTACAAATAATAAAATCCAATAAAAACTTACATCAGCTACTTAAGTACAGTTAAACCGGTTAGTCCAATAATATCAAATCGATCAGTTTTTTAATCAATTGCCCCATTTAGCTAAGAACAGGGCTTGAAAATACTTCAAATTAATATTTTATTGATTTACTGAATATCAATTCCTAACTACATTTACTCATAAAATGTGATCTCTAGCTTATATAAATTGACTGAGAACAGTTACAGCATCCTATCCACAATTTAAACCAAGCATTCAGTAGTACATCAGGACAAACAAGTGGGCATATAGTACACAAAGAAAGATTGTGCACTAGTGTATTTAAAAAGTTACATTTATTGAGGTGAATATGAGAATGTATTGAGCTATAGATTTTAGGCCATATTATCAAGCCTTAAAATACATACAACATAATCTTGCTTGCCAACATTTAAATATAATTATTAATATTAATTTGTGGTCTGCAACACACGTGTGCTTTATAATGAATATCTTGTATTTCCTTGAGAAAAAGGTGCACACACAATAAATATATTCTCCCAAAAAGACAATTTAGTATGTACAATTACCACATTCTGGCTTCATCAGGTAATATTCAACATATGACCAAGAGGGTCCATGTAAAGACTTCACCTAGTTCAACCCAGGTGTGAGTCCCAGATTGAGCTCACTTACGTCAAAATCAAATTATTTACAATATTTTCAACACAAAACTCACATTTGCCCTACTAAAAAGGCAGGACACAAAATCAGTTCTATGAGACAAATAGGCATTGTGACAGTTGACATTCCCTCTAGGGGCCAACATTGCGAAAGCAAACTGGACGGACAGACAAACAGTTACACTCTGCATTTTCTTGTTTTTCTCCCTCTGTTTCTGCAAACTCTTGTTTCTCAGCCATTCCAGATCCTGATTAGTGGATGGCCCTGCCCCATACTTAAGGGAGGCTGGAGGACAAGGAAGGGGGCAGACCAAGCAGTCCTTTTAATGTCCCAGTTGTAGTTGTTTTGTCTTGATTTGGTATGGTTATTTTCCTGTTAGGCTGGAGGGCTGGTAGTTTAGTTTTCGTGGCTTTGTTTCTTAGTTTAGTTGGGGCACTGTTCTGTTAGCTTAGGGGAGGGGGGTTCTGGGTCCAACAAACCATTGTGTGGCTGGCCCAGGTTTCCTCTATTCTTTTGTTCTTTTTGGCCAGGGCTCCAGGCTCCTTTAGATTTGGTTAACTATGGCATTATTTAATAAGTTTATTTTATCAAACTCATCCTCAGGTATAGCGTTTTGTTTTATGTTGCTGGTCACAAGGTTGAGCCACAAGGTTTCTTATTTTGGCCATAACACATACATACTAAAAACTGCATCTCCTCATGGACTGAACAAGGATTTTGACATAAGACCCTTTTTGAAATTTGTCCATCCTCTTCTAGTTATTAGGTATTTTCACAGATAATTGATTATCATCTAGTACGTTGGGTTACTCATGTGAACTGTTAGTTCATGTCTCGTATTTTTTTGTATTTTACATGTTTACAGAAGAGTGATGGGTCAGCTCTTTGTTTGAACAGGTTTATCCCTATTGTACCATATGTTTTAAAATTATCTTAGCTTACTAGATTAGTTAAATTTACTAGCTACATCACTACATTCAGATGATATTTCTTTCAGGGTGTTAAGCATTTGATTGCAGCCCAGTAAGTTTTATCAGTTTCCTGTCAACTAATTTGTGTGGGCTCAACCAGGGATTTAAACCTGGGCTGAATCAGGTGAAGTCCATACTGTATAAAAACCTTCTTGATCACATGTTGAATATTACCTGATGAAGACATATGTCGAAATGTCGTTATTTTACTTTACAGTGCCTCCTATTTTCTGACCAGCATCAGTTTACCAAGCTGACCACAAAGTTTTATCTGTACCTGGACAAGGCTGTTTGTAACAAAGTTGTGTCTCCTCTCTATTCCTCTCTGCGGGACACACTGCATCTCCTCCATCCTCACATCGACACACGCTGCGCCGCGCCACATAACCCACACCACAGCTCCGGGAACATGCTGACCATGGCGACCAGGGGCAAAGATCATCTGTAGACAAGAGAGTGATGTGTTTGATCAGAACAAATGTTTTTACTTATTTCATAATCATGTTTTGTTGACATTTTTCTTCCAAGATTATACATACAGTTCGTATCGAATTTGATAACTGGAAAAAATCATGTTTTTTAGTAATAGACATACTTAAGATGGCTATAAATTAGGGCTATCAACAAATATTCTGATTTTGATTAGTTAATCTAATTGTAAATTAAAGACTGTCGACTGTGAAAATGAATATTTTCACAAAAAAAAGCAGCACTACCGTCACGAGATTCGGATTTTGGTCAGTAGACAGCAAAATTGTGGAACCTCATGATAAAGCTGTATATGCAAGCTGTGGAAGCTACAGTTCGCCTACCATTCCAGCACTAGCAATCCGAGGATACATCTCGAAAATATGCACCTAAATGATCATGGTCTGATGTCTGGAACTCCACGCAAACATTATTTGTCTATTTTGTAATCTATAGGTATGTAGAAATCCCCCTTATGACGAGTGTGAAATCCAGGTCTGTGACGTTGCGACCGGGGCCCCACCCTGAAGCCAGGCCCAGGGTTGGGGCTCGTATGCGAGTGCCTGGTGGCCGGGTCTTGCCCCATGGGGGCCGGGCTCAGCCCGAACGAGCAACGTGGGGCCGATCTCCCGTGGGCCCACCACCTGCAGGAGGAACCGTAAGGGGCCGGTGCTTTGCGGATTGGGTGGCAGTCGAAGGCGGGGGCCTCGGCGACCCAATCCCCGGACATGGAATCTGGCTCTAGGGACATGGAATGTCACCTCGCTGGGGGGGGAAGGAGCCTGAGCTGGTGCGGGAGGTGGAGAGATACCGACTAGAGATAGTCGGGCTCGCCTCCACGCACAGCTTGGGCTCTGGAACCCAACCCAACGAGAGAGAGACTGGACTCTCTACTACTCTGCCCGCGGTGAGAGGCGGCGGGCTGGTGTGGGCTTGCTTATAGCCCCCCAGCTCAGCCACCATGTGTTGGAGTTCACCCCGGTGAACGAGAGGGTCGTTTCCCTGCGCCTTCGGGTTGGGGATAGGTCTCTCACTGTTATTTGTGCTTACGGGCCGAATGGCAGTGTAGAATACCCGACCTTCTTGGCGTCTCTGGGAGGGGTGCTGGAAAGTGCTCTGACCGGGGACTCCGTTGTTCTACTGGGGGACTTCAAAGCTCACGTGGGCAGCGACAGTGATACCTGGAGGGGCGTGATTGGGAGGGACGGCCCCCCCGACCTGAACCCGAGTGGTGTTCTGTTATTGGACTTCTGTGCTAGTCACGATTTGTCCATAACGAACACCATGTTCAAGCATAAGGGTGTCCGTCAGTGCACGTGGCACCAGAACGCCCTAGGTCGGAGGTCGATGATCGACTTTGTGGTTGTTTCATCTGACCTCTGGCCGTATGTCTTGGACACTCGGGTGAAGAGAGGGGCGGAGCTGTCAACTGATCACCACCTAGTGGTGAGTTGGATCTGATGGCGGGGGAGGAAGTTGGACAGACTTGGCAGACCCAAACGTACTGTGAGGGTCTGCTGGGAACGTTTGGCAGAGTCTCCAGTCAGAGAGATCTTCAACTCCCACCTCCGGCAGAGCTTCAACCAGATCCCGAGGGAGGTTGGAGACATTGAGTCCGAGGGGACCATGTTCTCCACCTCTATTATCGACGCGGCTGCTCGGAGCTGTGGCCGCAGGGTCTCCGGTGCCTGTCGTGGCGACAATCCCCGAACCCGGTGGTGGACCCCGGAAGTAAGGGATGCCGTCAAGCTGAAGAAGAAGTCCTATCGAGCCTGGTTGGCTCGAGGGACTCCGGAAGCAGCTGATGGGTACTGGAGGGCCAAGCGAGCTTCAGCCCGGGTGGTTGCAGAGGCAAAAACCCGGGTCTGGGAGGAGTTCGGTGAGGCCATGGAGAAGGACTATCGGTCGGCCTCGAAGAAATTCTGGCAAACCGTCCGGCGCCTCAGGAAGGGGAAGCAGTGCCCTGCACAAACTGTTTACAGTGGGGGTGGGAATCTGCTGACTTCGACTGGGGACATCCTCGGACGGTGGAAGGAGTACTTCGAGGATCTCCTCAACCCCACCGGCATTTCTTCCATTGCGGAAGCAGAGGCTGAGGGCTCGGTTGTAGACTCTTTGATCTCCCGGGCTGAGGTCACTGAGGTAGTTGAGAAGCTCCTCGGTGGCAAGGCACTCTGGTACAACATCCAGAGTACCTCAAGTCTCTGGATGTTGTGGGGCTGTCTTGGTTGACACGCCTCTGCAGCATCGGGTGGCGGATGGGGACAGTGCCTCTGGACTGGCAGACTGGGGTGGTGGTCCCTCTGTTTAAAAAGGGGGACCGGAGGGTGTGTTCCAACTATAGGGGGATCACACTCTTTAGCCTCCCCGGAAAAGTCTATGCCAGGGTACTGGAGAGGAGAATTCGGCCGATAGTCGAACCTCGGATTCAGGAGGAACAATGCGATTTTCGGCCCGGTCGTGGAACACTGGACCATCTCTATACCCTCACCAGGTTGCTGGAGGGTTCATGGGAGTTTGCCCAACCAGTCCACATGTGTTTTGTGGATCTGGAGAAGGCATTCGACTGTGTCCCTCGCGGCGACCTGTGGGGGGTGCTCTGGGAGTATGGGGTCCGGGGCCCTCTGCTAAGGGCTGTCCGGTCCCTATATGACCGGAGCAGGAGTTTGGTTCGCATTGCCGGCAGTAAGTCAGATCTGTTCCGGTGAATGTTGGACTCCGGCAGGGCCGCCCTTTGTCAACGGTCCTGTTCATTATTTATATGGACAGGATTTCTAGGTGCAGTCGGGGGCCGGAGGGGGTCCGGTTTGGGGACCACAGGATTTCATCTCTGCTTTTTGCAGATGATGTTGTCCTGTTGGCTTCATCAAATTAGGACCTTCAGCGTGCACTGGGATGGTTTGCAGCCGAGTGTGAAGCAGCAGGGATGAGAATCAGCACCTCCAAGTCCGAGGCCATGGTTCTCAGCCGGAAAAGGGTGGCTTGTCCCCTTCAGGTTGGTGGAGAACTCCTGCCTCAAGTGGAGGAGTTTAAGTATCTTAGGGTCTTGTTCACGAGTGAGGGAAGGACGGAGCGGAGATCGACAGGCGGATCGGTGCATCCTCTGCAGTGATGCGGTCGATGTACCGGTCTGTCGTGGTGAAGAAGGAGCTGAGCTGCAAGGCAAAGCTCTCTATTGACCAGTCGATCTACGTTCCTACTCTCACCTATGGTCATGAGCTTTGGGTCATGACCGAAAGGACAAGATCCCGGATACAGGCGGCAGAAATGAGTTTCCTCCGCAGGGTGGCTGGGCGCTCCCTTAGAGATAGGGTGAGGAGCTCGGTCACTCGGGAGGAGCTCAGAGTAGAGCCGCTGCTCCTCCACATCGAGAGGAGTCAGCTGAGGTGGCTCGGGCATCTGTCCCGGATGCCTCCTGGGGAGGTGTTCCGGGCATGTCGAACCGAGAGGAGGCCCCGGGGAAGACCTAGGACACGCTGGAGGGACTATGTCTCTTGGCTGGCCTGGGAACGCCTCGGTATTCCCCCGAAGAGCTGGAGGAAGGGTCTGGGGAGAGGGAAGTCTGGGTGTCTCTGCTTAGACTGCTGCCCCCGCGACCCGGCCTCGGATAAGTGGTAGAAAATGGATGGATGGATGGATAGGTATGTAGATCTTTTAAAAGACATGTTTATGTTGTAACAAATATACCCACAAATAGTTATGTCTCTTGTTGTATTGGTTTGCCATCTTATGGACATAATGCGCAAAAATAGATATTTGAATAGTTTGAACCTATATATGTAATAAATAATCGGCCAATTTTGACAGCACTACTATGAATGAATAGAAGTAATTGTGGCATATTTGAACAAACCCAGACAGGGAGGAGTGTGACAGTCCTGTGTTTCTTTCTCTGGCCCAGTGCAGTGAGGCCCATTGTTACGTGGAGGGGGATTGATGCAGGCACGAGTGTGAACCTGTGTGCCCTGACCACAGGTCACTGAGCAGTCAGACCACACTGACCATGGGGTCCAACCACCATCCACTGAAAACAACACACGGGATTTGGTTATCTGACACTTTTCTTTCAAGCAGCATGCGAGTCAATATTTACAGCAAGGCAAAAATAAATACACATCACACAATGTAAGATTTTCCCTGTACTGTGGTCCCTCTCACAAGTCAAATGGAAATGTATATATTCACTGTACATTTTTTATTAAAGAGATGCACAAATATTAATTTACTCTTTGTCTTTAAAATTAATGAATGGACCCACCTCTGCAGTCAATGTCTTGGCAGTAATCTCCTTCTGGGGTGCACGTGCTAGAAGGCAAGACAAATTAGACAGTGTTTGAAACCCAAAGTGGAATTCTCGTGTCCTTTTCAGAGCAAACCCTTTATCAGCAAAAAATTCTTCTCCATGTTTATTTGCATCCATCTCACCATTGTTTACACTCGCCCTGCAGCCAGGTGTCTCCCACATTGACCTCCTCATAGTCGTGGAGACAAAGAGGTGGGCAGGTTCCTGGTTCGCAGGGTTTATGCTGGACTTCCTCGAACTGGCAATCTGTTCCTTCAGTTTCTGGGATAAGAGACCTGAGACAAGAGTGGCACAAAACAGTGTTTGTTTCTGGTTTACTGTACTGTATGTTTCTCATTACAATGAAATACATTTCCCTAAGAAGGTGGGAAATATAGTTTTCAATTAATGAAATAATAAAAAGGTGTTAATAAGTATAAACTTGTATTTGTGAGTTTATTTTCCTCACCTGTATCTGGTTCTCTGGCCCTGCCCACAGGAAACGCTGCACAATGCCCAACTGGACCAGGAGCTCCAAAGGCAGGTGGCCTGGCAGCTGTGATTGGTGCAGAGGAGCTGTCCATCAGAACAGCTGCAGTTGTTACAGTCCATCTGATGCCAGCTGCCGGCTGCCCAAATCTGTCCCAGTGAGTCCACACAGTCACACTGCCACAGCTGCACACACTCCCCATCCTGCTGTAACTGGCCTGGGCACACACATACACTAGTTATTTAAACTATATTAATGAACATATAAGGGTTTTATTAGTTCAATTAAATTGCAGAAGCTGGATTAGGGCCATGGCTACCTCTGAAACAGGCCACCAATAACACTACTTCAAATACAGTGGGTTGCTCATTCACTTCACTAAAATAGCAAAAGACATTTTGTCACCTACCTCTAGCCATATATAGCCATGCAGATTGTTTTAGTTTTATTTATTCAGGTTTTGAGATATCCGTTAGAGATTTCAAGAGAGTCCAACATCCTGCAAATGCAAACCTTAACCACCTTCGAAAAATCCAAATAAGACAAAATTTTGAGTTTTGTCAAAGTTTTCTTTTCTTTTCAAAAGCTTTGTTTTTCAGTTAACTGTTAAGCTACAAGCTGTCAAATTTTAACGTGCTGAGTTTAAAAATATAAAATATATTTATAAAATAATAACTATTTAAATAATTTTAAGATGTAAACTCCCCAGAGTGCTGAAACCCCCAAATTTCCTGAAGTATTACAGAGAACATGACCTGTGTCCTTGATGCTATAACCCTGGTTAAAGTGGGAACTATTCACAGTGAGGTCTATAGATTATCCAGAGTAATCAGAAAATTTTTTGGAAATAGAGGCTGATTTTTTTTTTTTAAATGCTGTGAAAAGGGCAAATTAAGTTAAATTCTTCCTCAGTTGTGTTGGGGTTGAGGCAGAAACCCCACTGACAAATAAAACCAAATCCATCTTCATGGCCAGATACCATTATATAAAATTTTGTTAACAGACCCTTTAAAAAGGTATATTTGAAGCCGATCTAAACACTGTAATAGTGACAGCGGTCATTACTAACTTTCAGATACAGCTTGTGCACACACACATACAGTGCATACCTTTATAATACCAACAGGCACAGAACCTTTAGGGAAGAGTCACTCTGATATGCAGTCATACACACACACAAACAGGCTAATCTGTTAATAAAATGATAGCAGCCTCAGTGCCTTTAGGGCAGCGACAGCCGGGCTGACATTCAGTGTTGCCCTGGCACTCTATGCCCTGCTGGAGGTCTGAGCAGCGCTGTGGACACTGGTTGGCACATGACACGAACTCCTGGCCCAGCGGGCACCCTTTTTCATCTGAAAATACAAAAAACAGAAGGTCATGAATTTTCCCATGATGATCCAGCCATTTTCTTTGCATACCGTGCCTCACAAAGAATGCTGATCACAGGCTGCACTGACTTTTTGAACACAAAGACTTACCTAGAAAAACTGCCATATGCTGAATTAATGAGCATTCCTCTATGCACAGGATGAACTATCCTTGGGGTCATGGCAAGCTAAACTCAACAAGCGTGTGTGAACATGTCTCACCGCAGGGTTTGGTGTTGCAGGGTTTGACCTGGTTCTTCTCTCCATCACACTTCTTCCCACTGTTCTTGGGCGGAGGGCTTGAGCAGGAGCGAGTGCGTATGGAGCGCCCACCACCACAACGCTTATCGCATCGGGACCAGGGACTCCAGCGAGACCAACTTCCATCCACTACAGCATACACACACAAACATGAACATAAGCACATACATAAAACATGAAATACATACAAAATACAATAATTGTTTTTGCGTGTTTTATACTATATATTTTAAATCACACATACTTTACACTAAAGAATCATTCCAGTTTATTACAATTGGCCATCATTTCTATTGGTTATGAAAACAAAATACTCCCCAAAGAAATTGATTGCAATTGTTTCGAGGATATATTATTACAGATTGGAATAATGGCCAAAACTATGGGGACTTTTTCCTATCTTTATTCAAGAGATTTTTCTTTCAATTTAAGAGCGTGACTCATTGATTTCAGTTCAGATTTTGTAATGTTTTCCCTCAAAACCCTGCCTAATGTTACACATTGGACCTTTAAAAATACAAAAGGGGCATACAACTAAACTGAAGGAATTAAAATTGTATTTTTACCATTTTTACCTGCATGCACTTAGATTTGCTCTGCTTCTGCTCAAACTGTATACTTGCACTCAGATATATTGCTGCTTGTACAGATTTCCAGCAATTCAACCCTTCTCCCTGCACTCTGGTTGCTTCTGTGGGTTAAATGTCTGCTTTCAGATTTCTCCACTGCTCTTGGATTTTTTTTAATACAATAACTAAATCCCCAACCAATAGAATGCCAGGTATAGTGTTGACCAAAGAATTGATTCCTGCCTTTTTGCGGGCATTTCAGCTTTACTTGTTAGAGCGCCCCTTATGGGCAGTTATGTCATAGTTCCCTTTCAAGGGAGCTTCAACGCTGTGTCAGCGTTCCTAGGAGTAGTGTGGGACTCGGTTACGCTGCGGGCACAACTTTCTCCCACACGAGTCGAGTCACTCCTGACCATGGTGTTATAGGTGCAGCTAGGCCTGTCTCCTGCTGAGCGGAATTACGATTTGGGCAACCGTGAGTTATTAGCTGTGGCGTTCTCCGCTCTTGAGGAGTGGAGGCATTGGTTAGAAGGAACTGAACAACCATGTATAGCCTGGACAGACCATAAGAATCTCTCCTACCTCTGCTCTGCCAAGAGGCTGAACTCAGGCCAGGCTGGGTGTGCCCTGTTTCTTGGGAGATTTAACTTCACATTGACGTACCAGTGCGATTCACGTAGTACTAAACCTGATGCTCTCTCCCAGATCCAGACAAGCCTCGCATCGAGCCTGAACCCATTCTTCTGCATTCCTGTTTGGTGGCCACTGCTACATGAGAGATTGAGTCTGCCATCAGGGAAGTACAACGTGTTCACCCAGATCCAGGTACCAGTCCACCTAATCGACACTGACATTCCTGAGACAACATTTTTGGTGGCCATCCATGTCTCAAGACACTCGGGTCTTAATCTCTGCCTTCTCCGTCTGCGCCCGTGGGAAACCATCTCATCAACCTCCACCAGGCCTGCTGCATCCCCAGCCCTGGTCCCATATTGCAGTGGACATTGTCATGGGTCTACCCCAACTAGAGGTAACAGTCATACTGACAATTGTTGACCACTTCTCTAAAGCTGTGCATTTTGTTCCCTTTCCCAAACTGACCTCAGCTTCTGAGACAGCTAATCTCCTAGTTCTCCATTTTTTCCAGCATCATGGTATCGGATTGGGGTCCGCAGTTCTCCTCCGAAGTGTGGAAGGCCTTCTGCCGGTTCTTTGGTGCCACTGTTAACGAGCAGACGGAGCAGGCCAACCACAGTCTGGAGACGGCTCTGCACTGTGTTGTCGCCCACAATTCCTCCACCTGAATTTCGTATCTGCCCTGGGTTGAATGTGCCCATAACTCCCTCTTCAGACCGGCCACAGGTATGACCCCCTTTATGGCTTTTTTTCCTGTTCAGGAGACCAAAGTGGCAGTACCGTCTGTGCAGGCTAACATCCGGCGGTGCCACCGCCACTGGAAGGAGGCTCGGGCAGCTATTCTTCGAGCTACTAACCGGACCCAGCACCTTGCTCACCGCCGCTGTGCCCCAGCGCCCACTTAAATCCCGAAAAAGTCCCTTAAGAGTCTCCCGTTGATCCAGAACGGTGCTGCACGTGTACCGACAAGAACTAGGAAATGATAAAAATATTTCTCCACTATTAGTTTCTCTGGACTGGCTCCCTGTAAAATCCAGAGTAGAATTTAAAATCCTCACCTACAAAGTTCTTAATGGTCAGGCACCATTGAATCTTAAAGAGCTCATAGTAGCTTATTACCCCACTAAAATGTTGCGCTCTCAGAATGCAGGGTTACTTGTGGTTTCTAGAGTCTCCAAAAGTAGAATGGGAGCCAGAGCGTTCAGCAATCAAGCTCTCCTGTGGAATCAGTTCCCAGTTCAGGAAGCAGACACCATCTCCATATGTAAGAGTAGGCTTAAGACGTTTCTCTTTGATAAAGCTTATAGATAGTGCTGGCTCAGGTGAGGCCTGAACCATCCTTTAGTTATGCTGCTATGTGGCATAGACTGCTGGGGGACTTCCCAGGATGCACCTCTCTCCTCCTCTCCCTTTCGATCCGTATGCATTCTCATCCCATAAATGCATGTTACTAACTCAACATCTCTCTCCCGCAGTTTTGTGCTTTCTCATCCCTCTCTTCTCTCTTACTGTCACTTTCAGCAGGTATTTCTGCCTCCGGAGATGCAGAACCTGTGCACTTCGACGCATGGCTGGGGGATTGAACCGCCAACCTACCAATTGGCAGGTGACCACGCTGCCACCAAGCCACAGCCACCTCAGCTGGAGCTGCTCAGTTGTCCGTCCCAATCCCTCCCCTTCCAACATATTTTTTTTCATTCTACAATTTTCATCATAATTATATATACTACAATTTCATCATTTACATCATAATTGTATGTACTATATTTTCTGTTTCTATCTAGTCCGTACATATGACATCTATATACATCTGTTTGTCCTGGGAGGAAGGATCCCTCCTCTATTGCTCTTCCTGAGGTTTCTATCTTTTTTTTACTGTAATAAGGGTTTTTTTGGGTAGCTTTTTCATTAGCTGAATCAAGGGTCTAAGGACAGAGGGTGTCTGTATGTTATAGAGATTGTAAAGCCCTTTAAGGCAAAATTGTGATTTGTGATATTGGGCTATATAAATAAAATTGAAATTGAAACTTACCAACTGGGTCAAAAAGTGTGGCTTTCCTCACGTGACCTGCCTCTCCAAGTGGAGTTCTGCACCTATCATCAATCATTTCATCCACTCTCTGCATAAAAACACCAGCTTGACTACTACTACTCAGTGCCACGTTGTTCCATCTCATTCAGTGGTAGGAACTCCTGACCGATTTTTCTTGTGATTCTTCGAGTGACTTTTTCGTGTAGATTTCTAGTGGATTATAAAGTGGAGATGTTCCGATAACCTTTTTCCCTTCCCGATATCGATTCCGATACATGGGCTCAGGGTATCAGCCAATACCGAGTACTGATCCAATACCTGGGTGTGTATCTGTATCTGTCCAAAGATTGACTGTGACACAACTCATCCTTTATCTGCCCTAGCCTTTGTAGTGCAAAGTGTGTTCTTTGGGGTGACGCATCTTCAAATGCTTTATTAAGTTACTCGTGTTAAAGTTTCTAATAGTTGTGCCACCCCTTGAAATTGCAGCCTGGCATATGAGACATGTCGCTGTTTTACTCACTGGTTGGTCCAGTCTGAAATACTGCCAAACAGCAGACATACTGCTAGCCAGTCCCTCCAGAAAGATGCAATTATGTGATTGCTTGATTTAATGCATAATCAGCCAAAGTCCGCATATTTATGCGAGGGTTGCATTTTTTCAAATACAGCACACTTTTGCCACATAAATTGCCGATTTCCGCAAGCAAAATATGTGGGGCTAGCATGATTTCATAATCCCTGCATTTTCGTTGCAAAAAAGTCACATATATCTTAGCAGAAAGTTGAAAAATGTTGTGTTTACTTTACACAAGTAAAGCGCCAAGCAGCCAGGAAGAAGCAGCTCACCTACACCGAGGTATCAACTTCCAAAACAGTTGCTAGGGCTAAAAGAATCAAGGTCAGTAGTTTACAAGATTAAAGCTTGTAAAATTATGAAAAGGTTGATTAAAGTTAAATTAAAAACAGATTGAAACAGAGAGACTCTTTACATTAAGGTAGTAGCCTAGTGAGAACAGGGTGTTGGGGGAATCACTTTTTTTTCCTTGCAAAATTCAATTTATGCAAGTTACCGCAATTTCATTACATAAAATTGCATAAATATCCCGCATATTCCATCGCATTTTGCAAGAAAACTTGCCGCAAAATCAAGGATTTTTGCCCACAACAATCACAAAAACAAATCTGCGTTTTTCTGCAGGGACTGGCTAGCGCGTTTTCATTTCTTCTTCACTGCTCTTGTGGCAACACAGCTGAACTTCCTGTGTTTGCATTCCAAGCAGCGAAGAAGTACTTTTCAATTCAATTTTATTTATATAGCCCAATATCACAAATCACATTTCCCTCAAAGGGCTTTACAATCTGTACAACAGACGACACCCTCTGTCCTTAGACCCTCGATTCGAATAAGGAAAAACTACCCAAAAAAAAAAAAAAACTTTTAACAGGGAAAAAAAATGATAGAAACCTCAGGAAGCGCAACAGAGGAGGCATCCCTCTCCCAGGACGGACAGACATGCAAATAGATGTCATAAGTACAGAATAGATTCATAGCATAAAAATCATAACATATACAATTATGATGACAATGGCAAAATTGTAGTGTATATATATATATAATTATGATGAAAAGTGTGGGATGTAAAAAATATGGGAAGATGATGGGTCCAGAAGGACAACTGAGCAGCTCCAGGTGGAGGCCAATGAGCAGGACCTGAGCCACTCGTCCCCTGCACTATAGACACAGCAGCACTGACCCAGTAGGTCGCCATAGTCACAGATCCAGATACATCTCCGGAGGCTGAAATACCTGCTGAAAGTGACAGTAAGAAAGAAAAGAGGGACGAGAAAGCACAAAACTACGGGAGAGGGAAGAAGTCAAGTTAGTAACATGCATTTATGGGATGAGAATGCATACGGATGGAGAGGAGGACAGAGGTGAAGAGAGAGGTGCATCATGTGAAGTCCCCCGGCAGTCTAGGCCTATAGTAGCATAAGTAAGGGATGGTTCAGGTTCACCTGAGCCAGAACCAATTTACAATTGGCAGTGTTAGACAAAGCTAGCTGGCATAATAACCAGGTCTTGTAGAAACATATTAACATAGAAAATGATATCGGATCGGTACATGGGTTCAAGTACTCGCTGATACCGATGCCAGAATTTGTTGTGGTATCGGTGATATTTCTAATACTAGTATCGGAATTGGAACAACTCTAGGATTAACTATTCTTCTTTTGTGCCTCAGGTTTCCAGTATCAATAAACTCTCCTCAGCCACAGCCAACTCACCACTACAACTTTTCTCCTGCCTATCTCTTACTCCACCATTCAAGCCAGTCTGTCTCCTGCCACCATCTAACATGACCACTCAAGCCAGCCAGCCTGCCTGCTTGAAGATGCACCATTCCCCAACAAAGATTAATACTTGTTCATTAAAACATTTACTAAAACTTCACCCACCCTCTCTGTGTGTGCTCCTGGGTCCGCTAAAACAAAAGCGTAACAGATTACTCTTGAAAGGGGTTCATCCACTTATGCCCTCCAAGGCTTTGTAGGCTACTTCCCTTGCACATCTTATAACTTTTGGAATAAAAAGGACAGTATGTGTCCACATGAGGGGAAAACAACAATATAGCGGAGTGCAAGCATACAGTTTGAGGGGAAGCAGAGCAAAACTATTTGAGCAAAAGCATTATAAAATCTGAACATGAAATCGAACGTGAGTCATGTTCTCAAATTGAAAGACCAGGCAGGATTTTCGTCCCCTATTTAAATGAATGAAAATAAATTAATGTCTGGAAGGTGTGTGAAACACACTCAAAAACTAAAACACTAAATCTTGACAATCACTACATTGACTATTAATGTTCAAGACAGGTACAGTGACAAACATACATTTAACATTTTTTTAATGGGTTGAACTGAAAATTGCACATTGGCTCTACATGCTAATCAGTTAGCTTACCTCTACAGGGCCTTATGTTACAGAAGCGATGCTCCAGATTTCCTCCCAAGATGTCTTCACACCACGAACCGTTGGTCCCAGGGCTGAGGAAGGTTCGGATCCTCTCCTGCTGACCCACTCCGCAAGACCGTGAACAGGAGCTCCACTCCCCCCATTCTGTCCATGAACAGTTCCTCAACTCACAGTCAGCTGTTACACATGAATTGCCTCTATCTGGGAACATATTACAAAACACATAAGACTGCTTGATATGGTAGTTGAATATCTGTGTAGCTTAGTCTAATTGTGATGCTTTGGTTTAACTGCTGGTATCTCATATCCTTTTCTATCTCCTATCTATAAACATGTTAAATTATACTATAATTATGGTAAACCATTTGTTTATGGTATTCATAGAAATGTCCCAATTATGACAACCCCTGCCAATGTGTCTGTTGTCTGCCTGTTTTTCCAAATACCTGGTGGGTGGTGCAGGGGATCATCAGTGCCAAATGGGAACACCTGAGCCTGGTGTTCCCAGTCTATTTAAGCCTGGCTGCAGTGTAATTGTTGCTTCTCTTTTGGTCCTCTGCTGATATTCATAACCTACATTGTCTCGCTAGCCTCTACCATTTTAGTTCCCTGACTACTCTTGTGTGTACACACACAGACACACAATTCACACAAACATGGGCATGCCATGTGAAATTATTTCTCCGACTTTTCTCTACAATCCCTGTGTGTGTCCCTCCCTCACTGACTCAATGACCGCTAGAACAGTGCCATAAAGGCTAGAAAACCTGTGCTAGTTAAAATAGAAATTTACAAATTCTCAACAATTTATTGCTTATTGATATTACTACAGCAGATGGTGGGGAAAGAGAAAGTATCAGAGGCATGCTGATGCCACACTGAATGTCACAATGAACAGGACATGGACCAAACGTGGCCTTGAATGCCCATAAACTTATGTTTTGCGGTTCTCACTTTGTGCCGCAAATTGTGTGTTTGACAATATCATAATTATACATTTCAGAGATTAGTAAATGCCCCTAAAAATCAGTTAACCTACCTACTAAAAAAAAGGCACAAGGGAGCCCTTCTCGCCCTCCAGCCAGGCCATAGATGCTCATAAGGTCCCTACTGACTTATTGTGGAAGTGTTGTATTGTATCAAGACACCAAGGAAGCTTAATTTGCAGGATATGTACTGTATAATGCCTGAAGGCAGCAAAATATAACAGGCTTACAATGTCAGTGAGTAGATGGTTGGTGAAATTCACGTTCAACTGGTACAGGGAAAGATCGTACCTGGACACTGAGGCAGGTTACAGGCCTTCTCTTGTTGAGAGCTTCCAGAACAGGGAGGTTTGATACACTGTCGATGACGGAATTTCATGGCCGGGCTGAGAGCATCAGTGCATGTCTTAGTGCAGGGATTCCATAATGACCAGGGAAAGAAGCCAGCATCCTCATCTAAAGAAGATGGAGGATGAAATAGGCAGAAGTGATTGAAATGTGTTTTTTTTTTTGACTCATGAGGGTCTCTTTCCCCTAAAATAAACTTAAACAAAACAACACAAAAAAATCACAATACTATGTACCATACAGAAAAATAAATTGCAATACCTGTAGGGGAGAAGGAAGCAAAAAAGACGTGAAGAAGAAAATAGAAAAAAGCTATTCAGTACTCAATACTGTAAATGAACAACAGAGAAGACTCTAGCTGGTATTAAACACATTTTTATGTATTTAAACACAGTTTTGCAAATGAAAGTAAACCTGTAACCATGTGACTATTACCCTCGGATCAGAAGCATATCATCAAATTAACCACACCTGTGGATGCGACGTCACTTGCTGTAGGACACGCATCCACCTACTCTCCCTCTTTCGACCGACTGGAAGGAAAAATAGGGCCAACCTTAACTGTCAAGTGACAATGAATGGTTACAGGTTCACTTTTCATAAAACCATGTTTACATACGTAAACATTTGTGTTATTTCATTTTTGTGAACTTGTAACCATGTGTCAATATACCAGATCAGTCACGAGGAGAGTGAATTGGCACCACATAAAGGTCAAAGACCGCACAGAGGGGGATTCAAACACCTCTTAGAATAACAGAACACGAGCACATAAGCAAGAGCGATCAGATATCAGAATAAAACCCGTTTTAATTCTGGAGACAGAGGTCGTATTGCACCTTTTCCCAGTCCGGCAGAAATCTCGTTGGCCAGAATGGCAGAATGGCATTTGTTCCTTATCTTTGTTTCCAAAACCCCTCGAAAGTGAGGGGGCGAACCTTGAACTGCAGGCAGTACCCAAACTCCAGAGTACCAATCACCCATGGACAATAGGTGCACTGATGCCAAGCACTGAGGTGGGTGATGTAAAAAGCCTGAAAGTGGGGCCGGAAACGATGGAAGCCCCACACCTGCTGCAGAGGAAACCCCCGCCTCACATTGCCAGAACTCTGGGAGGAGCTCTATTATGCTAAACAAAGCTGCTGGAGACTTCCACGCCTCTCTAGAGGTCCCCAAGCCCCAGGCCTCGACGGCCCAGGCTGGTGGATGGACTATGTTTGGAGCCTGACCTTCTGGACCTTTTTGTATGCAGCAGGCAGACTGGCTCAGCCAAATATGCCAGCGGGCCATGGTCAGCTGTGCCAAGGAATTACCAAGAACCCTTATCTGAGAGCTAGCCCCCTGGATCACCGAGTCCACGACCTTCACCATTTCCAGCAGGAAGTCAGCTGGCTTCCTGGTTTCCAGGTCCTGTATCAGGCCTTTCAAATACACCAAAAGATGGGCATTGGTGTTTGCCAGTTCAGAGGCCATGGCTGTAGACTGATAAACTTTTACCACCAACCCATCCGTGGTGCGGCACTTTTTATTTGACGAGCAACTTTACTGCCCGCAGGTAAGGCCCCAGCCAACAATGCAAAGGTTGGGCCCACCTTAGTCGCCCCCCATCTAGGCTTGATCTGCAGCACCCTTTAGGTTGCAGAGTGCAGAGCGGGGTGCTCTGCCGATGTTTGACAAAGTCCTGGTATGCCTGCAGAGGGGCCTGCCTCTGGCTCCTAGGGTCCTAGTCCAATGCAGAGGGTTTTGGTAAAGAAGATACGGGAGGAAGCCCAGCAGCTGCTGCCGCCCCTGAAAGCATGGCCTCCACAGGAAAGTCACAGTGCAGTCTCCACCAACCTGGGATTCAGCACTAATCTCATCTTCATCATAAATATCCACCTGCCCAGAGGAGCAACCGCCAGAGTTGTTAATCTTACGCAGATTATCTAAGACAGCAAGACACACAGAATCAGGATGCAGAGGCATAGTTTGATGCCCCTAGTGGGTATGGTCCGTTTCCTGTGCGGGATTGCCTGTCCTTGGTTTTACATTTACATCCATTTACATTTAGTCATTTAGCAGACGCTTTTATCCAAAGCGACTTGCTCAAGGATACTTCGACGCTGGGGGATTGAACCGCTGACCTTCCGATTGGCAGGCAACCGTTCTGCCACCAAGCCATGGCCGCCCCGTTTTAAGAGTCATGTGATTAAGTCATTGTGACCGCTGCCTTGCTGTCTTCCTATCTGGCATTTGTTCGGTTTGTTTTAGTTTTGGTTCAGCCTTGGTTATGGTTTGCTCTTTTGTTTAGTTAGACCTTATATGTTTGCACTTTACAACACTCTCACACATATTCCACTCACTTTCAGCACCATCACAACACTGATTATACAGATTAAAACATATCGTATTGTTACTTACTTTCTTTACAGTTAATTTGGTTCAATTTGGTTTAATTGATTAAATAAAGATTATTTTGATAAAATTAAATTTTCTGCCTGGTGTCCTCTCATTGTTTCGACCCCTTGAGCTAGGGTCGTAATATAGGGGCTCTTGAGTGTTGAACTTTTTTTTATATTTATTTGGTAGTTTTTGGCTGACGTGCTGCTTGCAGCAGGTTTGTCAGGTGCGCCTAGCGTTGGCTGTCTTTAGGCTGCCATCTCTGGGGCGGTTCGTGAGTTTGCGTGGGGTTGCCTGCGTGTAGGTTGCTTCACCAGCTCACTGGTTTCGTGCTTAATAAACCCACTGCAGAACCACCAGAAGACTAGGATTTTGGTTAGGTTACAGGTACTTTTGGGTAGGCAGTCAGGAAGGAACTCTTTGAGGGGCTCTAACTGCTCTTATGTGCCACGCCATAACCTAGTCCTAAGTTGTCCCAGCTGGTTAAAGGTGTTTTTGCTGTTGGGGTGCGTCCAGCTCTTCATTTAGAGGGAGTTTTAATGATCTGGGGAATTATATTTGTGGCAGTGTTGTGTGGGCTGATGCCCCCCCACCTTCTCCTCTTGTTGCGTCCAAGCCTGTAGCATCTAAACTGACAGCTAAACGCTCCACAGATTTCTCTGAAATTTTTCCAGCCTGCGCTGTGACAAGAGCACACACCCGTAATTTGGCTACTGCTGATCAATCAGTCACTGAGTTTAAAGAAGCAGTGTCGGAGCCCGTTGTGTTGCCTGGTTTCCCTCAGTGGATACAAAGTCAAAGATGAGCTTCTTCTCTCTCAGTGCTGTGGGATCTGATTTTGCCAGCAGACCAGATAAGGGATGTAGCCCAGGGTTACGTTGTGTATGAGGGCTTGTTAGTCCACAAGTGGGTGCCCTGTAATGGTGACTTTGTGGGGAAACCAGTGTTTCAGGTTGTAGTACCTTGTGATGTTGGAAGCTGCACATGACTGTGGTGGCCATTTGGGTGTAAAAAAGACCTATTTCTTTTGTCCAAAACTGAAAAAGGATGTAGCAAAATACATTAAAGTCATTTCATACCTGCCAGCTGATGGGTAAACCAAATCAGGTTATTAAACCGGCACCTCTTTCTCCTATTCCTGTGGCTAGCCAACCGTTTGAACACTTGATAATCAGTTGTGTTGGACCAGTCCCTTCATCTAAGTCTGGTTGATGGTAATGTGTCAGACCACCCGATAATCTGCTGCCTTCCCGTTACAGTCAATTGCTGTGAAGCCAGTCAGCATTAACCCAGTCTTTTGGGAAGTGACCAGGGTACTAACTTTATATCCCATATATTTAAACATTTTACAGCAGTCGGGAGTGAAGCATAATAAAGCAGCAGCATATCATGCACAGAGTCAGGTGGCACTGTCCCCATGAGTTTGTTTTTGGGCATGCAGTAAGGGGACCATTGGCTGTTTTACAGGATGGTTTAGTCACAAATGACTCACTAGGAAATTTGTTAGACTATCTAAATGGTTTTCGCCATCGCTTGTATTCAGCTGTGGAAGTGGCAAGGAAAAATTGTGCAGGGGTTCAATTAAAAATTAAATGGCTGTTTGACCACCAAAGTGAGGAGCAGCAGTTTAGTCCAGGGGATCAGGTATTGGTCATTATGCCGCTTGAGTGATCACCTTTTCAGGCTGGACCATATACAGTTCTTGAACAAGTCTCAGACCAAAATAATCTGATTGCTACACCTAACTCTCAGAAATCGTCTCAATTGTGTCATATGAACCTTTTGAAACCATATAAAACTCATCATGATGATGGGGCAGGTAAAGGGGTTGAGTCAACTGTTTGTCCTGCACTGATTGTTCATTCAAGCCCACAGTGTCTGGCTGAATGTGCAGATGGTGATGTCAAGGATGCTGGTGACCCAGTCATTTGTGATCAGCTTAAAAACTGAAGAGGGAAAGTGGGTGCATGGGCGTCCTACATATGATGTGCAGCGGGTGACGTTTCATCCACAGGTGTAATTAATTTGTTATAATGCTCCTGGTCCGAGGCTTATAGTCACATGGTTATAGGTTCACTGAAATTTTGTATGAAAGGATATTTTACCTGGTAAAACTGGTTCTTCAGTAGGACCAATAACTGTCAAACACAAGCAAAACTTCAATAATCAGTATAAGCTCCACCATTTAGTATTGTGAACAAACAAGCACTTGGCAGTATATACTGTCTTTGTTATGACTATGGCTTCAAATGAAGGATATAGAATATCCCTTTATAATTAAATAAGATTTGTCATTAAATTCAATGTATACAGTACAGTCGCAGTACCAAACCAATCTCCCTCGCTTACACTGCTGGTCATTGTAAAAGTGTCATTCTTCCACTTCATCCCTAAACACACTGATAGTACCTACTCTACCTAAACTAGCCCCTGTACCTGGGCAGTCAGGGGCCTGGCAGTACATGGTTTCCTGAAGTGGCCCCTGGCATTCTCTCCCTCCGTGGGCCAGGGCAGGCTGTGTGCAACCCCTGGTGCGAGTCTTCAGTCCCAGACCTCCACAGAACAGCGAGCAGCGGCTCCAGGAGCCCCAGGGTGACAGACCACCATCAACTGGGCAATGCTGCAAGGTACAGTTCCACCTGCCATGTTCACATCCACTACAGGGAAAAGAGGGAAAGAAGAGTGTGGTGCTAGCGGTCTGAATAGTTAGATTAAGAAAGCAATGATGGGAAGGTGAAAGCTTTAAATTTAGAAATGTGGACTTGGGGCCACAATTTGGAGAATTCACGGTAAATTACAAACCAAAGTGGGATACCTTATATCAAATGTTGTTTTAGATATTGTAATACAGATACCCTCTACTTGTCCAGCAGTAGAAGACTGTGTGTGTAATAGGCAGTGTGGGACTGTATTAAATATAGTGCAGCTGCAAATATTCCCAAGATTTTCTGCTCACCAGGTGTTGCAGTCATGAACCAGTGTCTCTCCAGAGTGAAGTTCCACTCCCTCAGAGATGTTATGGAGGAGCAGAGATGAGACTGGTTTGACAGAAACACTCTGCAAAGAGGCCAGAAACTCTTTGTCCACCAGACACGGACACTTCTGAAACACAGATAAGAATCACACTGGATGAAAAACATTTTTCAGTTTTGATTAACAATTTTAATGGCACATTAATATTAGGACATCACTGTAGGTCTGTTGGAAAACTTGCAGTGAGTACTTTTATACTTTATTCACTTATACATTTCTGCTCATTTGACATGCTCAACTATCAACCTTTTGTTCTTTTGTGTTGCAAGCTTTAATGTTAGTGTTATTGAAGTGTGTGAAATCATGAGTCTATCAGAATTCTAAAGTTTCACAGATGACAGGTAACCCACCTGCAGGCAGACTCCGTGGTGTTGGTAGGTGTGCGGGGGGCAGTGGCAGCCTTCCTCGCAGCCATCAGAGTAGCAGCCCTCCCTGCCGCTGACCTGAGCGCAACTGAATGGACAGCCTTCCCCCCGTTCACACTCCCTGTACAACCTGCCAGGAGGGCAGCCCACTTCTGCGCAACAAGATGTCAGCATAGTGACACAGACTTAATATACTCAAGATTTTTCTAATATGAGCTTTTCTACAAGGTTATGCTGGGTCTTACAATTAAAACAATTTTGATGCCATAGTTACAGATATTTTACAGGAAAGCGAGACTCACCGAGGCAGACCTGGGTGTTGCAGGTCTTGCTCTGGCGGTTGAGGCTGCTGCAGGGTGGAGAGCTGCACAGTCGAGAGCGGGACTGCTGTCCTCCGCCACAGCTGACCGAACACACAGACCACTGTGACCAGGGTAGCCACGGGTCCAAAGAGTCTGGAAGCAGAAGCACACTGAGATGATGATGATCTTTGCCTTTTTTTTCTTGCTTGTGTGGCACATAGGATATTTATGTGTATTGATCAACTACATGTGTAAGTGGTCAATACCATTACATCTTAAAAATCATATTCCGAGTATAAAAGGTATGAGATCCCCTAGAGGGTATATATGCTGTGGGCTGGCACTGCGTTCTTCAGTTGGCAGTTAAGCCTGAATCAGTAAAGCCACTGAACACTAGCCGACTCAACATTGTTTTTCATTTATTCTTTCAGGTGGGTAAATATCAGCTTATTTAACAACAGTTTCATTTGTTTACTCTTAAAGTTTAGACGTCAGAGCCAGAATAGCTGATTAGCAGCCATTCACAGCGCTGTAATTGACTGTGGCCAAGGCAACCAGGTAGCTCACAGGTTGTGATACGTCACCTGTAAACAAAGGGGATGAATAAGCGAGATTAATGTATATGTAATTGTTGTGAATGCATTATTACCTATTTTGAAATAGAGGTTTTTATATAATACTGTGAATTTGAGATCATATTGTATATTATACAGTACCAGTCAAAAGTTTGAACACACTTTCTCATTCATTTTTCTCATCCATCCATCTTCTTCTGCTAATCCAAAGCCAGGTCGCGGGGACAGCAGTCTAAGCAGAGATGCCCAGACGTCCCTCTCCCCAGACACTTCTTCCAGCTCTTCTGGGGGAATACCAAGGCGTTCCCAGGCCAGCCGAGAGACATAGTCCCTCCTGGAACACCTCCCCAGGGAGGTGTCCAGGAGGCACCCGTAACAGATGCCAGAGCCACCTCAGCTGACCCCTCTCGATGTGGAGGAGCAGCGGCTCTACTCTGAGCTCCTCTTGAGTGACCGAGCACCTCACCCTGTCGCTAAGGGAGCGCCCAGACTTTCTCAGTCAAGTAAATGGAAAAGTGTGTCCAAACTTTTGACTGGTAGTGTATGTATATTGTTTTACATTGTCACTTCTATTGTTCCAACTAAGTTTAGTTGGCAGTTAAACCTGAATCAGTAAAGCCTTGAAGACCAGCCAACTCATCATGTTGTTTTTCATTTAATCTTTCAAAATAAGTCACTTTCAAAATGTGTCACCCCTTGAGTCAGCTTGCACTCTATGGGTATAAAACTTGATTGCTTTATATTTTGAAGCACAATGAGTCTACGCCTGTTGTATGAAATGTGCTATATAATTAAACTTGACTGAGATTTAAAGACACAACTTTATAGTATGCATGGACTTCGTTGTTCAAATTACCAAGACAGAAGAAAGCATCTTTTGTTTTCAAGGGCAATGAAATAAATCAACTCCTCTTTTAGATTTCAGTAAAGCTGAGAGACATTTTTTTCCAAGCTGTGTTTGAGTCTAAAATCTCAAGTTCTAAATTGGATTAGCAAGACAACACTACCTGTACACAGGTGTATGTTGCAGTCTTTCTGCTGTTCAGCAACTCCCAGGCAGCCTCTCCCACTGCTCTGAGGGGACGGGTTATCACACTGGCGTCTCCTGAACTTGACGCCTCCTCCACAAGGAAGCGAGCACTCAGTCCAGGCCCCCCATTGGCTCCATCCACCATCAACATGACAGCCAGGGACTGACTGACACTGCAGAACCCCAGCCTCGCATGAACTAAGATAAAGGAGACAAATCGCAAATAAAGACAACGTAATGTTGGGATTTTGTACATGAAATTGAATCTCACTCACACACTCAAAATATTGTAGAGATATTCAGTTGTGCTTTACCAGTTTTTACAGTCACTGATGATGCTGTCTCCTGGATTTGCAAACTGCCAATCAGATCCACCAGGCCATAGCCATGATGAATTACTGGAATCTAGCCTGCTGTAGGTCATTACTATATCAGAGGCAAAAATGTATTCATTAGACTAATTTCTGCTAAGTCCAACACAGTTTATCCATTCAATGTAACCACTTCCATTAGCAATGTTCAAATAAATAGTGGATCTAACCAGTAGAAGAGCTGTTGTGGTATTTGCAGTGACACTCCTCCCTGGCAACACACATTGCATCTTGTAGAACCATGTCACCCGGACAACCGCAGGTCCGTCTGCATCGGGGGGAGTCCAAGCACTCTGTGTCTCCATGGAGATCTGAACAGGAGCGAGGACAGGGCTTCCCACAAGGCCATTCTTCTTGGCCTCCACCACAGTCTACAGCAAGCAGGAGAAAGTACAGTTTGAAGAGAACACCACATACTGTGGAGTAATGGGTCTTATGGTCTAGTATGCCTTAACAGAGTTTGAGGCAATAAAAGCAAACTTGAAAATAGCAGCTGCAATTTGCAGGTTCACACCCTTATTCGCGCAACAACATCATCCGAGCACACCAAAGTTTGTCACGGAGTTCCGCACGGCTCTGTGCTTGGACCACTTCTATTTACTTTATATATGCTTCCTTTGGGCAATATTATTAGAAAGCACTCCATAAAGTTTCATTGTTATGTGGCTGATACCCAATTATATTTATCGATTAAGCCGGATGAAACTGATCAGTTAGTTAAACTTCAAGCATGCCTTAAGGACATAAAAAACTGGATGACCGAAAATTTTCTGATGTTAAACTCTGACAAAACGTACCAGGTTACGTAGGTAACCATGGTTCCCTGACAGGGAACGAGACGCTGCGTCAGCTGACGCTATGGGGAACGCCTTCAGCGTGACGGCTTCTGAATCTCTGTAACAACTTAGACCAATCTTGACCATGGTAGGTAACCATGGTTACCTACGTAACCTGGTACGTTCCCTTTCAAGGGAACTTCAATGCTGCATCAGCTGACGCTATGGGGAACGCAGTACCAACTCCGCCATGCTGAAGGGATGCCTGTCACGAGTATGAAGCCAGCAGGGCACACTTCAGGACAAGAGAGCCACAGACCCCAGATTATTTAAGTGGTCTAGGCTGTAAAATCTCACAAAAGTGTGAGGCGAGGACCATCCCGCAGCATCGCATATATCGGAGAGGGGAGTTCCCGACCACCAAGCTCTGGAGGATGCCATACTCCGTGTGGAGTGGGCTCTGATCGACAGAGGTGAAGGCAAACCGTGCACCTCGTAAGTCGAAACGATAGCCTCAACTATCCACCTGCTAATAGTGTGTTTGTAAGCCGGGCAGCCCTTACAAGGGGGCCCGAAGCATACCACCAATTGGTCCGAATTGCGCCACTGGGATGTCCTTCGGACATAAATCTCCAGGGCTCTGACCGGACAAAGCAGTTGCAGCCTCTCACCTTCCCGTTCCGCCGATTCTGAAGGAGGATGGAACGCCTGTAGGACCACAGGCCGGGCCACCTCAGTGGGTACTTTAGGTACATAACCTGGCCTATGATGCAGGATGGCTCTAACTGCGCCTGGAACGATCTCCAGGTTAGCAGGAGCCACTGACAGGGACTGCAGATCTCCCACTCTCTTGAGAGAAGTCTTGGCCAGCAAAAATGCCATTTTTAAGGCCAGACACCTGTCTGATGCATTGTCCAGTGGCTCGAACGGTGCTGTGGTCAATCTATCCAGGACCACCGTCAGATCCCACGGAGGGACTCTGACTCGAACTGGAGGCCTCATACTCAAGGTGCCACGAAGGAAACTGGTAACAAAGCGGTGCTTCCCAAGCGAGCAGCCATCCACCGAATGGTGGAATGCTGCAATCGCAGCCAAATACACCTTTAGTATAGCGGGGGAGAGTCCAGCCGAAAACCGGCCTTGGAACTCTAGCACTGAAGCCATCGGGCAGTGAACTGGGTCAAGATGGCGCTCCAGGCACCATTTCGTGAAAATTTTCCACTTGCCCGCATACAGTTTCCTCGTGGAGGGGGCTCTAGAGTGTAGGATGGTCTCAACTACCTCGGTAGAGAGACCGGCAGCTCGGAGGTGGTCCCCCTCAGGGGCCACACCCACAGCTTCAATTTCCCCGGGTGGGGATGGAATATTTCGCCTAGGCCCTGCGACAGCCGGTCCCTCCTGACGGGAATCTCCCATGGGGGGCCGTCCAGGAGGGCTACCATGCCCGAGAACCAGATTCTGGCGGGCCAGAACGGGGCCACGAGCAGCAGCTGGGCCCCTGTTCGGCAAACTCTCTCTAGAACCCCCGGGAGCAGAGCAATCGGGGGAAAAGCGTACAGCTGTAGCCTCGGCCACGGCCTGTGCCATGGCATCCAGCCCCAGGGGCGCTGGATACACAAGGGAGAACCAGAGGGGGCAGTGAGCGTTGTCCGGGGACGCGAACAGGTCCATTTGTGCTCTGCCGAATCGCCTCCATATCATCTGCACCGTCTCGGGGTGCAGTCTCCATTCCCCGGGCCTCGGCCCCTGCCTCGACAGGATGTCTGCTCCCACATTGAGGTACCCAGGTATGAAGAGTGCTCTGAGAGAGAGCAACTTCCCCTGGGACCACAAAAGGATCTGGTGCGCCAGTCTGCACAGAGGGCGCGACCTCAGACCGCCTTGTCGATTTATGTAGGAGACCACCGTGTTATCGGAGCGGACAAGCACGTGGTGGTCCCTGAGAAAGTCTGGGAGAAAGTGCTGTAAGGAGATTTATGTGCCATAGATGCGGGGTCAACCACAGACCTCGGGCTGTGCGGCCTTCCAGAACTGAGCCCCATCCGGTGCTGGAGGCGTCCGTCGAGAGTGTGCGATGGTGGTACACCATGCCCAGCACTGGGCCCTGGGTGAGGAACACCCGTTGTCTCCACTTGTCTAAGGCACGCATGCACCTGGATGTAACCTTGATCAGGCGAAAAGGATTGCCCCTCGGGGAAAATCCGGCGTCCCTGAGCCACTACTGCAGTTGCCTCATGTGCAGCAATCCAAGCAGAATCACGGTGGATGCTGCAGCCATGAGGCCTAACAGTCTCTGGAACTGAAGTGCAGTGAGATGTCGGCCTAGCTGCACCCTGAGTACCATGGTCAGGATTGACTCAACGCGTGCGGGAGACAGTTGTGCCCGCAACGTGACTGAGTCCCACACTACTCCTAGGAATGTAATCCTTTGTGTTGGAGTGAGCGTGCTCTTGCTCGTGTTGAACCTCAACCCAAAGCACCTCAAGTGTGCAAGTACAACATCTCGATGCTGTACTGCGATGAGACGAGACTGGGATAAAATCAACCAGTCGTCCAAATAATTGATGATGCGGATCCCCTGGTGTCTGATAGGAGCCTGGGCGGAATCCATGCATATCATGAAGGTGCGGGGGGAGAGTGCTAGGCCGAAGGGAAGCACCCGATATTGGTAAGCTTTGCCCTCGAAAGCGAACCGCAGGAACTTCCGGCGTCCCGGAATGACAGAGACATGGAAGTAAGCGTCATTCAGATTGATCGTGACAAACCAGTCCTCGGACTGAATTTGACTCCCAATCATAGGGATCGTCAACATCCGGAACCGAAACCTCCTCAGAGGCCGGTTCAGGTGACAAAGATTTAAAATGGGGCGCAGACCAACGTCTCTCTTCGGGACTATAAAGTACCGGCTGTAGAACCCGGTGTGCATCTCGCTATCGGGGATCTGTTCTATGGCCCCTTTGTACAGGAGGGAATTAATTTCTTGCTCCATCACTTGTGCTTGTACTCGGTCGACCCTCATTTTCAGGATTCCTCGGAATCCCAGGGGTCGAGACCGGAACTGAAGCGTGTAACCTTGTCGGACGGTGCGCAAAACCCAGTGCGACACGCCGGGTAACGCTTCCCAAGCGGGCAGAAAGTTCCTCAGGGAAACCAACCGCTCAAGGCTGGTGCCTGGGGGACCAGGAGTGGCGGCCTCGGTTACCCAAAGCGCTGCAGCGGCGGGAAATCCCCGAGGATCAGCATGTACATGCCTGACCGACCCCCGAATCTGCGATGTGAGAGCTGCAGTATAACGAAGCGCCAAAGCGGCGGGATTTAACCGGGAATGAACATCTACAGGCCTCTGTAGCGGACGCAACTCTGGCCTGACTGCTGCACGGCCGTGCAGGTCTAAAGGCAGTGGTTGCATGGAACTTGCCACGCCCCGAAGCGCCACCGACGGCGGGGTAAGGAGGCTGAGTTCCCGAGGGCCCGATGGGGAGACATCTATGTGCTCGACCCTGATGGGGTGCGCCCTCTGAGGCCCGACGCTCAAGTCAGGGCCTCTTCCTGGAAGCCTGTCAGGCGAGAAGCACGGCCCTCAGGTCCGCCTTCTCCCGTTCAGGCCTCCGTCGAGCAGGCGGGAGCGAGCCCCTCGACGCTGGGGAGGGGCACACTGAGCCACGCTCGCTTTCTGGGCCAGCATGTAAGAGCTGCGAGACGTCGAAGGCTGAGGTCGTCCACCCTCAGCTCCTGCCCGAGGACGCGGCCTCCGGCGATAAATACGCCACCAGCGTCTCCTCAATACCTGGCATGCCGCTGTAACAGTTCTCTTTACGCCCGCTGATCGAAGCATACTGGCGACCAGTCGGGATAGAAAGCCGTGTAGAATACGGCCAGGACCAGGACTTCGACACCTCAGTGTGGAGGTCCGGAAAGAATAGTAAATCCCAACGCGGGCGAGGAGGTGGGGCTACGAGGAAACGCTCGTCGAGCTTACTCCGGCGACAAGTGTCCTGCTCTTCCGCTGGCCAAGCGATATTAAGCCTAGCCACCACACGGGAAACCACCTCCAGCAGCTCTTCATACTGCGGAGACTGGGCTGACGAGCCACCCATGTCACCGCCTTCCGCTCCGAGCACATCCAGTTCCTCGGAACTGGAGTCTCGGTGAGCGGACCCCGAAAGCGGGAGAAAGAACCCGCGGATGAAGCGAAAGAAAGAGCCGAGTCTCTCCTTCGTCGCCAAGGTCCATCTGCGATCCCCAGGAGTGTAGTCGCCGGGATGCCTCAGCAACCGCTGGTCCCTTACGGCGTGGGGAGCAGAGCTGTCTGCCTTCCTCAAAAAGCGCCAGCCGAGAGCGGAGCTTCCTAACCGGGAAACGCTCGCAATGCACACAGCCAGCCCCCTCGAGGGCTGCTAGTGCATGCTCTCTTCCCAAGCAGGCCGCACACATATCGTGTGTGTCACCGTTGGGAATATAGCATGGGCAGGGATACACGCACTGCCGAAACCGCTTCGCACTTGCCATTTCTCAGAGACCCAGAGCGCTTGCTGAAGATCAGAAGACTGACGACAACAGTGAAGCCGGCTCCCTTTATACCTCCGGTTCCGCCGGCGTGCGTCACGTGTTGACGTTAAACCCAATCAAGATTGGTCTAAGTTATTACAGAGATTCAGAGGCCGTCACGCTGAAGGCGTTCCCCATAGCGTCAGCGTTGAAGTGGGGAACGCGTTGAAGTTGCCTTGAAAGGCAACTGAAGTTATTGTACTTGGCCCCAAACGCCTCCAAGACTCACTGTAAGCAGATATAACTGCTCTAGAGGGCACTGCCCTGGCCTCCAGCACCTCTGTGAGGAACCTCGGAGTTATCTTTGATTAGGATCTATCCTTCAACTCCCACATGAAGCAAACTTCAAGGACTGCCTTTTTTCACCTACTTAACATTGCAAAAGTCAGGCACTTCCTGTCTCGAAATGATGCAGAAAAATTAATCCATGCATTTGTTACTTCAAGGCTGGATTACTGCAATTCCATATTATCAGGCAGCCCGAAAAAGTCCCTTAAGATTCTCCAGTTGATTCAGAACGATGCAGCACGTGTACTGACAGGAACTAGGAAAAGAGATCATATTTCTCCAATATTATCTTCTCTGCACTGGCTCCCTGTAAAATCCAGAATAGAATTTAAAATCCTTCTTCTCACCTATAAAGCTCTTAATGGTCAGGCACCGTCGTATCTTACAGAGCTCATAGTACCTTATTACCCCACTAGAACACTGCGCTCTCAGAATGCAGGGTTACTTGTGGTTCCTAGAGTCTCCAAAAGTAGAATGGGAGCTTTAGCTATCAAGCTCCTCTCCTGTGGAATCAGATCCCAGTTCGGGTTCGGGAGGCAGACACCATCTCCATATTTAGTAGGCTAAAGACTTTTCTCTTTGATAAAGCTTATAGTTAAGGCTGGCTCGGGTGAAGCTGAACCATCCCTTAGTTATGCTGCTATAGGCCTAGACTGTCGGGGGACTTCACATGATGTACCTCTCTCTCTTCACCTCTGTTCTCTCCATCCGTAGGCATTCTCATCCCATAAATGCATGTTACTAACTTGACTTCTTCCCTCTCCCGGAGTTTTGTGCTTTGTCGTCCGTCTCTTCTTTCTTACTGTCACTTTCAGCAGGTATTTCAGTGTCCGCAGATGTATCTGGATCTGTGACTATGGCGACCCGCTGGGGCAGTGCTGCTGTGTCTATGGTGCAGGGGACGAGTGGCTCAGGTCCTGCTCGTTGGGCTCCACCTGGAGCTGCTCGGTTGTCCTTCTGGACCCATCATCTTCCCTTATGTTTTACATCCCACACTTTCAACATAATTATATATACATACAACAATTTCGCCATTGCCATCATAATTGTATATGTTGTGATTTTTATGCTGTGAATCTATTCTGTACTTACAACATCTATTTCATGTCTGTACATCCTGGGAGAGGGATCCCTCCTCTGTTGCTCTTCCTGAGGTTTCTATCATTTATTTTCCCTGTTAAAAGGGTTTTTTTGGGTAGTTTTTCCTTATTCCAATCAAGGGTCTAAGGACAGAGGGTGTCGTATGTTACAGATTGTGAAGCCCTTTGAGGCAAATTTGATTTGTGATATTGGGCTATATAAATAAAATTGAATTGAATTGAATTGAAAAAGCTTTATACAACTTTGATAAGCTTTGTCCAGTGATGATCCAGTGAGAATTCGGTAGCAATTGGACCTACGGTTTAGGAGATGTCAAAAATGTGTTCAAAATTCGAAATTGCAGAAAATCTAGTTAGGTGGACTTTAGTTGTCCAGAAGGCTTTTTTGTAGATAACATTGAGCTGGACCTGTGTGAGAAATTTCAAGTCATGTGGACATTCGGTGTAAGGGGCGTGACCTGTTCAAAATGGCATTTTTGGGCCTTAATTACAGCTCCACCATGTTGCCAATTGAGCTTAAATTTCTGTGGAAGCACATGCAAATCATTCCCAGTTATTGGGTCAAGTTTCGTGTTCCTAGCTCATTCCAGCTCACAACAATTTGAGCCATAGCATAAGACAAATAATAATAATATTAACTAGAAAAATTGCACTTCCTGCTGAAAATGCAGAAATCTGACAGCTCAAATGTATTACACTAGACTGCTCAAAAACCTAGAAGCTGAAATATTTTAGTGGCAGAATTAAGAGTTTGGATAGAAGTTAAATAGAACCATAAACACCTTAAAGAGCATAACATTTATACATTTGAATTGTTTCTGTAGCTAAAAGTATGCAGAAGTATCACTCGACTGGAAAATATAGAATAATAAATTGCAAAGCATTGCTGAAAATCTTCTTCTTTTCCTTTCGGCTGCTCCCTTTCAGGGGTCGCCACAGCGAATCATGCGTCTCCATCTAACCCTGTCCTCTGCATCCTCTTCACTCACACCAATTAACTTCATGTCCTCTCTCACTACATCCATAAATCTCCTCTTTGGTCTTCCTCTAGACCTCCTGGCTGGCAGCTCCAACCTCAGCATCCTTCTACCAATATATTCACAGTCTCTCCTCTGAACATGTCCAAACCACCTCAATCTGGCCTCTCTGGCTTTATCTCCGAAACATCTAACATGAGCTGTCCCTCTGATGTACTCGTTCCTGATCCTGTCCATCCTCTTCACTCCCAAAGAGAACCTCAACATCTTAAGCTCTGCCACGTCCAGCTCTGACTCTTGTCTTTTCTTCAGTGCCACTGTCTCTAAGCTGTACAACATCGCTGGTCTCACCACCGTCTTGAACACCTTTCCTTTCATTCTTGCTGATACTCTTTTATCAGACAACACACCTGACACTTTTCTCCACCCGTTCCAACCTGCTTGCACTCGCCTCTTCACCTCTTCTCCATTGCTCTGAACCGTTGACCCTAAGTACTTAAAGTCCTGCACCTTCTTCACCTCTGCTCCCTGTAACCTCACCGTTCCACCTGGGTCCCTCTCATTGACACACATGTATTCTGTCTTACTGCGGCTAAGCTTCATTCCTCTGTTTTCCAGAGCAGACCTCCATCTCTCTAGATTCTCCTCCACCTGCTCCCTGCTCTCACTACAAATAACAATGTCATCCGCAAACATCATAGTCCATGGAGATTCCTGTCTAACCTCATCTGTCAGCCTGTCCATCACCACAGCAAACAAGAAGGGACCCACCTCCACCTTGAACTCCTCTGTCGCACCTACAGCACACCTCACCACGGTCTTACAGCTCTCATACATGTCCTGCACCACTCTAACATACTTCTCTGCCACTCCAGATTTCCTCATACAATACCACAGCTCCTCTCTCGGCACCCTGTCATACGCTTTCTCTAAATCTACAAAGACACAATGCAACTCCTTATGACCTTCTCTGTACTTCTCCATCAGCATCCTCAAAGCAAACACTGCATCTGTTGTGCTCTTTCTAGGCATGAAACCATATTGCTGCTCACAAATGCTCACCTCTGCCCCTAGCCTAGCTTCCACTACTCTTTCCCACAACTTCATTGTATGAAAGCATTACTGAAAATGCAGTCATGAAATGCCAGAATTGGAAGCTGAACTGCATTTCCTAAGAAGCTTAAAGCTGAAATCCTTTGTGTGGAAGTTCTGTAATATTACCATTGCTTTTCACACCTATTGTAATAAATTGTTGAAAAAAGCATACATAGATGAACATCAGAATTCTCAGAAATAGAGAATTCTGAGTGTAAAGGGGAAGAAAATAGCTGAATCATAGCACACGTTCTTAAATAGCTGACAAGTGATATTTGAAGAAGTAGAAATTTAGTTTGTTGAAGAGAAGAGAGAGTGAGAATGAGAGACAGACAGTCAGACAGACATAGAAATGAGGTAGATTTGAATTGTTAATTAAACCTGAAACAGCTCAAGGCTTGAATGTATTAACAGTTAAAAGAGGACAGAAATACTCAGAGCGTTGGGTGCCAAGTGTCAGATCCTGGTAAACCCCCTTACGGGAGGTACTGGACCAACTCTCTGTTTAAACTGTCCGATCTTTAGACTCTCAGAGTATTACCCTTAAGCATTGAATAAGGACTGTTTAAGCTGGTGGCCAGGAGACATGCCTAGCTTCTAACTGCCTACATCCAAGCATCTACCCAGCTTCCTCTGATTCAGCAACTGACCGAACAGCCCATTTGCGTCAGTTACTAATACCAGCCGCGCTTGTTAACGGCCTCTAAATAATTGTTTTACTCCAAATAATCTGGGCAGTTGTTATGGTGCTAGGATGGGTTTTGGTGGCTCAGGTGAGCCCCAAGGGACTGTTAATTTGATTGGCTAGAGTAACCTGTTAGAACCTCTTAAGATGCTATGCACACAACAACCTAACTTTTTACTACAATCATAAATCGAATGTCCATAATTTAGACTATATAGTTTGACCATTTATTGCAATAAGCTTTAGCAAGGGTAGTAATGAAACAGCTGTATTAAAATTTCCATCTTCAATCAAATCATTCAAATAAACCATTCAGTAACTACACAGCCGAGTCTTAAATTTCAATTTGTTATCTGTTTCTGAATGATGGAGAGAAAGCAGAGTTTCTCTTGCCAGAGGAATCCAACTCTCCCTGTTGTCAGACCAATTCTCTGATAAACAATTCACAGCTTCGTCCAAAGCTCCCAAAATGTTCTTCAAGTCTTAAGTCTGTAATCCACAGTGTGAGAAAAAAGAATTTCAGTCCGAATTTGGGACTGGAGTAAATGGTTAATCCTTTGCATGCTCAACCTCTGACAGTGACAAAGTCTTAGAAATTCCTTTTTGTAGATGTTATTGCTCTCGATCTCCTTCTTATAACTCTTCAGAGGAAAAGGCACAAGGAACTAACCCTGTCTCCCTATTTTATTCATTCTATGAGACACGCTCATGTTTCACACACACTTTTGACATTTCATAGCACATACACTCATTCAGGCCATTGCTGCCCCTCTCTTGTTATGACTGCATCCAACATTCTAAATCATTACATTTTCATGGTTTTCAAAGTGCCACATTCCTTTAACTGTGCTTCAATTTGTCAGACATTTAGTCCTCTCAGCTCTAATAAACACATACATCTAGTTACAACATTCTTACTAACAAATTTAATGATTTATCTTGATTATTTTCACCTCAGGTGTGTGTGTGTGTTATTGACTGTGCTTAGTCAGAGACAAATCCTGTCAACAAGACCACTCGAACAAGATGCTCTCATTTAAACAAAACTGTAGCACTTTCATTAGAATGATCACACCAACAGCATCCTTAGGCTTTTCTGAATGTCTACATATCTAATTTGTGTGGATAAAGTTATAAAATGTGACAATTACAGCGATTTTAAAATACCTAGAATGTACAGAAGATGTGAAATGTTTTCATGTTTAAATGAAGTTTATAGCTTAATGTATGAATGAGTAGTGAAGAGTTGAAAAACTTTGGAAATGTGAAAATTTCAAATAAACATTTCGTCTATTCATTTGAATGGGGCATGGGAAAAATTGAATCCTCCAAGGACTGAATTCAAGTACTGGTCCCCAAATGTACAGAGATGTTTGTCAGCCTCATGAAATGATTAGCAAGTGGAAACTAAAAAATATCAAAGATGAAAAAACAAGAAGTTTCTTGATTGTGTGTTAATAAATGAAATGCATTCCTGAACTGGATGACTGGTTAAATTATATGTTGTGCATTGCAGCGGTGCATTGACCTTGCTGTTTATCAGTAACCCCTGTTACCATTCTGTGGAAGTTGGAAATGTACAGGAACACGGGACGGCAGGGAGATTTCAACCAAAGCAGAGATTTCATTAATCTTCCTTTTCCTTTTTTTTTTTTTTTTAAATTAAACTCAAGCAGCCTCTTTTCGCTCTCCCAGGCTTCACCACTATCTACATCTTCACCAGAGCTTAATTTCCTTATTTTATCCTAATTTTTATCCAGCAACCTCCCTTTGAAGTGGGACGTGAGTGCTTTTCAACATAAATTAATATACAATCCTTTATTATGCTGACCTGAGCAGACGATGTTGTCATGGCAACCGCGCCTCTGCCTACTCTCTCCAAGACAGGGCAGGCCACCAAACTTGGTTGGAGGACTGTTACACCCCCTGGTGCGAGTGGACGACCCGGCACACCCATCACACTCCGACCACGCAGACCAGGGACTCCACAAACCATGGACTAGACGAGAGACAGAGAGAGAGAGAGATAGAGAGAGAGACAGAGAGAGCGCAACGACAAACCAGTTGTGTGTGATAGATAATAATTGATAAAGAGTAAAGATTGGTATAACAGGGAGAAGTTTTTATATTTGTCTACCTGTACAGAAGGACATCAAAACTAGAAAAATTGCATTTCCTGCTGAAAATGAATGGGAATGCTGAAAGCTGAAATGCTTTTGCAAAACACTGCTGAAAAGAAGCCTGAAATTAAATATCTAAAAAAATCTTGACGCTCAAATGCACTGCACTGCTCAAAACCTAAAAGTTGAAATGTAAAAATGGCAGAGGTGGAGGCTGACTCGCATTACCTAATAATGCTTAAGGCTGAGATAAATTGCTAAAGCTGGGCACTTAGCTGTAATACTGTCAAAGCTGCTATTACTTGTATTAAGTTCTTGAAAAAAACCTTAACATTTTTAAAAAGCATAATAGGTAGAAAAACGTGGAAAGTAAAAGTAGTAGTCCATTGATAAGTGTACAGAAGACAAAATTGCAATGCATTGAAAATGCAAAAATCGGAAATGAAATGCCTGAAAAATCTTGAAGCTCAAATGCATTGCAAAAGTAGGCACGTGTGTTTTTGTCTGAGAGTGTGAGAGGTAAAATAGTATTAGTAGTAGTAAAGAAAGACAGAGACAGACAAAGACAAACAGAATGATTCAGAATAAAACCTGAAACAGCACAAAATTTTGAATTTATGAAGAGTTAAAAAGGACAGAGATAACAAAAAAGCTCAACATCAGTCCACCAATCAGAACAGAGAGGGAAAGTCCTTTGATCTTTACTCAGTCAAACATCAGCTGCGTGTCTGTGTAAACTGCACTGCTGTTGGGACACACTGGGAGAGCAGTGTAAAAGTTCCCATTAAACAAGACACAAAAAAGCCTAAACTATAGGTTGCGAAATTTAAATTACCTCACCATCAGCACCAGAAGGCATTTCTGAACAAGCAGCTTTGTAATTTGTGTGGATAAAGTTAGAAAATGTGAGCGTTTCAGCAAACTTAAAAACTTATGAAGATTTACAAGTACATCTCAATAAATGGAAAAATTCATTTATTTCAGTAATATAACTCAAATTGGGACACTCGTGTGTTAAATAGATTCAATGCACACAGACTTTAGTAGTTCAAGTATTTGCTTCTTTTAATTGTGATGATTTTGGCTCACATTTAATAAAAACCCACCAATTCACTATCTCAACAAATTAGAATATGGTGACATGCCAATCAGCTAACCAACTCAACATCTGCAAAGGTTTCCTGAGCCTTCAAAATGGTCTCTTAATTTGGCTAAGCTACACAATCATGGGGAAGACTGCTGATCTGACAGCTGATCAGGGTCATTTGGGTAGTTTCTGTTGTCATTATGATTTAAAAAGAGTAAACAATTATTTGACAATAAATGGCTTCTCCCAACCACTAACTATGAGCAAAAGAAGAGTTTTTGTGTTATTCATATTCTCTGAAAAATGGCGAAACAATCATGATTTCTGTCAGGGCATGTGAACACAACTGTATAATGGCTGCAAATGGAGTTGCTTGTCATTTGGAAGCTCACAGAGACAAAAATATAAGTCTGAAAGATTCAATAAGGACATGTGAAGAACCAGTACAAATTTTCCTAAATTTTTGGCGTAAAAGGATACATGAACTATGAAAATTGTGGGCACAACAGCAAGTTAAAGAGAACATTTTTAGAAGATTTTCCAAGGTTACTACACTCTAGCAATGATGTCATCTACTCTAGCTCACTCAATACACACCCATTATAAACTCAGAAAAAGACTGAAAACTGATCATTTAAAAACTGTAAAAGATATCAAAAAGCTGAACACAAGTTTAGTCTTGTGACCAGTTTTAAATTTAAATGGAATCTGTAGCTGAGTGCATGCAGAAGGAGTAGCGATACAAGAAACATATGGAAAGGAACACAAGTATTAAGAAATGGAATAACAATAAATAGACAGACATGTAGTTTAAAGAATAGAAGTATGAGAGGATATAATGGAGGAGATATCAAAGATAAATTAAGACAAACATGAATGAAAGTTACCAAAATGCAACTTTGTCAAAACACAAAGGAGAAAAGCCATTCTCCAGTCACATAGAATATTTGTTTCTTGGGGCTAATTATTTTTAAAAAAAAATATTTTAAATCTACGTTTGGTCAGCTTAGCTGAGGTTGAGTCATTAGGAACCAATGGTAGTGATTATGTTACACTTGGTGAAGCCGGGAAAAAGGACCAAAAAGCAGAAAAGCAGCAGAACGTGGTGCAGATCATGTATTAAAACAAAGGGTTTACACAAGAGCAGGTAAGCAGACTGAAACAAAAGAATAATCGAACAGTGGACAGGCAACTCCAAAAGCCACAACAGGTAAAGTACGGTGAAACAAAGAACTCATACAACAAAGAAGACGGGGTACTCGACACATGTACTGCAACAAACTGACAAAGGAAGAGCAGAGATTAAATACACAAGTGATGGCAGGATAACAAGGCACAACTGAAACTAATCAGATACATGTGGAAACAGTCAGGCAATCAAGGATGGGACGCAAAACTAAAAAGACACGTGCGGGAAGGAGACCATTTCAAAATAAAACAGGAAGTCACAGAACGCAAACAAAAAACCATGACAGATGATGAGTGGTGGCGTCTTACCTGGACAGAAGGTGATGACAGTGCAGGGCTGTCTCTGGATTTGAACTCCAACCCCATTGTGTATTTCCTGTTCTCCAGAGCAGGCCGCTCCTCCAGCCTTGGGCTCAGGACAGCCACAGCTCCTGTAGCGGAACACTGACTCTGCCCCACAGGTCCTGGAGCACGGAGTCCACTCTGACCACTCACACCAGCCACCTGACACTGGAAACACACATAAGGATGCATAATAAGTGGGAATGCTTCCCACTATTGCTTTTCACATCATATTAGTGAATAGAAATAGTGAGCATTCACACTGTTGTTATTCCGTTTCTTTATACTTATTCCAATTCTGTACGTTTTTTGCATCTCTCCTCCTTCTGCGTTTTGTCAGCTACAGGAACAATTCATCTATTAAAATGTTCATGAGACAATGTACTCATTAAGGACATTTATGCTTGTATTTTTCTTTTTCTAACTTTTATACTTAAAATATTAAATATTTCCACAGTTTTTTTACAATGAAAGTCAAAGGAAGAATCTTCAGATCCTCTTCAAACTTACTCCACTTTGAAATGCTACTAGTTCTGCATACTTTATGCTACAGACACCATTTGAACTTTGAACTTTTCACACGACTTTCAACTATTAAACTTGTATTCAGCTTTTTGATATATTTTACGTCATGTGACTAGTGACGTTTGAAGCAGTTGAGTGACGTTCGAAGCAGGTGAGTGCTTCGAATCACCTGAATGGTTTGATTTGTCATGTGAATCACTTGGCAGGATCGAGTGTGTTCAGGGATATTTAGTGGCGTTCATTTTCAATTTTTCTTCACAGGTTGGTTTGTTGCTGTTAGTTGTTTTGAGAGTTTGAAGTGTTGTTTTAGATTGCGTATTTTGTAGAGAATCACTGTAGATATAAAGATCATTATATAGGTAGATAGTAAGTTACAGCTAGAAATTAATAGATAAATTAGTTACATACATATTGTAAGATAACATATATTGGTAGACAGACATAGTTACATATATTCCTATATAACTTTAGATAGAGATATAAATAGATAGGGGAGCTGGGCAGAGGAATGTGTGGCTCCTATGGTTTGTTTTGAAACTCAAGGACTACGGGCTATTTTCCCAAAATTAACGTAGGTTCGATTACTGAACCAATTGAGTGTTATTTAGGTCATTAATTAAACATTTGAAATTAATTTACATTTGCCATTTTGCATACTGAACACCTTCTATTCAACATCTTTTAAGCGATAGGCTTTTTAGAGTTGTTTTTAATTATAGAATATGAATCATAGTAATCTATGAGTATAGGCGTAGCCCTCTAAGAGCTGTCGCTATTAGGTTTATCCCCGCACACATGCGGAGTCATGGAGATTTTCTTTTTGGCCCTTGTGTTCTGCACGGGCCTCACTCAGGTCCGCAACCGTGGTATATAATGCCTGCGGGACCTAAGTTCTGCTCCAAAATAAACCAGCTTTTCTTCACCTGACATAGGTGGAGCCAGCCATCCCTCCGAGGAGAGCTGTGGCGGAGGACAAAGCTCTTGTAGAGTGGGCATGAATGCCAGATGAGGGGTCTTCCCCCACCGCGACATATGCCTGTGTGATAGCTTCACCCAGCCAGTGAGCTGAACGCTGTTTTGTTAGAGGCTTTCCTAGAGAATGCTCTCTGTTATGCACAAACAGCTGCTATGTCTGTCTGAAAACTGCTGTGCACTGGACAGAGGCAATATGATGTTTCTTCCATCCCGGGGGAGGGGATGGATTCTTGATCTGAAAGAGCTAGTTATGACTTTTGGCATGAAAGCAGGATTCAGCCTCAAAGTGGCTGAGCACCCGTCGTGTCTGATAATGAGACAAGATGGAGAGACAGAGTGCACACAAATCACTTACTCTTTTCGCCGAATTCAGGGCTAAGAGAAGTGCCATCTAAAGGATAATGATTTGAGAGAAATTTGTGTTAAGAGCTCGAAAGTGGGATTCCCCAGGGGTAAATCCCACTGTGGTGTCAAGGAGCGCATGATAGGATGCTGTCTTATGACTGCTTTCAAGAAATGCTTACAAGCAAATGTGCAAAAACAGACCTCTTGCCATAGCCTACATGTGGGAGAAGGCATCCAGTGGGGGAGTGTCCCACTTGCTCATAGAGAACCACAGTGTGCATTGTGTATTTTCTTGTGAGGCAAACAGATCCACCTCCGCTCTCCCGAATTTGTCCCACAATGTTTGAATAACTCGTTTTGAGAGTGAGCTTAGCATGAAATGAGATCTGTGGCTCGGTTCTGTTTGCCTGGTATATAGACCATTCTGATGTTCGTGTGTGACAGCAGGAGGCTTCTGGCCATTTCCAGCAGCTGAGCTGAGCGCACACCGCCTTGGCAATTTACATAAGCCTCGGTTGTTTTGTTGTCTGTCCTCACCACCACGTGTTTGTCTTTCAACAGAGGAACAAAGTTTTTCAGCACTTTCAGCACTGTAGACAGTGGCATTTTATGTTGCGAGACGGAGGCTCTGGCCACTTTCCTCCCACAACTTGAGACTGACACATTCCTCCCGATCCGAAGAGAGATGCATGTGTGTACACGGAAATGCGTGACGTAACTCGCTGTCAGAACGTGAGGGGTTTTCCGTCAGGTCTGACTGCAGGGAGGGAGGGACAGTTATCAAGTGTCTCTTGTGACGAATCGGGAAGAGGCGGAGATGTCCAAACCATCTCTGGAGTTTTCTCATGTGAAGAAGACCCAGAGGAACTACGACATGGCGGCCTGACATCATGCCCAGCAGGCACATCACAGAGAGCCGTGACCACTTGTGAGGCACGATCCACAATAGTAGGGAGTTGAGTGCTTCCAGCCTCGCTGGGGACAGCTTCGCTCTCATGCTAAATGAATCCAGACACATTCCAGGATAGATTATCGATTGGGAGGGGAAGGGGGAGCTCTTTCGCCAGTTTATGGCAAAACCCAGCAGCGACAGTTGTTTCACAAGCTCCACCATGTGGAGCGCTGCGCTCTCCCTGGAGGACGCCATCACAATCAGATCGTCCAGATAAAATAAAAATAAACTCAGATACCTGTCCTACGTAACGGTTCCAATGCTGTCTCCACACATTTGGAGAACGTACGTGGAGCCAGAGAATAACCGAAAGGCAAAGGTTGTACTGAATCTAGACTCCTCTGAAAGAGAAGCACAGGGATTTCCTGTGTCTGGGGATGATGGCAACATGAAAGTAGGTGTCTTTTAGGTCAATTAATGTGAACCAGTCGCCCTGATGCACACTCTCCAGCACATGTTTTATGTGAAATAGTCTCTTCATTATGGATTCATTTAAGATGATAAGATCGAGAATGGGTCTCATGCTGCCACTTTACTTTATCTGAATCAGATTCATGCCATGGAGAAAAACCTCCACTAATGCACTGATGGGTATGAAGTGGGGAGGCCACAGAGAGGCAGAGAGTGTGGATGGACTTTTTTGTTTTCCGGTTGTGATAGTGTGTGAGAGAAACCGGAGTGACTCCACAACTAACGCACAGTGTGTGTGCAGTGGGGGAGATATGTGTGGGGGAAACGTGTTTTTACAGTTGCAGAATACTCAGAAGAGATTTTTGATTTTTGAACAGAACTTTATTGTCTGTAAACACACATTTTACAACTGTTACTCACCCTGTGCTATACATAAAAAGAAAATACATAAATCCAACACACTACCAAATTTCAAAATCTTACATAAACATACGCCCGAAGCTGAGACTGCCCCCCTGCACTGAACACAGCACCCCCCCAATCCCCCATTTAGCCTCAAACATGCCCAGATCCCCATTCACCCGATAAAATTCGAAGTCCACCACCAGTCTTACCTTCACCAAGTTTAAAAGCAGAGCATTTGCAGTGACATCACCCTGACCCTCCACTTTCTTTTTCCTACTCACGCAGACGGCCATCTTGGCCTGACCAAGCAGGAAGTTTAAAATCTGACCCTTTTCTTGTCTTTGGCAATTGTAATTAAAACCACAGATAAAGGAATGTGGATCAAAAACCTCACCAAACAGACTGAACACCATGCCCAACAACCCAAACAGCTGTGTCAGACGCTGACACTCATAAAAACAGTGGAAAACTGTCTCCCTCACCCCACAAAACGGACACCCCACAGGAACAGTGTTATTTACATTATTCACAAAAGAGTTTGTGGCAATGGTGCAGTGCAGTATCCTCCACTGCAGGTCACCATGCTTTATGGTCAGTGGGGGCCTGAAGAGGACAGTCCAGGCGGTTTAGAGTTCTTGTCCAGCCCTAAATACGTCCTCCAGACCGTGTCTGCCCGACCAGTCATTTTCTTGTGGTTCAGGGCTTGGACCATTAGTTTGTAAAACATTTTCCCAGTTCCTCCCAGAGACACACTCACTGGGCTAAACACAGTTGGACGAGGAGAGCATCCTAGGTCCGGACTCAAGTATATCTCCGGGAAGGGGTCTGTGCTGTCGGGGACCAGTGAACCGGCACTGAACTCACTCAGCAGGATCCGGGCCCGTCCTGTCAGCTGATGGTTCCAGTGAGCCAGTAACCGGTCCACTGGAGGACTTTAAACCCAAGTGACCAGCTAACTCCACAAAGTTATCCAGCTGTGGCCCAGCCCGCTCCAGCAGCTGGCCTAAGGTGTAAATCCCACCAGCGCCGAACCACCCACACAGCGCCAGCCTTGCCCAGACCAGACAAGTGAGGCATCCGTGTGTGAGGGGCTCCTTCAAGAGCCAGCTGAGTGAGATGGTGTCAGCCTGTCTCTGTTTTTTAAGGACACTCCATACAGACAGCAGACTGCGGTAAAAGAGTGGCAGTGATGGAGATACTGGTCTGCTGCTGTCCGTAAGGAACAGAGACAGGCCCAGCCCCCCGGCTCTCTGCAGGATGGAAACAGCCAGCGGTCTCCACACCAGGTCCTCAGGACCTTTGAGGAGCCGCTGGAGGAACTGAAGCCAGAAAGCTGCCCCTCTACTGGCCAGATAGATGAGTCCCTGTCCCCCCTCGTCCTTTGGCAGGAAGAGGACTACCTGTGGTACCCAGTGCAGCTTGTCCCAGAAAAAAAATCAACTAGGAGCCTCTGGATGGTGGATAGGAGAGAGGCCGGTGGGTCAATGCACATTAACTTGTGCCAAAGAGTAGAGGAGACTAGATTATTTATTACCAGAACCCGCCCCCCATAGGACATCCTGGGTAGCAACCATCTCCACTTATTCAGCTGCCCTTTGACCTTTTCCACAGTGTCGTCCCAGTTTTTTTGGACATAGTGGCTACCACCCAAGAAGATCACCAAATATTTAAGGCCTTCCCTGCGCCATACCAGCCACCCCGGCAGACTGAGCCCACGCAGGCACTCTCCAACCAGAAAGGCTTCGCTCTTCCCCCAGTGGACTTTGGCGCTGGACACCAGCCTAAACTGCTCCACAGTATGAACTAAAAGAGTCTACATCCACCTGCGAATCCACAATCACAATGACATCATCAGCGTAAGCAGACAACTTAAAGCTGGTGTCACAGCCCGAAACGTGCACTCCTGCCAGTTGGGTCCTGAGTCTGTGAAGCAGAGGTTCTATTGGCAGGGCGTACAGTATCCCTGAAAGAAAGCACCCCTGGCGTATCCCCCTGCCGACAGAGAATGGAGGACACAGGCCCCCATTGATTTTCAGTACGCTCGTGATGTCACTGCACAGAGTCCGAATGTGGGCTATAAAACCAGGGCTGAACCCAAAAGCAGCCATGGTTTCCAACAGTGTTCAACCCGGTCAAAAGCCTTTTCTTGGTCTATTGAAATCAGACCTAGGTCGATGCCCAATGAGCCAGAGACCTCTAAAACATCCCGAATTAGAGTGATATTGTCACTTATGAGCCTGCCAGGCACACAGTACGTCTGGTCAGTGTGAACTACGGAGGCCACCACCTCTCGAAGTCGGGAGGCTAAGACTTTGGACAGGATCTTATAGTCCGTATAGAGCAACGACACTGGCCTCCAGTTCTTAAGTAGCTGCAGGTCACCCTTTTTTGGCAGCAGGGTGACTACTGCTCTCCTGGAGCTCAAAGGCAGGCGGCCACTCTGCAGGCTGTCCTTAATGACCTCCAACAGATCCTCCCCCAGAATATCCCAGAATGCCTTGTAAAAATCAGCCAGAAGACCATCAATGCCAGGAGCTCTGCCTGTTTTCAAGTTCCCTACAGCAGCGGCCAGCTCAGCCATCGATACAGGGGCTTCCAGCCCTCTGTTCTGCTCAGCACCAACCTGAGGCAGACCGTCATGAAACAGCCTGTCCACGTCAGCATCGTCACAGAGGTCAGATGTGAACAGATTTCGATAGAAGTTGGAGGCCAAAACCCCAATCTCAGAGGACTCCGTTATTAAGCTACCGCTGTCAGAGCACAGAGAATGGATGTTCTTCCGCTGACCGTTTTTGTTCTCCAGACTGAAGAAGAAATGGGACGGGGCATCCATCTGGGAGAGGTCCTTGTGGCGTGACCGCACCAGAGCTCCCTGTGCACAGCTGCCCAGCAGGTTGGTCAGGGCAGACTTTTTAGATCTGAGGGATTGTAAACACCCCCAATTTTCTGTAGACTCTGCTAAAGACTGCAGTTCAACTACTTGCATCTCCAGGTTTGTTACACATTGGACCATGTCTCTAGTGACACCATGTGTGTACTGCTGACACAGTTGTTTAATCTGAGCCTTTCCAAAATCCCACCACTGCTGGATACATGAAAACTGTGTTTGACAATTCCTACGTGAGGACCAAAACAACTCAAGTGCAGCTTTAAATACCTTATCGTGGATAAGAGTTCAGTTAAAATGCCAATAGGCACTTTTCACTTTAGTGTTAATAATATGTACAGAACTCTGTACAAGGAAATGGTCTGAAAAGCCCACTGGACTAATGTGGCATGCTGTGAACACACTTAGTTGGTGTTTCAGGCAATACACACGGTCAAGGCGGGCCAAAGACAGTTTATTGTCCTTACAGTGAGTCCATGTGTACTGCCTGCTGGATGGTTTCAAATTCCTCCAGGCATCTGCTAAGTCGTGGGTTTCAATCAGTTGTCGAAGCTTGTTGGAGGAGGCAGGATGGGGCTCAGGGTGGTTCCGGTCCAGCTGTGGCTGGACAGTGCAGTTCCAGTCCCCTGCCACAACCAGGAAGTCCCCATCACTGCAACTCCTGATGGTGTCACCCAGAGCGTCCATGATAGTTATCCTCTCTGCTCCTCTGCAGGGCATGTACACACAGATGAAGACCAGGTAAGTGTTTTCAAATTGGGCCCTGACCTTCAGCAGGCGACCCGCTACAACCTCCTCCACTTCAGTGGAAACCGGCAGGAAGCTCCAGGAGAAGAGTAGTCCCACTCCTGCACTGCAGGTGTTATGGCTGAGGTACACCTGTCCACTCCACTCCTTCATCCACTCACACTCCAGATCTGGCGTACTGTGCAAGCTCGTATTAAATGACCCTCTACTCCACAAGCAAAACACTTCATGGGTTCGTTTGTGGCAAAAACCACATACATGAAACCGTTAATCCTAAAACTGAAAGACAAGTTGAGATTGGCCGTGTTGTCTTTTAAAACCATATGGAACTGTCTACGGTGACACACTACGTGCTCAGCAGCAGTTCTTTAGCAAGAGTCTAATTTCTAATGAACGGGGGCGCATTGGAAATAATGACTCTCTTAGACGGACTCACCAACAGGTGTAAAGGTATTGAGGATGACCACCCCATTCTCAACCACTTCAGCCACTTATTCGATGCTGGACAGGAAAATAACGATGGCTCCGTTCATCCGCGAGGCAGACTTGATGTGACTGTAGCCCACTGCTTTCCCCACGGCGAGACTGGCCTCCTCAACCGAGCAGCTAACACTCGGCACCAGCTTGACAGCATGCCTGCGTGTCAACTGCTCAAAGTCATTGGTCTTGGCGAGCACGGGCATCGGGCCCCCCCGGCCACCAGCACACACCTGGACAGGTAAGTGACCACTGTACACTGTGCCACCGACAGATGTCTCAAAACTCCAGGATAATCCACAAAAAGATTTGAAAACACCCGCACGCCAAACCACGCTCCTGTACTCACTCAACTTCCGCTCAGAGAGAGAGGCAAACTGCTTGTTAAGAAACTGCTCTATATTGACACATGGTTGGCTCTGAAAAGAGCTGTGGTGTCCGTCTGTCTCCGGTGAAAAACGCACGTTTTCCGCATCCCGTCATTGTCACTGCTGTTTGTGTGGAGGCGGGTTTGACCAGCAGCAAGCTGGGCGTCTGTTCCTGCCAGCGGTGCAGAGGGGAGGCCGAGGAGGCGCAGCAGTAGCCGGCTGAGACGCAGCTAGAGCAGTGACTGTGAGGCGCCTCGGCTTGGAGCGGGAATCCTGGCGATCACACCAGGAGACCTGGAAATGCTGAGAACGTGTTGAAGCTCTGCCCCAAGAGGTATGTCTTTTTACCTTGTCCGCTTCTTTGGTTGCTTCCTGTATGTGAGTGACCGCCTGCTGGAGGAGCGGACCAAAGAGCCCATCAGGGCTGATGGGACAGTCCAGCAAGCCTTTTCTGATTGGCTTAGGAAGCTGAGATAAGTGGAGCAACATCTTGCACTGCAGCATGGTGCAGAACCAGTGGTGGTCTTGTAGGCCAGGAGCATCGCTATGAACTTGATGCAGGCGACAACAGGGAGCCAGTGTAACCCAATGAAGAGAGGAGTTACGTGCGCTCTCTTCGGGTCATTGAAGATCACTCTTGCCGCCGTGTTCTGGATCATCTGCAGAGGTTTGGTTGTGCAAGCAGGGAGTCCAGCCAGCAGCGCGTTGCAATAGTCCAGTTTGGACAAGACGAGAGCCTGGACTAGGACTTGTTGTAGATTGCTCAGATAGATAGATAGACAGATAGAAAGGTCTGATTTTCCTGATGTTGTAGAGGATGAATCTACAGGACCGAGTGGTGCTGGCGACATGGCTTTTGAAGTTTAGCTGTTTATCAATTACCACCCCCAGATTTCTGGCCGTGCTGGACGGCGTAAGGGTCGATGAGCCTAGTTGAATGGAGAGGTTAATGTGAATCTCTGGGTTGGCCGGGATCACAAGCATTTCCGTTTTGTTGAGGTTCAGCTGAAGGTGATGGTCCTTCGTCCAAAGCGAGATGTCACTCAGGCATGCCGAGATGCGAGCAGAGATAGTTGAATCGTCAGGTTGAAATGACAGGTGGAGCTGCGTATCATGCGCATAGCAGTGATAGGAAAAGCCATGCTTCTGAATGACTGAGCCGAGGGATGTCATGTAGATGGAGAAGAGTAGATGTCCAAGCACCAACCCCTGCGCCACCCCTGTATTGAGATGTTGGGACTCAGAGACCTCGTCTCTCCAGGATACTCTGAACGATCTACCCGTTCCATGATTTGATGAACCATTGTAACGCAATTCCAGAGAAACCCATAGCACTGAGAGAGGACAGGAGGATGTGGTGATTAACTGTGTCAAAGGCCGCAGACAGATCCAGTAAGATGTACAGTACAGATGAGTTGGATGTCGCCTTTGCTTGTCTCAGGGCTTCGACAACTGAGAGCAGCACGGCCTCCGTGGAATGGCCGCTCTTGAAACCAGACTGGTTGCGGTACAGGAGATTGTTCTATGTGAGAAAGGAAGAGAGCTGGTTGAACACAACTCGCTCCAGAGCTTTGGCAATGAAGGGAAGGAGGGAAACTGGTCTGTAGTTTTCTAATAATGTCGGCTTGAGAGCGGCTTTCTTCAGTAGCGGTGTGATGCAGGCTTCTTTGAAAGCAGTGGGGAACGACCCAGTGGTGAGAGATGAGTTGATGATGTGGGTCAGAGCAGGGACAACAGATGGAAAGATGGCCTGAAGGAGATGGGTGGGGATGGGTTCCAGCGGGCAGGTGGAAGGGTGGTTAGAATTAATGACCTTAGTAACATCAGCTTCAGATAGAGGAGAGAAAGAGGGGAGCAGACACGTTTCTGGGATGCATGTGATGTCGGCAGGTGGCGGTGCAGAGAATTGACGGCTAATGGCAGTTGTTTTCTTTACAAAGAAACACGCAAAGTCATCAGCTGTTAAATCCGATGAAGGTGGGGGAGCAGGCGGCAAAAACGCCTGTGAGATGGCGGTCTCTAACAAAAATAACACTGCACTAAACTTAAAAAAGACATGAATCAAACACACTTACACATGTCTTTAAGGACATGTATGCTTCTGTTTGCACCTTTTTCTACCTTTTATGCTTTTCAAAAGCTTTTTTCAAGAGGATAATAGACATAAAAATAGAAGTCAGCTTTGACAGTATTATAGTTATACATTGCTAAAGCTGGGCATTTCTCTATTGTAGCTATTATACATTTCAACTTCTAGGTTTTTGAGCAGTGAAATGTAATGCATTTAAACTTTCTTCCTTTTTAGGTAACTCATTTCAACTTCCAGTGTTGACAGTATTACAATTTAGCTTCAACCTTTTTAGCAATGTGTTTCAGCTCTTAGCCACTTTAGTTAATGTAGTTCAACTTCCACGTTTGTAAGGAGTGCACAGTAATGAATTTGAGCGTTAAGATTTTTTAGGCATTTCATTTCAGACTTCTTTTCAGCAGTGTTTTGCAAAAGCATTTCAGCTTTCAGCATTCCCATGCATTTTCAGCAGGAAATGCATTTTTTTCTAATTGTTTTTGCATGGGTGAGTTTGAACGTTTATTAATGGGAGAAACACTGCACAAGCCAGTTAACAAATCAAGTTTTATATGTTGTTTATTGATAATGCATAACTTTCACTTTTTTCCCTACATACAGACTTACAGCTGGTCTTACTCACCTGGACAGGGGTTTCTGGTGCAGTTGAACCTCCCGCCCTCACAGGTGCTGAAACAAAGAGGAAATACCAACATAATTACTTTCCTGTCCCTTCTGGATGTTTCTCTGGTAAATATAAATGTGGTGTACGTGCATGAACAGTATGTGCATTATTCTGACCAGTTGTTACATCCATCAGGGGCTTCAGTGGTCTCCCCTGGTTGCAGCCTGTGTCCAGTGCTGAGGTCCAGGCAGGGACAGTTTTTTCTCTCTACACAGGCTGTACCGTTAGCAGACAGGACCTTTCCCTCTGTACAGTAGCACCCCGGCTCACATTGCCACTCACAGTGCTGAGGGACAGGAATAAAATTCCCTTAACATCACCAAAATTCTTAATTTTTAGCCACAAAGTATGACTTAATGTTAAACCAGTGGTAATGGGCAGAAACAATTCTCTGTGTTAACTCACAGCCAGGTCCTCACAAGAGCGAGGACAGGAGGGACCACAGCTACTGAACACTGTGCCTGGGACCTGCGAGCATGGCGCCACTAAAAACACACACATAATGACACTGTCAAAACACTGACATAGTATCGACTGTGCTGTGAACAAAACTCAATATGTAAATGGACTGTACTTGTATAGCACCTTTCTAGTCGTCCGACTACTCAAAGCGCTTTCACATTACATATCACATTTACCCAGACACACACATTCATACACTGATGGCAGGAGCTAACTGCCCATCAGTACAAATTAAACTAACCATTCACACACACTCACATACCGAAGGCACAGCTTCAGGAGCAATTTGGGGTTCAGTATCTTGCTCAAGGATACTTCGACACATGGTTGGGGGAAGCCGGGATCGAACCGCCGACCTTCCGATTGGTAGACGACCCGATCTGCCACCTAGCCACAGCCGCCCCCTATATACATATATATAATATACACATGTAGACCGCATACTCACAACCTCACCTACATTCTACACACTCTGTAAACATACCTGGACAGTGGTCAGTGTTACAGGCTATGGCCTCAGTTCCCAGCCCCTCACAATAGCTTCCCTCCCCCTCTGGACTGGGACTGTCACACTCTCTCCTCCGGCTTTGAACCCCCCCACCGCATGACTTGGTACACTCCATCCAGTTACTCCACTGACCCCAGCCACCATCACCTGGAAAGAGCCAACACATCATGAAGACATAGTATTAAAAAAAATAATACAACTAATTATTTGCCTTAATATTGTTGTAGTATATCAGTCTCAATATTTAAAGAAGATTTTTCATGAAAAAATGGTGAGGAACTTAAATCTGAAATGTCATCTTCCAGACTAGATCACGTCACACAGATGGTCACATCTAGATCACATGGGCTTTAATTTCTCTTAATCAATTATAAAATTCATGTGACCAGTATCTCTATACTGTGTGTTTACTGTCATCAATTTGTTTATTGTGATGAACACTCATCCTGTGTCTGTCCAAATGAAATTTTCCTGGCAATCAAATCATGCCAGAAAAAAATGTAATTCCAATACATTTAAACATTTTAATATCAATAGAGTGTCAGTCAATACAAACTGACACAAAACCAACTCACGGTCACATGGAGTGGTGATGCAGACTTGGTCCTCTCTGTGAGAGCCCAGGCATGGCAAGCTTAGGCCACTGCCAGAGTGCTGGGGACTGGAACAGAAACGGTACCGAGACTGGAGACCCACTCCACACAACACTGAACACTGACCCCAGGGAGTCCACACTGACCACTGGCCATCAACTATAGAGTGTGTTTGTTTGTATGTAGAGAAATAGAACATGAAAGATACAGTGTGGAACAATGAGGTGAAAGAGGACAATAGGAAAAATTGCATGTAAGTCATATTACATTTTCATGTTGGTCTGCATCACAACAGCTTCATTGTCAATCATAAAGGTTATTTACACTATCTGTGACTACAGCTTCGTCAAAGCTGACGCTGTCTTAAAGATAAATTTAATGACTTTTTGCCTACCATTGCAGCTGACTTGAGAGCAGTTTACCAGCCTCCCTGCTTCACATGTACTGAAAATTAAAAAGGTTAAATCATAATTTTATCTCTTTTTTATATGCTGGTGGAGTTACATTCATTATGGCTCACACAGCCATTAAATAAGTCAATTAAAGTCAATTTTACTTACCAGTTGTTGCAGTCTGTGGACACAATGTCTCCTGGTTTGTATTGCTCTCCATCTACATCACAGCGACAGTCAGACTCCCGCACACATACACCATCCTGTAAATATGAAGGACCAACATCAAAATGGCTGTGATTACTGCATATGAGTGTGTGTAGGCTTGTTTGTGTCAGCCACCCCACCTGTTCGACAGTCCCATGTGGACACTGGCAGCCCGGTGTGCAGTTCCTGCTAAGGACCATTGTAAGGTCTGTACATGACACTGCTCCCCTCACACACTGCTTCCACTCCTGGTCTGGAGGACACACCCTGCCATCTCCTGACATAGCAACAGAGCAATTATCAATGAAAACCCTCTTAGTGTAATCATAAACAAAAATTTGAATGCATAAAAAACAAAAATGTCGTTATCGAAACTGGACATGTAATGTTAATACTGATTTCACAAGAGTTTCTTGATGCACCGAAATAACACATTTTGGGTAGCAAATGCTTAAACAATATCTACAGTATCATCCATTAATCTGGCAATGAAATCAAAAATACTGATGTTTGCATAAAATACACATAAATGCTTTGTACCCTCTTTCTTCGTCTATCCCTTTTTCTAGCATTTTTTTCACATTGTTGGTAATCAATGGATGTGTTCATTCACGTGGGTAATTTTAACTGAACGTTGATTTAAGGACTGCATTCCCTTTTGTCCCACATTTCGGAGACAGTGAATGCAGCCATTTGACGTCTGTCTGATGTGTGATCAAGTCAACAAAACAGGTTTCTCGCTGTCTTCCCTCTACTCTCCTCCTCTAAGACGGACAGCTATATGATGTCCTCGGGTAAATCTGCAGATCCCCGATGAAAGGATCAAGGGTTAGGCTGCAACGCAGAAGCCTACTGTCCTTTAAGAACCGAACTCTCACAGCAGTGATGCAAGGTCCTGCAATTCGTATTATATAGTTCAGGACCAGCAGCTATTACATGCTGTCTGCCAGCTAACTTTTAAGAAACAACTAAGCAAGTTAGCGCTAAGATAACTGTATGGGGGACACTACAACAGACACAGGCAAGAGAATGTCTTCCCCGCCTGCACACAGAACCACAATTCTCCCCCAGCCAGGTCTAGACGGACAGACTCCGGCTATCTGGGCAGCAGCGTCCCAAAGCAACCCCTTTTCTTCCCCACGGACTGGTAACAACCGCATGTCAGCTTAATAGGGTACTTAGCATAGTTAAGTACAGAATCGTTTAGTTAACTTTGTATATGTGATGTTACTGATGTGATTTTATTAAGATTTATTGTTGTGATGCATTTTCAATTTGTAAGGTTAATCTAGTAGCCACTACTAAATTTATGTTAGTTTGTTAAGCTACACACAGGGTTTTTGCATGCTAACTAACTCCTTTTAACTTGGCACTTTTAGCTTACAGATTTCTTTTACATGCTAGCACACATACACACCTCTAATTTGGCCTTCAGCAGAGCCACACTTCGACTTACATGGCCTTACCTGCTATCTTTGTATTTCCCTTTGTCTAGCCATGCAACTACTGCTTAGCTTCACTGCCTTGTGCTAATGGAGCAGAGTCACACTCTAACTTATATGGCCTTGCCGCGATTTTTATTTAGCTTTTATTTGTTTGACCCGTTACGTCCAAGCAGCCATCTTGGACACACGCGCGCACAAACCTTTTTGTCCTGTAATTTAGTTTATTTAGAGTTAGTCTTAATATTGTGTGTTTTTGTATTGTTTATATTTTTAAATAAATACTTGTGTATTATGGGGTGCACGGTGGCAGATCGTGTCGATTCGAATCCCGGACCAGACCACAGCCTCCCTGGGTGGAGTCTGCATGTCCTCCCCGTGTTATCGTGGGTTTTCTCCGGGTTCTCTGGAGATTTCCTCCCACCGTCTAAAGACATGCATTAGGTTAATTGGTGACTCTAAAATTGTCCCTACTGGATGAATGTGTGCGTGAATGGTTGTCTGTCTCTGTGTCAGCCCTGCGACGAGTTGGCCACTGTCCAGGGTGTACCCCGCCTAAGGCCCGAAGCCACTGGGATAGGCTCCAGACACCCGCGACCCCGAACGGTAGAAAATGACTGACTGACTTGTGTATTATTATGCTGGTCTCTTTAATGTCTCACAAGAGTGAATAATTTGCCAACCTCTTCGATGTTGAATTCCAAATCCTTACCTACTAGCTATTAATGGTAATTTTAGTTATAATTATTAATTTAATTATTAATTTGAGTTCCCAAATTGATAGTTTAATGTATTTTATGAGACTCAATCAATGTATTGGTTATCACTCCCTTTCAGACGAAAGGTGGTGCCCCAAAGTCTTTATTAATTAAAGTCATTCTTCATAATTATCTCTGATAAGCTTGATAGTCAGATCTAATTGATTGCACCAACACTACTTGGTGCCCCTTCAATCATGGTAAACCCCAACAACATGCTTCTCAGAGCAGCCATATAATAAACCTTCCCATTTTTGTTTTTTGTAGTTCCCTATGACAACATTGAAATAACATTTCAATTAATTATCTATGATTTTCTGTAACTCTGTTCAAGCTCTTTCAAGACCTTAAATTGTTTTACATTCTAACTTATTATTGTTGTTTTCTTGTGCAAAAACACAATTTAATGTACTGTAATAAATATGTGACAGAAGCTGTATAATACATTCTGCTGTCTTCTTGAAAAGTACCCACTTATTCAATTCTGATATTAAACATGACAATATTGTTAAATGAGAGTGTAGGTCTTGCTGTACCACAGGGCTGCAGGTTACAGGTGGTGAACTGCTGAGCGGTGCCATGGATTTGGATGGGCCCGCGGGTTCGGGTCCTGTAACCTCCTCCACACGTCACTGAGCACTCTGACCACACACTCCATGGTTTCTTTACACCTTTTGACACATCACAACTAGATTAACTTCCTATATATTTTAATCTGTGGTCTTTTACCTTTCAAATAATGGATTTTGCACATTATAAGATTAGAAACCAAGTACTTCTCCTCACCAAAGCACGGTTCAATGCTGCAGGTATCAATCCCAATTCTGTCTCCTTTGCAGGGACGACCCCCGAAAGCTAGAGGAGGATTGGTTTCCGAACGATACCGCCTTCTTACACCAACATCACATGTTCGACTGCAAGCACTCCACTGGGTCCAGGTGCTCCAGCCACAGTCCACTGAGAAACACACACAGGGTGAAAGACAGGGAGAATGGGAAACAAATGAGAAGAGAAGACATAAGGAATGCAAGAGATGGGGAGGGAGACTGCAATTAATGGTAAAGCCATTCACCAGGGCAGGGAGCTGTTCCGCACTCCATTTCTCCATTAGTGCAGGTACTGTTTGAGACACACAATGCAAGAACGTGAAGTGACATTTAATTTAAGAAACAGCAGTACATTTCAACACCTAAAATATAAATTCATCCATTTATAAACAGGGGCGTCATTTTGTCTACTTTACAATAAAACAAATTTGGACAATTGTATTTATATAGCCCAATATCACAAATCACAGTTTTGCCTCAAATGGCTTTACAATCTGCATAACATAAGAAACCGTTTGTCCTTAGACCCTTGATTCGACTAGGGAAAAACTACCCAAACACAAGCCAACAATACCAGTAATTGCAGGCTTCAACAGGCAGGGTGGTACCGGCTGGGTGCAATTCCCCTTGGTGGTAACATGGGCACTGTGCCAGAGGAACACAGCTACCATTGAGCAGGTAGAAGCCCAGGGTGCAGTAGCAGCCGTCGTAACAGGCGGTGGCACACTGCACCTCTGTGGAGGTCATGTCCAAACACATCCGCGGACACGCACCGCCGTGAGCCTCACACTCTGCTACTGTCATGTACACCATTCCCTCCGGACACACACCTGAGAGGAGACGATTTGAAAATGAAAATGTAATCCCACAATAGCATTATTATTTTCCACACTGGTATGTTATTTGAGAAAAAATGTAAATGAAAATGCAATAATCCAAATTTCATTTTCACATACTTGTATGATCTTTCTATGACTATATTAAAATGAAAATGAAAAAGCTGAATGAAACCTGATTTTCAATTTATGCAAGCAATATTTAAGTCAAAATGAAAATGTAAATTAAATTCAATTTGAAAATTGAAATAGAAACTGTATTTGACAATTCATCCCCCCGTCCCTCTTCTGCCACAGGCACCACTGAATCATGAACCCCCCCAGATTCCCACATCCCAGAGGTCCTTCCACTAACATACGATGTCATGCCCCATTTACTTTGTGTAGCATTGGTCTGCTCACTACCTCATTCACCATGGAACTGACGTCATTCTACCACCTCATCAGTCAGCCCTTTGTCACTTTAATCAGACTGAATAAGCTATTTTTTTTATGCACTTAAAATCTTTTTATCTGCACTGTTTGTTCACTGGTTTGCACTTTATCTGCCATGTGCCTTGCACTGCTTTTATTTAACCTTATTTTTATTTTATTTTATTATGTCTTTTTTATATTTTTATATTCCCTTATTGTATAGTTTTAGCTTATATTTTATATTTGATCTAGATTTTAGGGTCTACTGTTAGTGTTATCTGTATGCACCGGGGGTCTGACAGTAACGCAATTTCGATTCTCTGTATGTATGTAATGTACATGTGGAAGAATTGACAATAAAGCAGACTTGACTTGACTTGACTTGACTTTTGGGGTCAACTTGAAAATTAAAATTAAATCTGTCAGTGCTCTCATCATGGTGGGCTTCAGTTAGTATGTCACCTGCTTGAGCATCTGCAGCTTTGCTTCTGTGTGTAGTCCGTTTGTGGCAGAAAGGCGAGAAGACGGCCGGGCCTCATTGACTACTGGATTACTGTACAGAATAGGCATGTGCCGGTATCAATTATTCATGCTGCGATTAATTGACTGAGCTTTTATCACGCAATACGGTATTATCACAATATTTTAAATGCACAAGAGAAACGGGTTAAAAAGATAAACAAACTTCTGTGTTGTCCACTTAGTAACTTTAATAACTTTTTTAAATAACGAAAAGTATTTAAAGTAGAAGGGGGATAAATCGGCAGCATTCCTCCTACTGCCATGCACCTCCATGTGAGGCGAATGAGGATTGTTTAGTGCACATGGGTGCTCGGGCAGCATATATGCAATGTTTTTTAAGCGGATGATGGAAAATAAGCTGAAAATAAGCTAAATCTACATTTACATTTAGTAATTTAGCAGACGCTTTTATCTAAAGCGACTTACATATGAGGAAGACAATGGAAGCAATTATAACAACACAAGGTAACAAAAAGTGCACCACAAACTAGTCTGTTAAAGCCTAGCACAGTATACAAAGCTACGGACAGGAAGGTTTTTATTTTATTTTTTTTTTTTTCACAGTATTTTTCGATAATAATATTGTGCATATTCATTACTGCGATTTATCGCATTACCGAAAACTAGCACGTCTAATACAGAAACATAACTTTATAACTGTATTCACTGATTTTGGTGAAACTTGTGATATGGGGCTCTGAATTTGATAAATTAACTGTTTATCAGACCACAAATGAGACAAAGAGATTTGAAAAACGATAGACATGCAGCGTTCCTGGTGGCCGAGCCTCACAGATTACTGTACAAAAACACACAACTTTATAATTAGTGGGAATGCAGCATCCCCACTTTTGTTATTCCGTTTCTTTATACTTATTCCACTTTTTTTGGTTTATTTTTTGCATTGCATCTCCTTCTGCATATATTCAGCTACAGAAATAATTCAGCTTTTAAAATGTTGATAGTGTGCTTGCATTTTTCTCTTTTCAACCTTTTATACTTTTTAAAATATAAAGCTTTTTTTAACACATTTTTATAATGCAAGTCTATGGAGCAGACATCATATCATCGTCAAACTTACTTTTAAATGTAACTATTTCTGCATACTTTTAGCTACAGACGCCATTTAAACTTTAAAATGGTCACAAGACTGTCAACTTTTAAACTTGTATTCAGCTTTTTGATATCTTTCAAAAATTTAAGGCTTAAGGCTTCTTTTCAGCAGTTTCAGCATTCCCAAACATTTTCAGCAGGAACTGCAATTTTTCTACTTTTCATTTTCAAATTAGCCCCAAAGACCATGGTGACATGTAAATGATATCGAAAAGACTGGGCGCAGGGTTTTGCTTATTGCATTTGAATATTGTCCATTGTCCAGGTCAAGTCTTTGAAAATGAAATGTCAAATACAGTTTTCATTTTCATTTTCAAATTGTTGGAATATTCAATATACATTTTCATTTTGACTTAAATATTGCTTGCATAAATGGGAAATCAGGTTACATTTTTTATATTTAATTTTCAAATTTGAATTGTACAGTGAACATTTGAATATTGTCCACTGTACGGCGTACCATTTAGAAAATTAAATGTGAAACAGCTTTTCCATTTTCATTTTAATATTATCAGAGAAAGCCCATACAAATATGTGAAATGAAAATTAAATTTGAATTATTGCATTTTAATTTTTACTCAAAAAACAAAATTATAATGCTGAACTAGGGACAGAATATTGCACATGCGCGCGCACACACACAGGCATTTATTGAATCGGGTGGATAAAATAATAGGAACAACTGAAAATAAAATGCAATCCAATACAAAAACACCACAAACACAGTTTTATTATAAATTATAGTAATATTTATTCACCCATTCGCTATGCCATAGCCTTCCACAGCTTGAGTAATAAAAAAACAAGATGCTGTACCTGAGCAGGGGTGGGAGTTACAGTCTCTTGTCTGTATGTGTGGCCCGGGACAGCTGCTGCCCCCATGCTGGGGTGAGGGTGAACTGCAGAATCGCTGTCTTGTTTGGACACCAGAGTCACACTCTGATGAACACTGAGACCACAGTGACCATGCTGACCAGCCACCATTCACTGGAAGAATACAACTAAAATCAGCTTTTTAGTCTTCTTCTTTACCCTAACACATTTCATTTGGGGAAACTGGAGGGAACAGAGGAATTATGGACATTGTGGTTTCTGTGTGTGTAATACCTGGACAGTGTACAGTGTTACAAGGCTCTTGCTCCTGACTGTCTCCATCGCAGGTAGAGTCCATGTGTGTGTGGTTGAAGTTTATCAGTGTGTGGTGGCAGCTGCGGAGTCGTCGTCTGATTCCAACATCATCTACATGGTTGAAACATGTCTTACTGCACTGTGACCAGCTGGTCCATTTACTCCAGACTCCATCTGGTAGCACTGCAATAGAGGAGGACAAAGAAGGTCATCATATCACCCTTAGGTAATGAGTATATAAGTGACAACAGCATTAGTTATAACATGTGTGCCTGGGGTGTAAGTTGGTATACCAGGTAGGCAGGGGCTGGAGCAGTGGCGGGACTCCGAGGAGTCTCCTGGACAGGGCTGGATTCTGACTGCTCCAGGTGGGTTCACTGGAGACCTGAGGAGACAAAGTCAAGGCATTAAGACTCCTGATTCACATTTAACAGGTGGTGTGTGAGCAGTTAAAAGCCATCAGTCCATAACAAGTGCATTAACACGATTTAAAAGTTCGAATTAACTTACAGTACCAATACCTTTAGAGAAACTGAGCTGTTGCAGCGGCAAATCAGTAAATGATACAGCAGTGAAAAAATAGGAATTATACTGCTTAATAGGGGTGTAAAGGTAGGACGTTCGGTTTGGTATGTGACTTTCTCAGTCTGTGCCCCAAACTGTGAAAAAAATCTATTTAATTAAATCTACTACTCTCATGAGCGAGTGTGGAAAGTTGTGGCAGTGCTGTCTATCGATCAGCTTTAGCATGTTAGTCAGTCCGGTTAGCCAGGTTATTCAAGCTCATGTAGTGTCCCTGCAAAAACAAATGAGACCAGAGCTGGAGGATCCTCCTGTAACATTTAGATCCACTGTATGGGAGCATTATGGGTTGCCGGTTAGTTACAGCTAAAATGGGCATGCTAAGTGTCAAACTGTAAGCCAAAATTGTTCAAATTTAGGGATGGCCCAATCAAGTTTTTCTAGAAGCCAACTCAAAGCCAATCACACAAGTCACCATCAAGTGACCAAAGGTGATGCACTATCCCCGCTGTTGTTCTGAATAGGCCTGAACCCCCTCAACCAGATCATCACAAAGAGTGGCTATGGATACTGGTTCCAAGGTGGAGCAACCATCAGTCACCTACTCTACATGGATCACGTCAAGCTGTGTGCCAGAAATGAGCAAGACATCGACTCACTGATCCTCACTACCAGGATCTACAGCAACGACATTGCAATGTAATTTGGAGAGGACAAGCGTGGTCGGATGACAGCTACAAATACCTTTGGATCCCTCAGGCAAACGGAAACCATGAGGAGGCAGAAAGGAAGGCAGACACAGCCAAATACCTGCACAGAGTACGGCAGGTCCTGAAAAGTCAGCTGAATGGGAACATCAAGATCCGAGCCATCAACAGATCAGATACCCTCCTGGTATAATCAACTCGCCAAAGGAGGAGCTAGAGGCCACTGATATCAAGACAAGAAATCCTACCAATGGCTGGAAAAGGCTGGACTAAAGGATAGCACAGACGCACTAATCATGGCAGCACAAGAACAGGCACTCAGTACAAGATTGAACAACATAATCAAGTGGCTGGCATAGTGTACAAGAACATCTGCCATGAGTGTGGGCTGGAAGTCCCAAGGTCAAAATGGAAGACACTTCCTAAGGTAGTTGAAAATGACCGAGCTAAGATCCTATGGGATTTCAAGATCCTGATCCTGATTGACAAACAGCAGAAGAAGGCACTTGTGATAGATGTAGCAATCCCAAGCGACAGCAACATCAAGAAGAAGGAACAGGAGAAGCTCAAAAATACCAAGAGCTGAAAGAGGAGCTAGAAAACATTTGGTGAGTAAAAGCAACAGTGGTTCCAATGATAATTGGAGCACTGGGGGCTGTGACCCCCAAACATCTGAAGTCTCTGTCTAGAAGAGTGCAGTCCTATGAACAGCTAAGATACTGCGCTGGGTTCCTGAGCTTGAGGATGACAAAATGATGATGTAAAAAAGAAAGCAAACAGAGGAAATAAGTACAAAAAAATGTATTAAATTAAACATGATCACACTTCTGTTGTGAAAAGGGGTCTTGTGGAAAGTGAAATGAGGCTAAGGTCTTTGATAACTGTTTGAGTGTTCCAAAAAGTAAGGTGCTTTACAAATCAGTTGAATTAAAACAGGCTCACCTGTAGCGTTGCTGTAGCCCCAGACCACAGGTTACATCACATGGTGACCAGGACGACCAGGTCGACCAATGACAGGTTGCCACACAACTGGAGGTGTCACAAGTTACTTGTCCATGTCTACATACACTGATGGGGCAAAAATATGCATTAGCTTTTTTGAAATTACATTCAGATTTGTTTTGGCGGTTTTTTTACATATCAATAGCAACACACAATAAGGTAGCAGTCCAGCGGTCCAAGACATTGCTGGGATGAACTTTTTTCTTCAGCTGAAAAATATGACTCAAAACTGTTTTATGACTAATAAAAATATAACCTAAAAATGATTTTGCATAATAGCCTCTGAATCTCTGTATCAACTACTCCAATCTTGATTGGCTTCAACGTCAACACGTGACGCGCGCCGGCGGAACCGGAGGTTACAATGGGAGCTGGCTTCACTGTTGTCGTCAGCCTTCTGATCGACTGAAGCAAGCTTCTCACAGGCATGCCGGAAGTATGGCGCACTGTCTCGTTCCCTATCAGGGAATCATGGTTACATACGTAACCTGGGGCGTTCCCTTTCAAGGGAACTTCAACGCTGCATCACCTGACGCTATGGGGAACAAAATACCAACTCCACCATGCTGGAGGGATGCCTGTCTGAGTGTGAAGCCACCAAGGGCACACTTCAGGACAAGAGTGCCACTGACCCCGGATTATTTAAGCGGTCTAGGCTATAGAATCTCACAAAGGTGTGAGGCGAGGACCATCCCGCAGCATCGCATATATCGGAGAGGGGGGTTCCCGACCACCAAGTTCTGGAGGATTACATTTTTTTTGTGGAATGGGCTCTTATCGACAGAGGTTAAGGCAATCCAGGCATCACATAAGCCGTAGTGAAACCCTCAATAATCCACCTGCTAATTGTGTGTTTGGTAGCCAGGCAGCCCTTACGAGGGGGCCCGAAGCCTACCAGCAACTGGTCTGAATTGCACCACTGAGATGTCCTGCGGACATAAATCTTAAGGGCTCTGACCGGACAGAGCAGTGGCAGCCTACCTTCCTGTTCCACCGACACTGAGGGAGAATGGAACGCCTGCAGGTCCACCGGCTGGGCCACCTCAGTGAATACTTTGGGTACATAACCCAGCCTAGGATGCAGGAGGGCTCTCACTGCGCCTGAACGACCTCCAGTTAGGCAGGAGCCACCGACAGGGCCTGCAGATCTCCCACTCTCTTGAGAGAAGTCATGGCCAGCAAGAATGCCAATTGTAAGGCAAGACACCTGTCTGAAGCATCGTCCAGTGGCTCAAACGGTGCTGTGGTCAGTCCATCGAGCACCACTGTCAGATCCTAAGCGGGGACTCTTACTGGAGCTGGAAGCCTCATCATCAAGGTACCACGAATGAAACTGGTTACAAAGCAGAGCCAACACTGCAGGGGCCTCATGTGCAGCAACCCAAGCAGAATCATGGTGGATGCTGCAGCCAGGAGGCCTAACAGTCTTTGAAACTGTAGTGCAGTGAGATGTTGGCCTAGCTGCACCCTGAACACCATGGTCAGGATTGACTCAACTCGTGCGGGAGACAGTTGTGCCCGCAGCGTAATCATGTCCCACATCACTCCTAGAAACATGATTCTCTGGAATGAGCGTTCTCTTGCTCGCATTGAACCTTAACCCTAAGCACCGCATGTACGACATCTTGATGTCGCATTGCGGTCAGACGAGACTGGGATAAAATCAACCAGTCGTCTATGTAATTGAGGATGCGGACCTCCTGGATTCTGAGAAGGGCAAGGGCAGAGTCCATACACCTCGTGAAGGTGCGAGGGGAGAGTGCTAGGCTGAAGGGAAGCACCCAATATTGGTAAGCTTTGCCCCCAAAAGCAAACTGCAGGAACTTCCGATGTCGGAGAATGATAGAGACGTGGAAGTACGCCTCCCTTAGATCGATCGTGACAAACCAGTCCTCAGACTGAGTTTGACTCACAATCATAGAGATCGTCAGCATCCAGAACCGAAGTCTCCCTGGTTTCCAAGATCCCTCACAATCTTGGGGGTCTGGACTGGAACTGAAGCTTCTAACCTTGTCGGATGGTGTGCAAAAACCAGTGCGACACGCCGGGTAAAGCTTCCCAAGCGGGCAGAAAGCCGCTCGAGGCCGGTGCCTGGGGGACCTGAAGTAGCGGCCTCGGTTACCCAAAATGCTACAGTGGCACAAAATCCCAGAGGAATGGCATGTACATGCCTGACCACCCCCTGAACCTGCAATGTAAGAGCTGTGGTACCTTGAGGCGCTGGTGTGGCAGGGGAATTTAACCGGAAAGGAATGTCTACAGGCCTCTGTAGAGGACGCAACCCTCGCCTGACTGCTGCACGGCCGTGCAGGTCCAAAGGCAGGGGTTGCATGGAACTCACTACGCTCCGAATCACCACCGGCGGCGGGGTTAGAAGGCTGAGCTCCTGAGGGCTCGATGAGGGAGCAGGCAGGGCCTCTTCTTTGAAGTCTGTTAGGGCGAGAAGCACAGCACCTAGGTCTCTCTTTCTGGGCAGGCTCCACATCCAGGGCGGAAGAAGCCGCAGACTCCGCACGGGCTCCTGGAAGTGGGACAAAGAACCAGCGGATGACAGCTGTGAAAAGGTCGACGCCGTCTTGCCCTCATCCCCTAGGTCCACCTGTGAGCCCCATGAGTGTAGACGCCGGCAACCACCGCATACTCTCTCCCCAGGCAGCTAACACACATCTCATGTGTATCGCCATCGGGGATATAAAGTAGGCAGCGATACACGCACTGCCGAAACCGCTTCTCACTCGCCATTTTCAGAGACCCAGAGCGCTTGCTGAAGTTCGGAAGACTGATGAGAACAGTGAAGCCGGCTCCCTTTGTAACCTCCGGTTCCGCCGGCACGCATCACGTGTTGACGTTGAAGCCAATCAAGATTAGAGTAGTTGATACAGAGATTCAGAGGCGGTCACGCTGAGGGCGTTCCCCATAATGTCAGCTGATGCAGCGTTGAAGTTCCCTTGAAAGGGAACTGAAATTATGAGTTAGTAAACATTTCAGAAATACCATCAGTTATGAAAAAAGGCTCACTTTCAAAGTAGAAAATAAAAAATGAGTCTAGAGTCTTCAAGAGTCTATGCCTATGTCACTCACCATGTGGTACACTGGTCCTTGCTGACCGTCTGTCCTGGCTGCAGTGTTTGACCATCCCAGAGACAGACACATTGGCTGGCATTCACACATCGCCCACCCTGAAGGTACAGACCATCAGGACAGCGACAACCTATAGAGTTAAAGTCTTAATCAGCATTTCAGCAACAACTGTATGAGCCTTAGTGAGCTACTATTGTACCAGCAAAAGAATCCATTGATTTTGGCAACACTAACTCAAAATTATCAGAAATTATCACAATGACAATTTCCACATTCTCTGCAGCATATTTGAAGCTATACAAGCATAATGACGAGGCATTATTATGAACTGCTTGTGTTATGTGCAATAATATGTGGATACTGAAAGGGCACAATGCTTGTACATCACGGTAGGAGGCCATTTAAATGTTTTACATGGCACTTCCCACTCAAGTGCAATATATCTAGTGTTATGAACTATACAAACAGTACAATGTAAAAATCCAAATACTCTAAAACTATTACTTCATCGTCACACTCAATTTCAGAAACATACCCCAAATTACCTCAATCTCTCATATCTACATGATATTGTAAAGCAAACTATGACATCACTCTACCCCATCAACCTCGTGTGTGTCATACCCAGTATACATGCTGCAGTGCAATTGCTGGTCAAGCTGAGATGTGAGCAGGTAGGAGGACAGGGCTCTACCCTCCCATTGTGGCAGTCTGCCTCAGTCACCAGCACCATACTGTTGACACAGCCTGAAAAAAACAATCAAGTTTACAGACTAAATCATGCAACAATGCAATAATCAAGGTGGTCAAGGCAAGAGTATTGGATTACCATCCTCAGGCTAGAAGATACTAACTGAAGACTTTTAACACCAAGAACAGGATTTACTGTTAATGAGAATGAATCACCTGTCTGTGTGCCAATGTCTTTGATGCAGGGCTGGCTGTTGCAGCTCTGGGTCTGCAGGGTCATGCCCTCACAGTCCCACCCACCGTTCTTGGGAGGAGGAGAAGAGCAGGTTCTGTTCCTCTGCCTGACACCGCCTCCACACTGAGTGTCACACTCTGACCACTCTGTCCACTCTGACCAGTCACCATCAACTATGAAAGGAGACAGAAGAGAATGAGCTAGAGATAACTTAATCAGATACTGGGTACTTGTGAAAGATGCATTGTATTTGAAATCAGGTTCAGAGAACAGACCTGGACATGCTCGAGGGAAACAGGCTCGACTGTCGAACTGAGCTCCACCACAGGCCCCTCCTGGCAGAGCTTCCCTCAGTATGTCCCTCTGCCGGAACAAGGAGCCCAGACCACAGGACACACTGCACGCGCTCCACGCTGTCCACGGTGACGTGATGCAGTCAACTAGAGGAGAAGAGAGAAAAGGCAAAATTATGTAACATAAATATCAGGATTTGCCTGTTGTGTTCTGTCTTATTACCAATTTTGAGGTGGGCATGTATCTTACCACAGTCTTTTTCATCTGATCCATCCACACAGTCCTTCTGCAGGTCACATCTCCGGTCCAGGTGAACGCACTCGCCACTGTTACAAGAGAATTGCTTGGTAGAGCAGGGGCTGGGCAATGGGGGGCCCTGTAGAGTCACTGCTGGTCTGGCTGTGGTGCCTGATAAGACATGGGAATACAATAACAGACCTTTATTCAACTTATTATACTGAGTTTTATCATGAATAACTTCAATAACTTCAATTATCATTCATTCCAAAGGACTTTCTTTCGTTTCACATCATATATTATATGTGTGAGGTCCATCATGAAACTATATTCAATATTGTACCAATATCATCAATACAAACCTTTCTACATTAACAGTGTTTGTAACATTGAAGTAATTCTAATTCTATTCTTCTGTCTGCCCCAGTGGGCCACTAGTCTGCCTACTGACAGGTAGTTGTGGTGCGGCTGTGGCTTGGTGGCAGAGCGGGTTGTCTACCAATTGGAAGGTCGGCGATTCGATCCCGGCTTCCCCCAACCATGTGTCGAAGTATCCTTGAGCAAGATACTGAACCCCAAATTGCTCCCGAAGCTGCGCCTTCGGTGTGTGAATGTGTGTGTCTGGGTAAATGTGATATGTAGTGTGAAAGCGCTTTGAGTAGTCGGACAACTAAAAAGGCGCTATACAAGTACAGTCATTTACATTTACATTTAGTTGATGCATACCACAGCGTTCTTCATCTGACCCGTCCAAACAGTCCTGGCTGCCGTCACACACCTGCGCCGAGTCAACACAGCCATATGACCGGCAGGCAAACTGGCCCTCCACACAAAGCATTCTTGGTAGGGTACCATCATGGGGGGTTGTAGCAATCCAAGGGCCTGTAAATGAAAATAAATTAGAGGTTACAACATATGTCTATTCTGTATAAAGTGGGTATAAAAAATAAATGGGTTATGTCTGGTTGGAGTATAACCAGCAAGGTGTCTCTCACCTTTTGTGGTTTGGAACTCAGGTCTTCCAGAATGGAGGGTTGTGGTAAGATGCAGTCCAGGTTGACCTGTGGTGACCCCTGGGTAGACGTCTGGTGATTGTCTGGTGATCCAATGACCTGATCATTTAGGACAAAATCAGAATTGATCAAAATTGTATTGCAAACAGACACACCCAAAAAAGAGCAAAAAAGTTGAATTTCCTGTTAAAAAACTAATAACAATGAGTGAAAAGTAGATTTGATCAACAGCTGATTGTACCTGTACTTGAGGTTGTAGGCTCCTGAAGTCCAGGTTGACCTGTGACCCCTGGGCTAGCCACACCAGGAAGGCCACCTTGGGACCTGGAGGTATGAAGGCCTGGGGCACCTGTTGTTCTGTCACCATGGAAACCTGGTCTCCCTGTGGAGCTGGTCTGGTTCTGCAGCCCTGGAGAGCCTCTAGTTGGAGCTGTACCTGAAGAGGACAGAAAGACAAAATGGAACACAAGGGAGTCAGAGATGGCGCTGTATATTTCTTGAGTAAATTGTAAAATAATTTACAATTTATAATTGTAAAATAACTGTTAAATGTAAATCGTTTTCAAATTTGTTTTCGTTTTCGTTTTCATTTTCGTTTTCAAATTTGTTTTCATTTTCACGAGACAAGAAATTGGTGGTGTGGAATGAATAGAAAGAAGATGCTCAGCTCTCACCACAGTTAATCTCATCAGAGTTGTCCTTGCAGTCCAGTCGACCATCACAAAGCACAGAGACAGACACGCACTCTTCACTGTGATGGCATGCAAACTGTCCTGGCTTACAGCTTTGCACAGTCACTTTGCCACCACCAGAGGGAGACGTGGTCACAAAACTGGGGGTCACCAGCTCATCTACAAAAGCAGAAGGAAAGGTTGTTTCATAGTAACACTGATGTGAAGTAGGTTGCACAGCCCAGCACTAGTAATTAATAACTTATAGATGAGCTAGTATGCAAGAGGAATTGGGTCTGGAGAATTCTGATTGTTATCACTTAGTTGTGCATTCAATCCAATTCCTCACCTCCTCTGCAGCCGAGGATCTCCACACGCAGGTAGAAGGTGTGTCTGAACTCCACAGGGATGATGCGCAGGTAGCGAGCTCTGACCAGCCAACCGAGCCAGCGGGTCACAGGGGTCCTACCCACCATCCGCACCTCAAACACCTACACCACAACCAAGAGGACATTTCCACATGAGCACATTTAATGACAAGAATAATGTGTTGGATTTTTATTTTTCTCTACCATGTATGAAAACATTGATAAAACATTTAATTATATGAGGATTATATAATTACAGAAAACACTTGATGTTAAATAAACTCAAAAAGTCAAAATTACTACAAATACCTTAGCAGGGCCACCAGGCTTATCAGTGTAGTCTGTGAATTGGCTGTTTTGCAGGGTAAATGCCAGGCGATATTTAGTGAGGTAACCCCACATGCGTTCACTCCCCTGGGTCACCACCCCTGATACCCATGTGGGCTCTAGGAAGTCCACCTGAAAGTATGGATGGGGATCTGTAGGCAAGGGGCTCCATCCAGGTTCCATAACCTGACTACACAGAAGATGACATGGTTTGTTATTTTTTTGCATGCTTAATATCCTCTGTTTCAATACATTAACAGCAATACATTTAAATGGGGGGTGCACGGTGGCAGAGCGGTTAGCGCCCCTGCCTCCCAATAAGGAGATCGTGGGTTCGAATCCCGGACCAGACCACGACCTCCCTGGGTGGAGTCTGCATGTCCTCCCCGTGTTACCGTGGGTTTTCTCCGGGTTCTCCGGTTTCCTCCCACCGTCCAAAGACATGCATTAGGTTAATTGGTGACTCTAAAATTGTCCCTAGTGGATGAATGTGTGCGTGAATGGTTGTCTGTCTAAGTGTCAGCCCTGCGATGAGTTGGCCACTGTCCAGGGTGTACCCCGCCTAAGGCCCGAAGCCACTGGGATAGGCTCCAGTCACCCGCGACCCCGAACGGGAACAAGCGGTAGAAAATGACTGACTGACTGACATTTAAATGGCTTTTAAGTGCATGCAGAACACCACATCAAATGTTTAGGCTATTATACACTTTAGGGGTGAAAACCATTCAAAGATCAGATCACTCACACATTAGGGGCGATGTTAAGTCGTCCAACATCAGCAGGGTTGTTCTCACGATGTGAGGATGAGGTCAGCTGACCATATTGAATTCTCCCATCCTCCAATCCAAGGGGAGAGGAGCAGATGCCTGTAGAATATGATTAATTTTAATACCATCCAACAGAGTCAGTTTGGCAAACTGAAAACACATTAAACATTTGGTCTGCAAAATTAGATTTATTTTCATAAGAAACTAAACCGAGGCTGCTGTTCACAAAATGTCCACAAAATCTAAATCAATCTAAACTACATTTAACACTCACCACGATATCCTGGGCCACCATCCTGTGAAAACATTAGAAAATAAGTGAAGTGTATATTGATATAAACCTATATTAAACACCTGTAATCTTTGAGTCTTGTCTAATTCTGTCTACAAGCAGTTCTATTACAAGTGTAAGGAGGGGCGGGAAAAGAGGGGAGCCCTGTCTTACACGTCTTTCCAAAATCTCTAAAAATATGTTTTTTCTCTGTTATATAATGCTAAAGCATGTTCTTGTATTTGTAGTTACCTGTTTTAATTAGCCCTGTTTTACTCATATGTATCACATCTGGTAGAACCTTTGCAAATCTATCACTCTTAAGTTTAGATTACATTAGAAACAAAAAAGTGAAAATAAGGACATACTAAGGCATTAACAACAGTGACATAGAAATGCAGAATTTGGAGGAACTGATGATTAATTGATGTTTTCTTACCATTGTTGTTACTGCAGGATGAGTGACAGCAGCCGTGGTTGGAGTCCTTAGAGGATCAGGGGTGTATGGTCTAGAAATGAGCAAATCCATGAAGAGGAGAAAATACCTAAATTCCTTCTTGATTACTTTGCAACACAATGAAAGAATGAAAGAGCTGGATAAACAGATGAGACCGAAAGTAAGAGGCAGAATGCAGGAGTTGATTAACAACAACATGATTTATCAAATACTATAAATATCACCACTGCTACAAATAATAATGCCCTCCACCTGTCTGACTGGGTAGTGATGTTGCTGTGGGGATGGCAGCCGGTCTCATCCTCTCCTTTGGAACAGTGGGGGATCTCATCACAACGCTGCCCTGCCTTGATGCAGCCCCCCGGTGGGGGGCAGGAGAACTGCCCAGCAGGGCAGCTGCGTGTAATGGTGGCTGTGCGGGATGGCTTCGTACCTGCAAAATGGTCAGAATATGTAAGAATGATTTCTATATTCAGTTTTGGTATGTGTGACTTACAAAGCCCTTAAAAGAAAACTAAAAATGACCAGGATCAAATGCTAGACAAAAAATGGCTAACAGTTAATAACCTGAGTGTAAGTTGGTTTCCTGTCCACCACATCCCAGAAAACACTTTATAATTGCATGGTTCTTATAAAATAAATAAAACTAAGCTATGTTAGGTTGAAAGGCTCACCACAATACATCTCATCTGATCCATCCCCACAGTCATTGACCCCATCGCATATAACTCCCAGCGGACCTGCTGGCACACAGCGACCGTTTTCACACTGGAACTCCATCTCTTTGCAGTCACCTACTGGGGAGACTGGGGAGGGGGGAGTGGGGAGTGGGGGTAGTCAACCAGTGGTGGCCGGAGGAGAGGCGAGCATTTGAATCACATTTGTATGCAAAGTCCTGTAACACCAGCGAAGTAGCATTAAACTATCTACTAACCATTTCCACAGCCCATGATCTCAAGTCGAAGGTAGATGCCATTGTGGAAGTCGTGTGGCAGTAGGCGGACAAACTGAGCCAACACCATCCCGTCTAATCGGGTCTCTGCCACCCCTTGATCATCATGGTTACCACGAAAAACCTGGAGGGAGAAACTATTTCAAGATCTGAAAAAGCAATGGCAAATGGTTTTCAATGTATATGATGGAAAGTTGCATGGACTTGTTTTGATGTCTAACCTTTGTTCTGGGCTGGGCATCAGTGACAAGCTCTTTGTAAGTGTACCACTGTCTGCCATCCTGGCTGAATTGGAGGTAGAAGCTGGACACGAAGGTCCCAAACATACCACCACCCTGGGTTAGCAAACCTACAGAAGGGTAGAGAGATATACAGTACATCATTTCACATTGGAATTCAGTTTTAGTACACAGTAGACTAAACCAGCATTTCAATCTGTACTTGTTCTATGGCATAAATGTTTACCAGTGATGTTGTGTGGTTTCAGCAGGTCTATCTGTAGGTAGGGGCTTTGTGTGTTGCTAGTGTGTCCCACAGGGCTCCGTTGTGGTAGGTCCTTATACTCATCAGGTTCTGGACTCCATCCCTGCAGATAAATATTTTGCAGATTACACCTCTGGAATTAAATGCAATCTTCAGCATGCTAACATTCTCACAATGACAATGTTAACATACAGATGTTTAGCAGGTAATGTTAACCATTGCCTCTCAGTTTAGCATTTTAGCATGATAACATTTTTTGCTAATTAACACTAAACACAAAGTGCACCTGAGGATGATTAGAATGTCATAATGTTGCCTTCACGTCATATGGGACGGATGGTAGATTTGTGAAATATTCCCATTTGCAAACATTCCCATTAATGACTTGGAAGCGCTCATGTCATCAAGATAGTTGTATGATTACAGAGTTTGTCATGTGAGGATTAAAATACTGTGCATTGACAATATAACACCATATCCATAAAATTTGGGTAAATTACATTTAACAACAGTCTTTGGCTGCTGTGAGGCATCCAGAGTTGTTTGGTTATCAGGCACTTCTGTATTAGTGCAGTTGTAATTAGGATTTGGAAGTTTACGTGAACGCTTTTTACGAGTCAGAAATCTAGTTACAATAACCCCAATTTTAGCATTAGTTTTATAGGTATTTCATCAAAAACCAAAGTATTTGACAAATAAAAAATTTGACCTGATGATGGCGTGGAAACAGATTACAATTCATCTTGAGGGGGTCATGAATGTCTGTAGCCAACTTTAATGGCACTCAATCCTCCAGATGTCAAGACATTTTACTTTACATTTTAGGATCACCAAAGACATTCAGATTAATTCCCAGCAGACCTTGAATGTGCCAAATGCCATGGTAATCCATCCAATAATTGTGCATAGTATAAATCTATCATTACCTGGAGGTCCCTATGGGGGTCCCACCCATGAAGGCAACCTGCCTCTGGGGGGTGACCAGTCTGCTGTGACGAGGCACTGAAACTGGAGGCCGGGAGAGACTGAACACCTAGAGGAGCCCAACACTCATCTGAACAGAAGAGCAGGTGAGATTCCATGAAATGACATTGAGTCGTAATAGATAAACCCTTGGATAATAATCATAGATGCTAAAAAAGTTAAAACCTGTGAAACTGCATGACCAACTGATCATATGAAAAAGACACTTACCTCCAGGATGAAGTGGATATGTGGGAACCAGAGGTGCAGTGCCTTCTGCTGGTTTTGAAGTCACAGTTATAGGGCTAATTGTCACAAGAATCGTGTCATTTCCTCCTACAGAGGTGTAGTAGAATAGAAAGATCAATGTTGGAGAACAATGAACTGGACCTTATGTTTGGAGTGCTGAAATTTTGTTGAGGGACTAAATGAGTAGGATCTTTATACAGCTTTTATTTGACTTATCCTCTATTTACTGATTTACTTAGCAAATAATTGTATTCACCATTAAATAGGAAGACATTTAATTAGTGTAGGCAGCAAAACAATAGTTGTGATTTTACCTTGGCAGGAACAACACCTGTCTCCCTCTCCAGACACCAGACTTTGGCCCTGCACAAAACAAACGAACATTCAACATTTGTCACATGTGTGGTAGTACTATTTAGCGGAAAAGCAAAAGAGGAAGCAGAGCTGTTGATGGGGGAAATCAGAATCAGCTTTATTGGCCAGGTACAAGGAATTTGACTTTTTATTTGTGCGCTCTATGTATATACACAGCAGTAGACGTAAGTAATAATATATATCTTGTATTTACATCGTGCGTAAATTTAAAAGTATTAATATTTACATACACCATGAGATAAATGTACAGGTACAGTGGATGTTAATGGCACTGGTCACGGGTCATCATTGTGACGGCCTGTGGGTAGAAACTGTTCTTATGTCTGCTTGTTTTAGCGTGCAGTGCTCTGTAGCGCCTACCAGACGGGAGAAGGTGGAACAGATCGTGTGCAGGGTGTGACGGATCTGCAGTGATGATTCCTGCCCTTTTCCTGACTCTGGACGTGTATAAGTCCTGAATGGAGGGCAGGTTGGCACCGATAATTTTTTCTGCAGTCCTGACTGTCCGCTGTAGTCTGTTCCTGTCCTGTTTGGTGGCCGATCCAAACCAGACAGTGATTGATGTGCAGAAAACAGACTGGATTATTGCAAAGAGTAGAACTGGATCAGCAGATCCTGAGGCAGGTTGAACTTCCTGAGCTGGTGCAGGAAGTAAATCCTCTGCTGGGCCTTTTTGATGACGGTCTTGATGTTGGATGCCCACTTTAGGTCCTGGGATTATGGGGGGCAGTGTTGGGGGGCTTCTCCTGAAGTGCACTGTCATCTCCACAGTTTTGAGCGTGTTCAGCTCCAAGTTGTTCTGACCACACCAGAGGGCCAGCTGTTCAACCTCCCATCTGTATGCAGATTCGTCACCGTCCTGGATGAGGCCGATGACCGTTGAGGATGACCAGGGTGTAGAGGGAAAAGAGCAGTGGGAAGAGCACACACCCCTGTGGGGCACCAGTGGTGATTGTCCGGGTGCTGGATGTGATGTTCCCCAGCCTCACCTGCTGCCTCCGGTCTGTCAGGAAGTTTGCAATCCACTGACAGGTTTCCACCTGTCAGTGGATTGCAAGTGAACTGGGTCCCTTTTTTATGTAGAATGTCTGGGATGATGGTGTTGAACGCCGAGCTGAAGTCCACAAACAAGATCCTTGTGTATGTCCCTGGAGTGTCGAGGTGTTGCAGGATGTAGTGCAGTCCCATGTAAACTGCATCCTCCACTGACCTGTTTGCCCAGTAGACAAACTGCAGGGGCTCCAGCAGGTGTCCTGCAATGTGGGTCAACACCAGTGTTTCAAAGGACTTTATGACTACAGGCATCAGGGTGATGACTACAAACATCAGGGTGACGAGCCTGTAGTCATTTAATCCTGTGATGAAGGGTTTTTTGGGGACTTTTGGGGATTGTGAAGCAGGTGGGGACTCACACAGCTCCAGTGATCTGTTGAAAATCTGTGTGAAGATGGGGGCCAGCTAGTCAGCACAGGCTTTCAGGCAGGAGGGGTATACGCTGTCTGGTCCTCATACCTTCCTGATCTTCTTTCTCTGAGAGAGCAGACACATCCCCCTCAGATGGGGGGGGGCAGTCTGGAGGGGCGAAGGGGTGGCAGGGGGGTATAGGTGGTTGATTTGTGTCAGAGCAGATGAGGGGTGTGAATGTGGGCTTATCAAACCTACAGTGAAACCAATTCATGTCATCAGCCAATTGGGGAGTCACCGCAGTGTGGCGGGGGGTGGTTTCCTGTATTTGGTTATCTCCTTCAGGCCTCTCCACACTAACGCAGGGTCATTGGATGAAAAACTGTTTTACAACTTCTCAGCTTCTGTAGCTTCTCTTGGCTACCCTGAACTCCTTCGTCAGTGTGTTTCTGTCCCTACTTCTGTAGGCCTCTTCTTTGGCCTAACGAAGCTGCCTGAGTTTTGCTGTAAACCAGCATTTATTGTTGTTTGTGCAGAAGGTTTTAGTTGGGTTTCAGTTTCAGGTTTCAGTCAAGCACAGAGCGACAGATCTGTAAAAGTCAGAGTTTGCGCTATTGAGAAGCAGCAGATCCTCCATCTTGTTGGCCAGAGAGTGGACATTCGCCACATGTATTGACAAGAGCGCAGTTCGATATCCCCACTGGCGCAGTTTAACGAGCGCCCCAGCTTGCTTCCCATGGCGGTGTCTACGGCAAATCCCGCAGAGAGCTGCTGCTCCTACGACTAGTAACTCACCCAGACACATTCCTGCCTCAGATAAGCCACAAGAGGAACCCCCCCCGTTGTGCAAACAATGTAATGACTCCTTGCATGTAACGATTCCTTGCTGCACATAAAAAAGCTTTTGATTGAGATTCCAGTAACTCTGTTGTCTTTGGTAAGATTTTTTCTAAACACTCTCCACTCTCGAGTCGGATCCCAAAACCCTTTCCTCCGTTCAAGCTTGGGGACTGAGACTGTGTACGGGGGACTCCTTAAAGACCTCCAGCTGAATTGCTGACGAAAAGAGGCCAGTACCTGCTAAATGGAGAAGAGGTAACGGGATCATAGAGAGACAAAAACAGACTCACTGGATAAGAAAACTGTGGTTGGGTGTGTGGTTTAGCGTCAGCTGCAGAGAGGGAGAGGTGGGGGAGTAGCTCAGGTGAGCAGTGGCATGGAGAGCTAATTATTACAGCTGCATCATATGGACTAATTAGGCTCTCCCCTTTATAAGCAGTAGCGTGCTGGACCTGGAGAGAGGAGTGAGACGGAGGCACGAGAGGCTGGACGGAGCCAGATGAGATGGACGCACAAGAGCCTGAACGGAGCACACAGCAGTTGGGGCTGCATAGAGGTGGGTGGGTGTGTGTGGGAAGCCACCAATAAAAAGACCGTCGACCCGAAGCTCTGTGTCAATGTGTTTGTGTTCAGCCGAAGCACCCACGGTAGCCAGAGAGGCTAAAAAAAACATTTTATATACATGAATGAAGAATGTGAACTGAAAATTGGGACCCAGAGTCAGGGACTCAATGGAAAATCGTGGCTGAGTATGGTATGTGAAAGATACAGGCAATTATATATAAGACAAAAATATATATAAAAGAAAAAAAAGGAAGACAAAAGCTATTGATCCAGATTTCCAGACATTATGACAAAATGGTGATGTTTTGATTAACTAGATAGAGGTATATACAGACTGATATATGTGACCAGTCACAGAACGTAGGGACACAAGTCGGTTCTGGGGCATTTTGAGTTATTCACAGATTCTGAAAGTGTAGTCTCCAAGCTTTCCAACGATGTGCAACACATGAAAATCTGATAATATTTGGGGAAGTTGTGGCCATTTGAAGGTAGGCACTCAAAAAAGCTCAAAAGGGAGAAAATGTCCTCTAAAGATTGTTCAGTTCTCACCTACTTGGAGTGACAATAGGGCTGATTTAAATCTTATTAGAATAAGCCATACCCCCCTGTAAAGCTCCCCCCTGTAAAGCTGCATGGTTGCATACCAACGACAGACGCAATGGGAAAAATCTGACCGCATACTATTAATGGGGCGGCCGTGGCTTGGTGGCAGAATGGTTGCCTCCCAATCGGAAGGTTGGCGGTTCGATCCCCCAGCCATGCGCCGAAGCATCCTTGAGCAAGATACTGATCCCCAAAATGTTCCCGAAGCTGCGCCTTCGGTTTGTGAATGTTGTCATAACAACATATCAAGTCGCTTTGGATAAAAGCGTCTGCTAAATGAATAAAATGTAAAATGTAATAAAGGATTATTAGCATCACATTCAATTCAAGAATGCTAACAGGCAGGTTTACGTGGGCTAAGTCATTCACACCTGTCAATTCAAGCAATCAACCAAGCAATTGAAGCATTGTTCAAATTAATAGCAGATGCTAACATTACCATCTAAAAGCCCATTATAGTAAAAGGACACAAAATGATAAACTTTGGGGTTTTTTGGCAAGTGATTTGATGCTAACGATTACAATTAAAACAGTCCTGAGCTAGCTAATAACAATAGGCAGGTATGGGAAGGTCCAAACATGGACTAAACATGCGATAACGTGTACACAAAATGACTTTGATGTTTATGGAAACTCACCCTATGAGAAACAGAAAAGCAGTCTTGCAGATCTCGCTGCCTCCAATGAAATAAGTCATTCAAGCACCCGTTCTCTTTGTCGGGGTCTTCTTTGTGGATGTAACCATCTCCGAAGTTTGCACTGTGCGTCTGTTTGCCTCTAAATGTCCAATAATTCGCATGTCCTGCCAGTGAGCGCTTGTTAGTAAGAATCCGGCTTGTCGAAGAAGTACTTCAAAACATTTTTGGTGTAACGGCCACGGTTTAGCTTGTCTGCGATAATCGTTGCGGTGTCCATCTTCATTGAATTTTGATATCAGCTAGAGCCAGCCAGAGTGCTGTAGAAATTAGTAGCCATGCTTCCCTTGGAGGCCGGGGCAATAACAGAGAAACAAAAGCCGGCTTATCCAGTATGGAAATACACACAGACAATGACACGCCCCTATTACATCCTAGAATCTCCGAAAAACAAGCTGATTGCAAAGTTAAAACTTAAGCTTTTAAATATACCAATACTGCTATCTTAAACACGGAGAGGCTTCTTCGTGATCTCAACTAAGAGATTCTGCAAAAAAGCGAAAATCATTGATTTTGGAAAAAAAAGCGCTATTTTCTTACTTTGCTCGGAAGTTTTGCTGCCGACTTGTGTCACTGGTTTCCGTGACGGGTCACATATTGTCTATCTACTGAAAGAGACAATCAGAGAAATTAAGCTAATGTTGGGTTGATGGAGACATAGAAAGCGAAGTCCATAGTCTGTGTGAGAAGACTACAGGAATCAATATCTCCGTGCCGCACATAAAAGATAAAAAGAGTCTGGGACTCAAAAGCAATTGCTATGTAGCAGTGTGTTTTGTGTGACTTTGTATAAAACTTATATGGGAGGTAGTTATTAACAGTTATGCTATGGGCAACGCCATGCTGAGGGGATGCCTGTCCGAGTGTGAAGCCAACAGGGCACACCTCAGGACAAGAGAGCCACTGACCCCAGACTATTTAAGTGGTCTAGGCTATAGAACCTCACATAGGTCTGAGGCGAGGACCATCCCGCAGCATCGCATATATCGGAGAGGGGGGTTCCCGACCACCAAGCTCTGGAGGATGCCATACTCCGTGTGGAGTGGGCTCTTATCAACAGAAGTGAAGGCAATCCTTGCACCTCGTAAGCCGAATCGATAGCCTCAACACTCCACCTGCTAATTGTGTGTTTGGTAGCCGGGCGGCCCTTACGAGGGGGCCCGAAGCATACCAGCAACTGGTCTGAATTGTGCCACTGAGATGTCCTGTGGACATAAATCTCAAGGGCTCTGACCTGACAGAGCAGTTGCAGCCTACCTTCCTGTTTTGCCGACACTGAGGGAGGATGGAACGCCTGCAGGACCACCGGCCGGGCCACCTCAGTGGGTACTTTGGGTACATATCCCAGCCTAGGATGCAGGATGGCTCTAACTGCGCCTGGGATGACCTCTAGGTAAGCAGTGTAGCGGGGGAGAGTCCGGCTGAAAACCGGCTTTAGAGAAACTCCAGCACTGAAGCCACCAGGCAGTGAACTGGATCAAGGTGGTGCTCTCGGCACAATATAGTGAAAATCTTCAACTTGCCCGCATACAGTTTCCTCATGGAGGGGGCTCTAAGTGTAAGTTGGTCTCAACTACATCGGTAGAGAGACCGGCAGCTCGGAGGTGGTTCCCCTCAGGGGCCAGACCCACAGTTTCAACCTCCCCGGGCGGGGATGAAATATTTCACCTTGGCCCTGCGACAACAGGTTCCCCCTGACAGGGATCTCCCACAGGGGGCCATCCAGGAGGGCTACCAGGCCCGAAAACCAGATTCTGGCAGGCCAGAACAGGGCCAAGCCTGTGATAATCCTGTGTCCCTGAGTCACCACTGCAGGTGCCTCATGTGCAGTAACCCAAGTGGAATCATGGTGGATGCTGCCGCCATGAGGCCTAACAGTCTCTAAAACTGTAGCACAGTGAGGTGTTGGCCTAGCTGCACCCTGAACACCACGGCTCGACGTGTGCGGGAGACAGTTGTGCCCAGAACGTGACTGAGTCCCACACTACTCCTAGGAACATGATCCTCTGTGTTGGAGTGAGCATGCTCTTGCTCGTATTGAGCCTCCGTCCCAAGCACCTCAAGTGCGCAAGTACGACATCTTGATGCCGTACCGTGGTCAGATAAGACTGGGATAAAATCAACCAGTGGTCTATATAGTTGAGGATGCGGACCCCCTGGTGTCTGAGAGGAGCTAGGGCAGAGTCCATACACTTCGTGAAAGTGCGTGGGGAGAGTGCTAGGCTGAAGTGAAGCATCCGATATTGGTAAGCTTTGCCCCCAAAAGCGAACTGTAGGAACTTCCGATGTTCCAAAATGATAGAGACATTAAAGTATGTGTCCCTCAGATCCCTCGTGACAAACCAGTCCTCGGACTGAAGTTGACACGCAATCATAAGGATCATCAACCGAAGTCTCAGAGAACGGTTCAGGTGACGAAGATCTAAAATGGGTCGCAAACCTCCCTCTCTTTTCTTTACTATTAAGTTCCTCCTTAATCCCTTTCCCATGCGGTTATTTGTTCTGTGGTCCCTTTGTACATGAGATAATTTATTTCTCGCTCCATCAACTGTGCTTATACTCGGTCGACCCTTGTTTCCACAATCCCTCGGACTCTTGGGGGTCTGGACCGGAACTGAAGCTTGTAACCTTGTCAGACGGTGCGCAAAACCCAGAGCGACAGGCCGGGTAAAGCTTCCCAAGCGGGCAGAAAGTCCCTCAGGGGGACCAGCCTCTTGAGGTTGGCGCCTGGGGGACCTGGAGTAGCGGCCTCGGTATCTCGAAGCGCTGGAGCGGCGGAATTTAACCGGAAAGGAAGGTCTACAGGCCTCTGTAGAGGACGCAACCCTCGCCTGACTGCTGTACAGCCGTGCAGGTCTAAAGACAGCAGTTGCATGGAACTCGCCACGCCCCGAAGTGCCACAGGTGGCAGGGTAAGGAGGCTGAACTCCCAAGGGCTCGATGGGGGAGCAGCCCAATGGGGGGTTGAGCACATGGCTCGAGTCAGGGCCTCTTCTTTGAAGCTTGTTGGGCCAGAAGCACGGCCCTCAGGTCCATCTTCTCCCCCTCAGGTCTTTGTCTAGCAAGCTGGAGTGAGCCCCTCGACTGCTGGGGAGGGGTGCGCTGGATCACACTCGCTTTCTGTTGGAGCTGCGAGATGTCGAAGGCTGAGGTGGTCCACCCTCAGTTTCGGCCCAAGAGACCCTTGGCGACGAGGGATAAACCACTGGAAGGCTGCAGCTTGTTGTCGCGCCTCTCTGAATTGTTCGACCACCGAGCCGACTGCTTCCCAAAAGAGACCGACGGGCGAAAGCGGGGCATCCATAAGGAAGGAATTGTCCCTGTCCTTTAATGCCCGACACAGTCAGCCATAAGTGGCGCTCTGTCGCCAACAGCAGGGCCATGGACCAGCCGATCGCTTGGGCAGTATCTTTAGTGGCTCCTTCACATCCTCAGATTCGAGGGGCCCCCCGTCGTAGAGGTTGTCAACCAGATCGGCCTGGTATGCTTGCAAGACCGCCATGGTGTGCAGACATACTTCGACCTGACCTGCTGCCACGTAAGCCTTGCCCACTTAAGAGGAGGTAGTGCGGTATGGCTTAATAGGCAACGTGTTTTCAGGGAGGATGCGGCCTCCAGCGATAAACACGCCGCCAGCGTCTCCTCAATACCTGGCATTGAGCCGTAACCGTTCTCCTTACACCCACTGATCGAAGCACATTGGCGACCAGTCGGGCTAGAAAGCCTTGCAGAATACGGCTTGGACCAGGACTTCGACACCTCAGTGTGGAGGTCTGGGTAAAACAGCAGGTCCCGATGTGAAGGTGGGGCTACAAGGAAAATAACTCGTCGAGCTTACTCCAGTGACCAGCGTCCTGCTCTTCCGCTGGCCAGGCGATACTGAACCTAGCCACTGCACGGAAAACCACCTCCAGCAGCTCCTCATACGGTGTCTAGGCTGACGAGCCACCCACATCACCGCCTTCCGCTCCGAGCACATCCAGTTCCTCCTCCAGTCTCTCTGAGCGGGCTCCACTTCCAGGTCGGAAAAAGTCGCGGATGAAGCCAGAAAAAGAGCCGATGCTCGCCCTCATCCATCTGTGAGCCCCATGAGTGCAGACGCCGGGATGCCTCAGCAGCTCCCGGGCCTTTACTGCATTGAGTGGAGAGCTGGCTGCCTTCCTCAAAAAGTGCCAGCTAAGAGCAGAGCTTCCTAACTGGGAGATGCTCACAAAGCACACCTGGACCCTCGAGGGCTGCTAGGGCATGCTCTCTTCCCAGGCAGCTAACACACATCCCTGGAATATAGCGTAGGCAGGGATAAACACACTGCCTGAACCACTTCACACTCGCCATTTCTCAGAGACCCAGAGCGCTTGCTGAAGATCAGGGGACTGACGACAATTCAATTCAATTCAATTTTATTTATATAGCCCAGTATCGCAAATCACATTTGCCTCAAAGGGCTTCACAATCTGTAACATACGACACCATCTGTCCTTAGACCCTCGATTCCATTAAGGAAAAACTACCCAAAAAACCCTTTTAACAGGGGAAAAAATGATAGAAACCTCAGGAAGAGCAACAGAGGAGGGATCCCTCTCCCAGGACGGACAGACATGCAATAGATGTCGTATGTACAGAATAGATTTATAGCATAAAAACTATAACATATACAGCCATGATGGCAAAATTGTTGTATATATATATATATTATGTTAGAAATGTTTAGGTGGTAAAACATAAGGAAAGATGATGGGTCCAGACGGACAACCGAGCAGCTCCAGGTGGAGCCCAACGAGCCACTCGTCCCCTGCACCATAGACACAGCAGCACTGCCCCAGCAGGTTGCCATAGTCACCGATCCAGATACATGTCCGTATCTTACAGAGCTCATAGTGCCTTATTACCCCACTAGAACACTGCGCTCTCAGAATACCTGCTGAAAGTGACAGTAAGAAAGAAGAGACGGACGACAAAGCACAAAACTCTGGGAGAGGGAAGAAGTCAAGTTAGTGACATGCATTTATGGGATGAGAATGCATACGGATGGAGAGGAGGACAGAGGTGAAGAGAGAGAGGTGCATCATGGGAAGTCCCCCGACAGTCTAGGCCTATAGCAGCATAACTAAGGGATGGTTCAGGACTCTCCTGAGCCAGCCCTAACTATAAGCTTTATCAAAGAGAAAAGTCTTTAGCCTATTCTTAAATGTGGAGATGGTGTCTGCCTCCCGAACCCGAACTGGGATCTGATTCCACAGGAGAGGAGCTTGATAGCTAAAGGCTCTGGCTCCCATTCTACTTTTGGAGACTCTAGGAACCACAAGAAACCCTGCATTCTTAGAGCGCAGTGTTCTAGTGGGGTAATAAGGTACTATGAGCTCTGCAAGATACGACGGTGCCTGACCATTAAGAGCTTTATAGGTGAGGAGAAGGATTTTAAATTCTATTCTGGATTTCACAGGGAGCCAGTGCAGAGAAGATAATATTGGAGAAATATGATCTGTTTTCCTAGTTCCTGTCAGTACACGTGCTGCAGCGTTCTGAATCAACTGGAGAATCTTAACAACAGTGAAGCCGGCTCCCTTTGTAACCTCTGGTTAAGATTGGTCTACTACAGAGAATGAACTACCTAACTGCCTATACGCCCACAGCTGAAATGATTAGTTGATTGACTTTAAAGACCAAAAATATGAGAAGCAATTCTTTAAAGAGAAACAAGCAATGTTTTCCATAAAACATTTGTTAAAATAAAACAATTACTAGTGAGCACAGAAGTATTGTGATTACCTGACTACTCAAAAGTATTTGTCAGCCAAGATGGGTACATGAAATCCGTATAAACACAGACTCATGGCGAAAAACAGAGGCCAGTAGCTTATTACTCAGCTAAGTTAGATGCTATGGCAAGGGAATGTCAAGATAAGAAAAGACAAGAAACTGATACTGAAACCGCATGACTAAGACCTACAAATGAACAAAAACAGCACCCCACTGAGACGAAGCCAGTTGTTGACACAAAGACGATGAGGAACAGAGATGTGTTACCGCGACCAGACTTAACTGACACCTCCTCCACAGACCCACAAATAAGGTCAAGGTCAATTTCCAAAACCTCAATTCCTATTCCAATATAATCAGTCAGTCAGTCATTTTCTACTGCTTGTTCCCATTAGGTGACTGGAGCCTATCCCAGTGACTTTGGGCCTTTGGAGGGGTACACCCCAGACAGTGGCCAACTTGTCACAGGGCTCATCCCAATACATTTGCATGGATTTCATAGAATTAAACAAGTTTTAGGGGAAGAAATATTGCCTAGTGATAATAGACATATTAACCAAATGGGTAGAAGTATTTCTGTTTGCACACCCAGATAAGAAATAGCTCCAAGATATGGCACAAATGTTAACAAAGAAAGCAATCTCTTCTGTTATTCCAGAAATCACACCAAGTGCGGAGGATCCAGTGGTACAGCCAGGAGATTGGGTGCTGACTGAGGCAACAAAAAGGAAAACCTGGTCCAGGTCCTCCTCACCATCCCGACTGCTGTCAAGGGTGCTGAGAAAACCACTTGGATCCAGACACTGTCAAACTGTAAAAAGGTAATTGGGTTACCTGAAGGGGCCGATAGCCGAGAGCTCCTACATTACCGATCCGCTGTTGAGTGGAGGAAGAGGGCTCATTAATAATGCTTAGCGGGCCCTCTCAACCCCAATGAAGAATTAAGATCTCAATCATTGAGAGGTGAAGTGATTACAGAGCAAATCAGCAGAAGGAACCCCAGAATAATTGTTAAAACCCTGGCACCCATTTAGACACCCAGGGCTTTGTGGCCTCAGGGGAATGATATGTTGTTTTGCAATTGTTGCCATAGATCATTCTCGGGGCTTTACTGATTCTAACTTTGTGGTCCAGTACCATAAGTGCATAACAGTAGAAGAAAAAATGACCTTAGCAATGGGCAGATAAGAAATTATTGGTTGAAGTCGATGCCGTATTGTAAATGGTAAACAAGACCAACACATGCTTATCAGGGAAATTATACGACCCCGTGGGCACTTTTGACAAACAGAGTCTACGTAGATGCCATAGGTCTTCCCAGATGACTGCCTGATGAGTTCAAAGTAAGAAACAGAATTGTTACTGGGTTTGAGACCTTACTGTTCTGGTGGTCAACAATAAATAAGAATGTAGACTGGATAAATTACTTGTATTATAACCAACACGGATTTGTGAACTATACCCGTGATACAGTAAAAGGTATATCTGATCAATTGGGCCCTACTTCTCTAATGTTGTTGGCTGAGAAGGGAGGTGTCAGTAAAATGTTTGGAACATTCTGCTGTACCTTTATCCGAAATAATACAGCTCCTGACAGGACCATTTCTAGAGCACTAGAAGGCATCTAGAAGGCATCACGGCTTTGTTAGAACTGCTAGCTGAAAACTTTGGTATAGACGACTTATTCAAAGACCTCCACGAGACATGGTTTGGAAAATGGAGTGGTAAAATATCATCTCTCCTAGTCTCTTTTGCAGTTGCTGTGGCTCTAATGGCGGTGTGTGGATGTTGCTGCATCCCCTGCATTAGAAGATTACACCAATGGTGGATTGATACGGCCATGACAAAAACAATGTACCAACAGATTCCCAAGAACCCTGAGGATGAGATTGAAGTCTATTGTGAGTCACAGTGCTGGAGTGAACAGATTTTTTCTCAGAATCTGTTAGTTGAGATCACAAAGAAGCCTATCCGTGTTTGAGATAGCAGCATTGGTATATTTAAAAGCGTACATTTTAACTTGCAATCGGCTTGTTTTTCGGACATTTTAGCATGTAGTAGGGGCGTGTCATTGTCTGTGTGTATTTCCATACAGGATAAGCCGGCTTTTGTTTCTCTGTTATTGCCCTGCCCTCCAAGGGAAGAATGGCTACTTATTATGCAGCACTCTGGCCAGCTGCTCAAAATTCAATGAAGATGGATGCCGCAAAGATTATCGCAAACTAGCCGAACCGTGGCCGTTACTGAAAATGTTTTGAAGTACTTCTTCGACAAGCCGGATGCTTACGAACAAGCGCTCACTGGCAGGACATGCGAATTATTGGACATTTAGAGGCAAACAGAGGCACAGTGCAAACTTCGGAGATGGTTACATCCAGAAAGAAGACCCCGATAAAGAGAAAGTGTCATGGTTTTATCTGCTCTCCCGATACGCTTTTTCCCCCTTCCCCAGTGCGGTTTTATGTGTGTGTGTGTGGATGGTCGCTGGTGGTTGGTGTGCTCCTGCGCAGCTGCAGGGCATCAACCTGATCTCTTTGGCTGCACACCTGCACCTCATCTCAGCAATCAAGTAGTGGATTTAAGCCAACTCCTGGAACCTGGCGCCAGATCTTCAGCCTACCACTGTGGATTACCTCACCATGGCTGTTCATCATCCAGCCTCATACCACGACCGTCTCGTCCAGACCCACCTGTGCGCCTCCGCTCAAACACCGGGAGCAACTACTCAAGCCAGTCTGCCGCTGCCCACTCTCTCCATGCCTGCCGCTTACCTCACCTACCTCCTTGCCTGGCCACGAGCCTCGGATTTCCTCCAACCCCCTCAGTGTCAATAAAGTACTTCATTACCTACTCCTTACCAATGGTTCCTAGTCTTGCATTCTGGGTCCACCTATTCCCTACCCCTAACAGAAAGTGTCCCCGAACGACTTATTTCATTGGAGGCAGTGAGATCAGAAATAATACTTTTCTGTTTCTTATGGGGTGAGTTTCTATATGGTAATGTTAGCATCTGCTATTAATTTGAATAATGTTTCAATTGCTTGGTTGATTGCTTGAATTGACTGGTGTGAATGACTTAGCCCACGTAAACCTGTCTGTTAGCATTCTTGAATTGAATGTGATGCTAATAATCCTTTATTATTAATAGTATTCAATCCAATTTTTCCCGTTGCGTCTGTCGTTGCTATGCAGCTTTAATGGCTTATCTAAATGAGATGTAAATGAGCCCTATTGTCACTCCAAGCAGTGTCTACCTTCAAATGGCCACAATTTCTCCGAATATTATCAGATTTTCATGTGTTACACATCGTTGGAAAGCTTGGAGACCACACTTTCAGAATCTGTAAATAACACAAAATGCCCCAGAACCGACTTGACGGAACCTACTTTCCGTGATTGGTCACAAATGTGTAATTGCAAATGAGACACACACACACAAAATTCTACTCTTACCTGTGGACATCCAATGACAGCGTATGGACAGTAGGGGGAGCACTGCACTGTAAGGTTGGGCAGACACTGACATAACTGACAGTGGTCTGACCCCCATCTGTCTCCCACAGCATGGGACTGACCCTGGTACTCGCACTCGTCACAGGGGTCTGTCTGGCACCTGTACACACAGAGACATGGTACATGCATGCAGGAGTAATGGAATGTATTTGTGTTTGCTCATAAGTGCTTGATGTTAGACACTAAGTAACTAAAGCCATTTCTCTAAACAAACCTCAGAGGTTTTGTTAAATGCAGATGATCGCCAAGGAAACATTTAAAGTTTGTCATTTAAAGTAACTAGGTTAATCTGTGAAGGATCATGAAAATGCACTGCAAAATAGCAAATTAGCATCATGTTATATAAATGTTATAATGTGCACAAAATTGATAAGATCTCATGTAGTAAATTCAGTAAATTCTGAATTAAACTGGTCATTTAATTTTGAAAAATTCTGTACAAGAGAACATTTTTGCCTTAAGGTGGTAAGAGACAAAAGGTCAAGAGGTTTTCAAAACCAGTAGGGTTCACCCTCTGCGGACAACAAACACAAGCTTAATTCAAATTTAAAATGTTTAAAATATCTTGTGTACAAAGCTAAGCATTTGCATTTAGGATTAATGGTGATTGAGGGCTCAAGTCCAGCAGGCTAAGGGGCCGAGCTAATTCTTTTGGTAGAATGAATGTGGGTAGAATGTGCTCAGTAAATTGACATGACAACACCATAAACATTGTCATTATGGTGGCACTAACAGAGAGGGTGGGTCACCAAAAACATTAATACATCTGTAAATATCCACGATTGACTGGAAAAGTGGCCATAAAAAAAAGTGTTGGAGAAGGTAAAATCGAATCTGAAGAAGTCAGAAGGTCTGCGGAGTTACCTATGTTTTTAGGAATATTCCTATAGGGACAATGAATGTCCATGAGCAGAAGGGTGGCAGTGTAGTAGAAACAGCAAAAGTAGTTGTCCAGTGAGGACAGGGCTACATACCGACGGGCTTTCCTGTAAATTCCTCTACATGTTCTCCCGTCTCCATGCTTGGTGGGGTTGTTAGGGCTGCGGAACGCCCACTGGACACTCTGAACACCACAGGGCCCCAGGCACTCTCCCCACTCAGACCATGATGACCAGCCACAGTGCACTATAGTATGACAAAGCTGACTGTGTATGACTGCTCAGACTTGTGACTGAAGAACGATAGCTAGTATGTGGGTAAAAATGAACTGTGGATTTGATCTTGAAACAGTCTGTGTATTTGACAGACTCACCTGAACAGTCTGGGTTAGGCTGGCACCTCTGAGGCCTTCCTCTCTCACAAACACAAATCTTACAGTCCATCTTCATCAGCTGGCCTGGCCAGTAGCGCACAGCTGCCACCTCACACACACAATCCTCTGGTCCCACACACTGTTGCATATGGCTCATCACCTGGCCCTCTGGACACCAACAACCTGAAGTTAGTTGATTGTGAGAGAAATATAAAAATTAACATGGCAATTTCAAAATGTCATGAAGCAACAATTTATTTTAGAACACAAGATTTTCCATATTCCTCCTGACTGACCTGAAAAGCACGTTGCTGCTGGATCACAGGTTGTCCCACTACTGATGTGGGCACACGACACTGGGCAGGGAGCACAACTGTGTCTCACCAGCCAGGTGGGACAGCTGGTGTTGGCACATCCATCGTCAGGACAAGGTTCTGGAGTGGGACAGGGAAGAAAAAAAAAACTCTTTGCTTCTATGAAAACTTTATTTGATGAGCATGGATTTATTTTTTTTTGTTTCAAAAACACATTTTCTGTCTTATCTCTAGTGGTAAGACATGCAGATAGTTATGGTTTTATTTGTCCAGGTTTCCATCTGTGAGATTTCTGCCTCCATACAACGTCGCTGAATAGAATTTTGTTTATGGTGCTCACAGCAATGAAAAAGTAGAATTTAAAAAAACCAAAAGCAACTTATCTTTCCTGAAACAGAGTTTCGGGTTACTCTGGAAAATCAGTTTTCTTTTAACTACTTTCTAACAACAAAATAATCCTTGTGAAAACTTTCGACAGCGTGTTGTCTTTTTGGGATTTTGGGTGAACCAAACATTTAAAGTGAACACTTTCTTCCTCAATTATTGTACAAGACTGAGGCATTTCTTTCCATATTTCCAACAGGGATAGCCGATAACACCTTCGGTCTCATTAATTTCAGCTCAACTTTAGTTCCCTTTCAAGGGAACTTCATTGCTGCGTCAGCTAACGCTATGTGGAACGCACTCAGCGTGACTGCATCTGAATCTCTGTATCAACTAGACCAATCTTGATTGGGTTAACGTCAACACGTGACGCACGCCGGCAGAACTGGAGGTTACAAAGGGAGCCGGCTTCACTGTTGTCGTCAGTCTTCTGATCTTCAGCAAGCGCGCTGGGTCTCTGTGAAAATGACAAGTGTGAAGCGGTTCTGGCAGTGCATTCCTCCTTGCCCGCGCGTTATCCCCAACGGCATCACACGTGTTTGGGTTAGCTGTTTTGGGTTGAGAGCTCGCTCTGTCAGCCCTCTGAGGTTGCCCTCGTGAGCTTGCGCCGCTCTCCGCGCTCTGCTTGGTGTAGGTCTTGCGGCTGCCAAGGCAGCCCGGCGGTGGCACTAAGAATGGGAGGACACTCTCATCTGCTTATTCCCACCCGTTTTCGGGACCGGAAGCCCGCATTGCGGCTTCTTCCAACCGGAACGGGGGACGTGTTCAGAGGCCACACACATTGTGTCTGCTGTCTGAACTGAGAGCAGGTTCTGTCAGGCCTGAGGGGGTGACTGTGAGCAAGGTAAGTGCCCTCTCTGAGGAGAGATAAGACCCTCCGCTCTCGACTGACTGTTTGTTGTTCATTGAAACAGTCTACCCGCATTCAGGATCCAGAAGCCCGTGCTGAGTTCGCAGCGTCTTCCGCCCGGGGTGTGGAGCCCGCGCAGAGAGGATCCAATTCCGAAGAGATGGATGTCCTGAGCGCGGAAGGCGGTGAAATGGGTGGCTCGTCAGCCCAGTCACCGCAGAATGAGGAGCTGCTGGAGGCAGTTTCCCAAGAGAGGAAAATGTTGGCTAGGCTCAATTTCGCCTGGCCAGCGGAGCAGCAAGACACTCATCACCGGAGTAAGCTCGATGAGGGTTCCCTCTAGCCACACCTCCACGCCCACATCGGCACCTGCCGTTCATTCCGGATCTCAACACCGAGATGTCGAACTACTGGTCCAAGCTGTATGCAGGGGTTTCTAGCTGGTCACCAGTCTGCGTCAATCAGCGGGTACAAAGAGAACGGCTATGGCATCATGCCAGGTATTGAGGAGACGATGGCGGCGTATTTATCGCCGGAGGACGCATCCTCCCTTAAGACCCCGACGTTGCCTACTAAGCCATGTCGCACAATGTCGACTGTAGTGGGCAGGACATACATGGCAGCGGGTTAAGCTGGGCATGTCGGCACGCCATGGCGTTCGTACAGGTATGCCCAGCCGACCTGCTTTAGGACCTCGACTTGGTGGGGCCCTCCCATCCGAGGATGTGAAGGAGCTCCACCGTGCAGCGGTAGCGGTTTAACTCCTGTCACCAGTGGTCTTTGCCCGGGGCTGAGAGTGGACCACCTCAGCCTCCAAAATCTCGCAGCTTCTACATGCTGGCTCAGAAAGTGAGTGTGGCGCAGCAATGGTTGAGGGGTTCATTCCCATCCACTCAGCGAAGACCTAAGAGGGGGAAGACGGACCTGAGGGCCGTGCCTCTTGCCCAACAGGCTTCACAGAAGAGGCCTTGACGTGAGCATCGGCCTCTGAGGGTGCCCCCCATAGGGGTCAAACACATGGCTTCTCCCCCATCGAGCCCTCAGGGAGCTAAGCCTTCTAACCCCACTGCCGGTGGCGTTTTGGGGCGTGGCGAGTTCCATGCAACCACTGGCTTTAGACCTGCACGGCTGTGCAGCAGTCAGGCACGAGTTGCGTCCTCTACAGAGACATGTAGACGTTCCTTTCCAGTTAAATTCCCCCGTTCCAGCACTTCAGGGTAACGCAGCTCTCACATTGGAGGTTTGGGGGGCGGTCAGGCATGTACATGCCGGTCCTCGGGGATGCCCACCACTACAGCGCTTCGGGTAACCGAGGCCACCACATACACCTTGTGCCTCAATCGCCTGGTTCCCCTGAGGTACTTTGCTGCACGCTTGGGAAGCTTGACCCAGCGTGTCACACTGAGTTTTACGCACCGTCCAACAAGGTTACAAGCTTCAGTTCCAGTCCACACCCCCAATATTCTGAGGGATCTTGGGAGCAGGAGTCGACTGAGTACAAGCAGAGGTGATGGAGCGAAAAATTCATTCTCTCTTGTATAGTGGTTTGCCCTCATTTTAGATCTTCGTCACCTGAACCGTTCTCTGAGGAGACCTTGGTTCAGGATGCTGAAGATCCCTATGATTGTTGGTCAAATTCAGTCCGAGGACTGGTTTGTCATGATCGATCTAAGGGACGCATATTCCATGTCTCTATCATTCCGGGACACCGGAAGTTCCTGTGGTTCGCTTTCGGGGGCCAAGCATACCAATATCGGGTACTTCCCTTCGGCCTAGCACTCTCCCCTCGCACCTTCATGAAATGTATGGACTCTGCCCTGTCTCCACTGAGACTCCAGGGGGTCCGCATCCTCAACTATATAGATGACTGGTTGATTTTATCCCAGTCTCGTCTCATCGAGATGTCGTACTTGCGCACTTGCAGTGCTTGGGGTTGAGGCTCAATATGAACAAGAGCATGCTCACTCCAACACAGAGAATTACGTTCCTAGGAGTAGAGTGGGACTCAGTCATGTACCGGGCACAACTGTGTCCCGCACGCGTCGAGTCAATCCTGACCATGGTGTTCAGGGTGCAGCTAGGCCGACACCTCACTGCACTACCGTTTCAGAGACTGTTAGGCCTCATGGCTGCAGCATCCACCGTGATTCCGCTTGGATTGCTGCACAAGGCACCTTCACGTGTGGCTCAGGGATACCGAATTTTCCCAGAGGGGCAATCCTTTTCGCCTCATCAAGGTTACACGCAGCTGCATGCGTGCCTTAAACAGGTGGAGACAACGAGTGTTCCTGACCCAGGGTCCAGTGCTGGGAACGGCGTATCACTGTCGCACGCTCTTGACGGACGCTTCCAGCACAGGATGGGTTGTGGTCTTGGAAGGCCGCTCAGCCCGAGGTCTGTGGTCAACGCCGCACCGATGCCACATAAATTGCCTGGAGATGGGAGAAGTCTTGTTAGCCTTACGGCATTTTCTTCCTGACCTCAGGGGCCACCACGTGCTTGTCCGCTGAGAGCCGACAACACAGCGGTGGTGGTCTCCTACATAAATTGACAAGGCGGTCTGAGGTTGCGCCCTCTGCGCAGATTGGCGCAGCAGATCCTCTTGTGGTCCCAGGGGAAGTTGCTCTCACTCAGAGCACTGTTCATACCTGGGTACATTAATGTGGGAGCGGACATCCTGTCCCCTCTGGTTCTCCTTTGTGTATGGCACCATGGCCCCAAGGGTGCTGGATGCCATGGTGCAACCGTGGCCGAGGCTACGGTTGTACGCTTTTCCTCCAATTGCTCTGCTTCTGGGGGTTCTAGAGAAGATTCGCCGAACAGGGGCCCAGCTGCTGCTTGTGGCCCTGTTCTGGCCCACCAGAATCTGGTTTTCGGGCCTGGTAGCCCTCCTGGATGGCCCCCCGTGGGAGATCCCCATCAGGAGGGATCTGCTGTTGCAGGGCCAAGGCGAAATATTTCATCCCCAGCCAGGGAGGCTGAAGCTGTGGGTCTGTCCCCTGAGCCCCTGGGCCACTTCCGAGCTGCCGGTCTCTCTACTGAGGTAGTTGAGACCATCTCACACTGTAGAGCCCCCTCCACGAGGAAACTGTATGTGGGCAAGTGGAAGATTTTCACTATATGGTGCCGAGAGCGCCACCTTGACCCAGTCCACTGCCCGGTGGCTTCAGTGCTAGCGTTTCTCCAATGCCGGTTGTTCGGCTGGACTCTCCCCCACCATGCTCAAGGTGTATGTGGCTGCTAATGCAGTATTCCACAGTATGGTGGATAGCTGCTCACTTGGGAAGCACCACTTTGTTACCAGTTTCCTTCGTGGCAACCTGAGAAAGAGGGCTCCGGCTCGAGTCAGAGTCCCTCCGTGGGACCTCATAGTGGTGCCCGATGGACTGACCACAGCACCATTCGAGCCAATGGACTATGCATCAGACAGGTGTCTGGCCTTAAAAATGGCATTCTTCCTGGCCATAACTTCTCTCAAGAGAGTGGGAGATCTGCAGGCCCTGTCGGTGGCTCCTGCTTACCTGGAGGTCGTTCCAGGCGCAGTTAGAGCCATCCTGCATCCTAGGCCGGGGTATGTACCTAAAGTACCCACTGAGGTGGCCCAGCCGGTGGTCCTGCAGGCGTTCTATCCTCCCTCAGTGTTGGCAGAAGAGGACGGTAGGCTGCAACTGCTCTGTCCGGTCAGAGCCCTTGAGATTAAGTCGAAAAGACATTTCAGTGGCGCAATTCGGACCAGTTGCTAGTATGCTTTGGGCCCCCTCGTAAGGGCTGCCCGGCTACCAAACACACTATTAGCAGGTGGATTGTTGAGGCTATTGCTTTGGCTTACGAGGTGCAAGGATTGCCTTCACCTCTGTCGATAAGAGCCCACTCCACACGGTGTATGGCATCCTCCAGAGCTTGGTGGTCGGGAACCCCCCTCTCCGATATATGCAATGCTGCGGGATGGTCCTCACCTCACACCTTTGTGAGGTCCTATAGTTTAGACCGCTTAAATAATACGGGTTCAGTGGCTCTCTTGTCCTGAAGTGTGCCCTGTTGGCTTCACACTCAGACAGGCATCCCCTCAGCATGGCGGAGTTGGTACTGCATTCCCCATAGTGGCAGCTGACACATGACGATTATCTTAAGTGCATATATGAATACATGTAATATACATATATATATGTAAGAATATGTATGTGTGTGTGTGTGTGAATGAAATAAACTAAACTAAACACAACATTGAAGTTCCCTTGAAAGGGAACGTCCAAGGTTACATATGTAACCATAGTTCCCTGATAGGGAACGAGACGCTACATCTTGTTGCCATACTTCCGCCATGCCTGCGAGCGTCTTGCTTCTGTCGATCAGAAGGCAGACCTTTGTTTAGACCTTTGTAACCTCCAGTTCCGCCGGTGTGCGTCATGTGATGATGTTAACCCAATCAAGATTGGTCTAGTTGATACAGAGATTCAGATGTGGACACGCTGAGGGCCTTCCCCATAGCGTCAGCTGACGCAGAGTCTCATGCCCTATCAGGGAACCACTGTTACATATGTAACCTGGGACGTTTACAGAGAGCTCTTACTGATTTCCATGGCTAGGTTGGATGGTCCAGGAAGCTGGGAACAATCTTGGCCTCCATCGCGAGGAGGGATGCAGCCTCTATGTCTGACCTGCACTCCACCACAACTGCTGGAACAGTTCGACCAGCTCACCCACGGCAGCCACTGACCATCCACTGGAGGGTGGAGGAGAGTGCATCATATTTTAGTAACAATTAAATACTGTATTTGATTTTAAACTATACATTAAGATTGTTTGACTGTTTATTCTGAAACAATTATTTTTATAATTAATTAATTATAAAAATTATAATTTTATAATTAAACTTTTTATTTTTATTTCGAACAACAACCAACAAAAAACAGTAAAAAAATAACAAAGTAAAATATGAATATGCAGTAATTGTGTTACCACATAACAAACATAGCAATATTCGTGTGTCCGAAAAGGAGCGGGATATAGCAAATGCTTGTTATTTACACACCCCTTATACAACCATTCAAAATTAACATTAATATTAATATATAAAAAATTTACAAAATAAACAACTATTTTTAAGTTCATGTCCATCTCCTTACCAGGACAGGTGGTGTTGAAGCATTGCTGCCTCTGGAAGTCCTGTCCCCGGCAGTTGAGTAGTGGGTCTCCTTGAGGGCAGGACCTCTGCCGGCTCATGAAGCCTGTACCACAGGAGGTGCTGCAGGGACTCCACGGACCCCAGGAGCTCCAGCTTCTACAGCCCTGTTCATCAGTGGGGCCTCCAAGTGTTGCTATTGAGGAGTCTGGGCAGTCTACCACACCGTTACACACCTAAGTAATAGTGCAGGGTTAGTGAACAGGATGGGTTGAATGTAACGGAGTGGGGATAAGCACATTTTTTGCTCTTTCAATATTTTTTAACGTGAGGAAATGCCAAAATGTCTTAAAATGGATGCATGCTGATGATGTCTAACCAAGATGACTGTTAATTCGGCCATATTATCATTTCTGATTCATGTTTTGTTCATTTTTAAAAGTAATCACTTAAATTAAAAAAAGAACAACAACAATATTAACATGCATCATTTCTAGACCTTCTAGGCCTGTGAGGAAATCCTGTCCACATCCTCAGATTCCCTAAAGGGCTAGTGGAAGATGAGGCAATTATGCAATGCAACAACTAAACCTCCTCTAACTCATGGTACAAAAGAGGAAATTCTGTCCTTTTCTTCTTATTCAACCACCCACTGCCAATTAAACGCATAAAGTTTGGCTTACTGGTGGTGGATATCAGGTCGGTCGACATACCACGTTAAAGGGGACACAGGATTCATCCATACAGGTGAATTCAGGGCAGGTGACAGTGGTGTTCCTACTGCCAGGGGGCACAGGTGAGACTGTTTTATCTGGACAGAACAAGATTTCAAAAATATTATTAAACATACCAGAGATGACAAGATCCATCATCATCAAATTTGTAAATATATGGGAGACTGGGCTGAAGACTGATTCCTTAATTTCCAATCGTCCATTCTTTGAACATTTTGTCAGGTTTTATGCAGTACTTTGTTCCATCTCTTTACTCAATCATCTTCACTTCCATTCTCACCTCTCTCTTCTCCTTATCTCGTGAGAACTCACCACACAACAACTCTTCGTCACCCCGTGGACAGTCTGGAATGCCATTGCACACTTGCGACATGTTCACACAGGTGCGGTTGTCACATGGGAAGCTGCCTGGACAGGCAGGAACCTGAGTAGAGCCTAGTACACAGAATTATTGTCAGTGTCCATTAACACATCTTGAAACTCATATTCATGTCATTTTGTGTCTTACCACAGTTGTCGATCCTCTCGTCCGATGCATCCTTGCAGTGTGGGGTCCCATCACAGAGCTGCTGGTAGTCCACACACTGGTCCCTACTGAGGCAAGGTACCTGGCCAGGGCCACAGGAGGCAGTACACTGCTGCTCATCACTACCATCCATACAGTCTGTTTCCCCATCACAACGCCAGGCCTGAGGTACACATTGCCCACCAGTGGCACAGCTAAATTCATAGGACCTACAAGCTGGAGAAACAGGGGTGTCCAAGAGAAACAGTGAATACTGAGTAAAGCTCCTCCTAAATCTCTAAATCATGACTATCATTACCTGAAGTGGGTGTAGTCGGGGTGACATGTGAGGGCGATGGTGTTATGATAACAGTGTAGCAGTTGATTCTGTTCTCATCTTCTCCACCTGGACAGTCTGTTGTTCCATCACACATCTTCGTTGTGGGAACACATGTAGCATCACTACAGGCAAACTGGTCAGGAGCACAGGTCACTGCCATACACACACAGGATGAAAGTTGATCACTGATTCAAACCATGCAGGATGGCTTTGGGCAAAAATGGATTTTAATTATACTTGTCACTATTTTATATTATTTTATATTAATGTCTTATTTATATTATTTGGATGGGAATTATGAAACAGTCAATGGTGAATTATTTATTTGTACCTTTACTTGGACAGACAGCCTCGTCTGTTCCAGAGGGGCAGTCTTTGTGTCCGTCACACACTCTTTCTGCAGGCACACACTGATCCCTGGGGCACTGAAACTCCCCTGCTGCACACACACACCTAAAACCAGCCAAAAAATGATGACATCATGTGGTGTAATCCATCATTTATTTGACGAGTGCTGCTATGTAATGAAACAAAAAAAGTACAACTGTATCTTGTGAACAGACATTGGCTGAAGAAGATTTGCAAATATTTCTCATTATTTGACATAACTTTCTTAAAATATTGTTAAGGGTCTGAGACATTGGTGGCATTCAGATGATGCGAACTAGACTCTGATCAAGAAAGTGTCAAGATTTTCTGTTGCCTAAATGCATTAAAATCTGCATCCTTAGCAGGACCAACCCTGCAAAGCATATGTGACCCGTCACGGAAACCAGTGACACAAGTCAACACCACAACTTTCGAGCAAAATGAGAAAGAAGCGTTTTTTTTCCAAAATCGGTGATTTTCACTTTTTTGCAGACTCTGTTAGTTGAGATCACGAAGAAGCCTCTCCGTGTTTGAGATAGCAGTATTGGTATATTTAAAAGCGTACATTTTAAATTTGCAATCGACTTTTTTTTCTGTGATTCTAGCATGTAGTAGGGTGTGTCATTGTCTGTGTGTATTTCCATACTGGATAAGCCGGCTTTTGTTTCTCTGTTATTGCCCCGCCCTCCAAGGGAAGCATGGCTACTTATTATGCAGCACTCTGGCGGGCTCTAGCTGATATCAAAATTCAACGTAGATGGACGCCACATCTAGATTATCGCAGACGAGCTGAACCAGGGCCGTTACACCGTAAATTTTTTTAAGTACTACTTCGACAAGTCGGATGCTTATGAACAAGCACTCACTGGCAGGATATGAGCATTTTTGGACATTTAGAGGTAAACAGACACACAATGCAAACTTCGGAGATGGTTACATCCACAAAGAAGACACCGTCAAAGAGATAGTGTGTCCGAACGACTTATTTCATTGGAGGCAGTGAGATCTGCAGGAATGCTTTTCTGTTTCTTATGGGGTGAGTTTCCATAAACTTCAAGGTTTGTCGTTTTGTGTTCATTCTAAGAACACGTACACGTTATCTCATGTTTAGTCCATGATTAGACCTTCCCATACCTGCCAAATGTTATTAGCTAGCTCAGGACTGTTGTTTTAATGGTAATCGTTAGCATCGTATCACTTGCCAAAACCCCCCCATTACTATAATGGGCTTTTAGATGGTAATTAATCTGCTATTAATTTGAATAAAGCTTCAATTGCTTGAATTGACTGGTGTGAATGACTTAGCCCACGTAAACCTGCCTGTTAGCATTCTTGAATTGAATGAGGTCCGATTTTTCCTGTTGCGTCTGTTGTTGATATGCAACCATGCAGCTTTACAGGGGGGAGCTTTAGAGGGGGTATGGCTTATCTAAATGAGATGTAAATGAGCCCTATTGCCAGTCAAGCAGTTGAGAACAGGTGAGAACAGCGCAAGCTTTAGAGGCCGTTTTCTCCCTTTTGAGATTTTTTGAGTGCCTACCTTCAAATGGCCACAACTTCTCCAAATATTATCAGATTTCCATCTGTTACACATCGTTGGAAAGCTTGGAGAATACACTTTCAGAATCTGTGAATAGCTCAAAATGCTCCACTTGTGTCCCTACTTTCCATTCCTCTATTGACAATTCAAAACAGCAAAATTCAACAGAACTGGAAACGCACCCCCTCTCATCACTGAAGTCGCCACAGTCATCATGTCCATCACAGCGGTGGAGGTAGAAAATGCAATGTCCTCTAGCACACAGGAATTCCCCTTCCTCACACACCACACCACAGTCTGGACCAACAAAAGTACAAGTCATCATCTAGTCACATACATACTGTACAGAAAAGTAATCATTAAACTATGCCCACATGTAAACACACAGAAAGCAATATGCTAAATTGTTAAAAGAATGCAGTGCTTGACAAAATTAGATGAAGTAGTAGAAAGAGAGCACCTTTCCTGAAAAAGTACTGTCGATAGAGTTCCATGTTTGATAGTTTGTCAATATAGCTGACTTTGTATATGGAGTATAAGGCTGGATAGCGTGATAAGATCACCTTGCTCATCAGACCCATCAGCAAAACCACAGTCCAGCCGTCCATTGCAGACTCGACTGGCTGGCAGGCACTTTCCACTGGCACACTTAAACTCCTCTGGTGGGCACAGGGGCACAGGGGTGGCAGGTCCACAGAACTCCTCATCTGATTGGTCAACACAGTCTGGGTGGCCATCACACCGTAGAGCCAGATTCAAACATGGCCCACTGCAGGGTGGGGGTCAGTTCACTTTATTATACACTTCAGGAATTGCATTCCAGCAGCGACGACTGACTCTTTCAAATATAAAAATAATTAGAAGTCTGGAATTCCCAATTCATTCTTAAGATGCCAAATTTATCTTGTAAAAAATGCCTTACTTGATTAGTGCCTTCACTAATAAAGGCTTGAGGTTAATCCCTCAGTTATCATTCTTCCTAACCTCCACACATAGAAATTGTGCTTGGTAAACTGAATATGGATTCACCTTGGTGTGCTGGTACAGCGGAATTGGTCTGGAGAGCAGGTGGATGGACAGACCTCATCTGAACCATCGCCACAGTCATCCTCATTGTCACACACCCACTGAGAGGGGATACAGCGCCCCCAAGCACAGGTAAACTCTGATTCCAGACAGGGAGGGGGGGGAGGAGGGCAAGCCACACCTTCACACTGCCACACACCATGCTCACAGGAACTGGAAACACAAAGGCAAAGAATTTCATCTGACTTCAAGTTTGATGATTATAGAAAAAATAGAGTGAAATATACTGTCATAAGGATTTCGATTGACTGACCAGTTCTGGCAGTGTTGAGTAATGGTAGTTCCAGGTGGAAACATTGAGCCCTCCCACTCACATGGACACTGAGTCTGAACTATACAGCTGTCCCCTGTAGAACAGAAAACTATTCTTAGAGCTTTGCCAGTTGTAAGCCAATAAAGTTTGTCCTCAGGGTGGTGCCACGCTAGAGAACATGGGCTCATTAAAAATCAAGAGACGTTCTTCTTGGGCCATCTTCTTTACTAATTTGCCTTTTTATTCTTAGAGTAGAAAAGCTCATGGTGTGTCCAAAACATTGTTGGGAGTAACGCGTTACCAAAGAAATTACAGTTATGAATTGCTTTTTGCTGTAACGCAGTAATATAACGCATTACTAATAAAATTTTGGTAATATTATACCCGTTAAAATCTCAGTTATGCACATTACAAGCATTTTAACCTGAAATTAAGTGGTATTTTGTTTTTATAAGAATTCACCAACAATGCAAAACATTTTGGCACCAGAGAAGAAAAATCTGGGAGTGAAAGAGTAATGTTATTTCCTGTTTCTGGAATTCGATGGTTGAGATAATGACTGTAGAGGCACTTGCGAGATCAAGGACATACTTCCATTATTTTCAGTTCGTCACATTGCCCTCCACTGGCTGTATAATGAGCTGCAATAAACTAAATTGTAGCATTTATACTTCTGCAGTTATTCTGGTGAAAGTAACTGAAAGTAATGCAAAAGTAGTGTAAACCATTACAATTCAGAGATTGTAATATAACTAATTACTCTCAAATGACAGTAACTAGTAATCGATAATGTGCTCAATAAATTTAAGTGAAATCTACCCATTATATTTTGATATTTTGAAAAGTCTGGCCTATTGGAAGTGCAAGACAAAATGTAATGGACTCACACCAACGAATCTTAATACATACATTTTATTCATATATATATATATATATATATATATATATATATATATATATATATATATATATACACACACACACACACACGGTAAACGGTAAAGGGACTGCACTTGTATAGCGCCTTTCTAGTCTTCCAACTATTCAAAGCGCTTTCACACTACATATCACATTCACCCCATTAAAACACATTCATAAACTGATGGCAGGAGCTAACTGCCCATCAGTACAAAGTAATCTAACCATTCACACACCGATGGCACAGCCTTCGGGAGCAATTTACCGTGCCGGACGGTGTCAGTTGGGCAGAAGCAGCCCTCCACACAGGAGAGAGCGCCACACTGGGAGTGTGGACTCTGTTGAACACTGGGACATGAGGGAGAGCAAGCTGGACCACAGGGATCATACACCAGCCCATTTTCACACTGAAGAGCTGCAGAATGAGGGAAACAGAGAAAAAATAAAAGAACAGAGCAAGTCCAGGACAAAATTTAAGGTTACAGAAAGACAGTATGACAAGAGTAAAGGTACATGTGCAGAAGATTGACTGTGTGAGTGTGTTTGGCATACGACAGAGCTCCTGGGACCTCCAGCGGATGTAGACCCCTCGGCGGTTACATTCTTCAGCATAGACAGCAATGGCTGTACAGAGACACTCACAGTCCCCACCTGAGTCACAGCTAAAACACACACACAAACAATAAAATAGTATGGACTGTTCATGTCATATTAAGTATTACACAATTTCAAGAGGAATGATGTTATGGTAAAATATGAACATGGGTGATTAGGATAGTTTATGCTTAGGATACTTAGACCATGGGAACTATCCTTACATCCGTACAGTTTCTTAGCACTGGTGCCAGTGTTTCAATGCTACGCTCTGTTACTGTTTGTGTACCAGCACGCATACAAACAAGCACATGCAAAAGCACATGCATATGGAATGCCAATTCATTCAATATTGAATTAATAAATATATAAATATGCCTATAAAATAAATAAATGTGTCATTATGGAATAGTCCCGTGAAGTAAATAACTGTGTAATTATGAAATCAAATCTCAATTAAATAAAAAGCTATTTATATATTTACTGAACCATATTGGCTCATTTATTAATTTCATAGGCATATTTATGTATTCATTAATTTATTTATTTAATATTGAATGCAATGGCATTCCATACATGCATTGGCAAAACTGTACACCAAAACAACCAGACACAAGAACAGTTTCTATCCATCAGGAAATCACTCTGATAAACACTTAATACCAGTCACATAGTGTTTGTTTAACTTGTTAAGCTAGTTGTCCTTGTTAGGGTTCAAACTGCAAAGCGGTAGAACTCTATTAAGTTTGTGCCGGTTTATTATTATTATTATTATTTGTTGTCTTTTGCCACGGCTCAAATTCCTGTGAACTGAAATGAGCTAGAAAAACAAAACTTGGCCCAATAATTTAAAATGACGTGCCTGTGTTTCCAAAGAAATTTGAGCCCAATCGGCCCCATGGTGGCACTGTAAGCAATTCCCAATTTTGGAAGGGCCACGCCCCTCAGGACATGACTCCGATTGACTTGACATTTCTCACACAAGTCAAGCTCAATGTGGTCTACAGAAAAGACTCTTAGACCATTAAAGTCTGCCATGTTTTCTTGCTAATTTGCATAATGTGAAAAACAGTAAAATAAATAGAACTTTTTGAATTTTGACCCTATCGACACCATATTTCTGATACATCATCATGGGACTGAGATACATGTTTCTATTATAAATGAACAAGATTAGTCTAAAAATATGGCCGCCGTTAACCAAAGTCTCTTCGGCAAGCGCAGGGCTTGGTGCAAAATTGGCCATAACTCATTAAAAATTTGTCCATAAACACAAATCTTGGGAGATATCTTCAGTCCATGTTTGGGAATAGGTGTTTCAAAGCATTTTGAACATGACCCCTAGGGGGTGCCACAAATGCCAAAAAAAAAATTGTACCTCAAAACAGAATTTCACCGAAGTTGGCATGCATGCTCTAGGAGCAAGTATTAAGCAAAAAATAAAGTGTCATATTGATTGGTGCAAATGGGCATGGCCTCTCACATATTTGCTCATAACTCACAATGTTTTTGAGGAATCATGATTAAACTTACTGAAGACATCGAGCACTATCTCCTAAGCTTACTCACTGAGTTTTGTTCAAATCCGATGAAGTGGTGTCACAGTGTTTGGATAAGACGGTTATTTTTTTGTGGGTAGTTATGGGTGTTTTCTCTCTCATGATTTTCAGTTCTGTTTACTTTGGAGTCTTGTGTGGTTTTGTATAGCTCTGCTTTCTGGGTTGTGTGGAGTCTGTATGGTTTATTATATTCTAGAGTTCTTATAATTTGAAGATGTCTGTTCCGTGAGTCTTGAGTTCAGGTTTGTCATTTCCTGTTTTATTTTGAGATTGGTCTGTTCCCTCATGTGTCAGTTTGTAGTCATTTATCGCCCCCTAGGTCAGCTTGGACATTTCTTGGAGGAGTTGGATGTACTCCTTTCATCCTTCCCCGAAGGTGGCACTCCTCTAGTGGTGCTTGGGGACTTCAACAATCTGGCTGCATCATTTGACCTCAAGCGGGTTTCCACATCAGCAACTCACAAGTCTGGTAATCAACTAGATTTTATCTGCACACGGTACTGGTTCACTCATCACGCTCAGGTCACCCCACTGCACACGTCAGTTCATTTCTTCATCACTCTCGAACTAACTCCTCCAGATGCTGTAAGTGTTCTACCGCTGGTCACTTTCCGACGCAACCTGCGTATGCTCGCTCCTTAACGCTTTTCCTCTGCTGTCTCCCTCCTTCTGAGGAGCTCTCTCTCTTGAATACCCACAGCGCCACGGACATTCTGTGCTCACACTCACATCCTGCTTGGACAACGTCTGCCCTCTCACATCTAGACCAGCCCATACATCCTGGTCTGTCCCCTGGTTATCTGATGTTCTACGCGAACATCGCGTCAGCCTCCAGTCAGCTGAGAGAAAATGGCGTAAGTCAAAAGATCCAGCTGACCTCTCCTGTCTCCACCTGCTCTCCCACCTTCATCGGATTTAACAGCTGATGATTTTGTGTCTTTCTTTGTAAAGAAAACAACCGCCATCAGCAGTAAGTTCTCTGCACCGCCACCTGTTGACCTCGTATGCATCCTAGATACATGTCTGCTCACCTCTTTCTCTCCTCTATCTGAAGCTGAGGTTTCCAAGGTCATTCATTCTAACCACCCTGCCCACATGATCCCATCCCCACCCATCTCCTTCAGGCCATCTCTCCGTCTATTGTCCCTGCTCTGACCCACATCATCAAATCATCCCTCACCACTGGATCATTCCCCACTGCTTTCGAGGAAGCCCGCATCACTATTAGAAAACTACAGACTAAAAACTTTCAAGAGCGGCCATTCCACGGAGATCGCACTGCTCTCAGTTGTTACTGGATCCAATTACTGGATCTGTCTGCTGCCTTTGACACAGTTAATCACCACATCCTCCTGTCCTCTCTCAGCGCTATAGGTGTGTCTGGAATAGCGTTGCGATGGTTCAAATCGTACCTCTTGGGTAGGTCGTTCAGAGTATTCTGGAGAGACGAGGTCAGACCTTTCCTATCTGAGCAGTCTACACAAGTCCTAGTTCAGGCTCTTGTCTTGTCCAAACTGGACTTTAGCAACGCGCTACTGCCTGGACTCCCTGCTTGCACAACCAAACCTCTGCAGATGATCCAGAATGCGGCGGCAAGAGTGATCTTTAATGAACCGAAGAGAGCACACATAACTCCTCTCTTCATTAGGTTACACTGGCTCCCTGTTTGTGTACCAGCACGCATACAAGTTCAAAGCGATGCTCTTGGCCTACAAGAACACCACTGGTTCTGCACCACATCTTTGCTCGCTAATACAGACCTATGTTCCTGTCAGATCCCTGCGCTCTGCAAACGAACAACGTGTGGTGGTACCTGAAAACGCATCTCTTCCGTCAACACCTAACTGACAATCACTAACTTCTTCTTTCTTTCTATCTCTTTTCATAAAAAAACAAAACAATAAAAAACCTTCCTATCCTTAGCCTTGTATACTGACTAGTTTCTGGTCCACTTATGCTTTTTGTTACCTTCTGGTGTTATAATTGCTTTCATTGTCTTCCTCATATGTAAGTCGCTTTGGATAAAAGTGTCTGCTAAATGACTAAATGTAAATGTTTTACTTCCTGTCTGAGAATCCCTTCTTCTTCTGGTTCTTCTTCTTCTTCTTTTGTTTAATGGGTAGATTGCAAACAACTTTAAGGTGGATGCTGCCACCTACTGTACAGGGGTGTGTAACATTATGTTATTTTATAACTTTATAATAAAAAAAAATTATTATTATTATTCTCATATTCTGTTCATCAACCCTGTGTCTTTAATGAATGTAAATAGTGCCTTCCTGATGATTCTTATCCCCTCTCCCTCTCCTTCTGTTCCCAGTATCCCTATGATATTCCACTCCCTCCCTGCCTCATGTTGCCTATCTTGCAACACCCGTCTTTCCACATCATATAATATACATTGAAAAATGACATGTTCAACATTTTCTTTAGTCCCACAAATCTCACAGTTTACATTATTCCTTTTTCCCATTAAAAACAAGGTGCCATTTAATCCTGTGTGGTCCACTTTCACTCTTGTCAATATAATTTCTTCCCGCCTGTTTCTTTCCCTATAACTTTTAAGATTGACAGACTTTTGTATTTTATGATATCCCCTTCCTTTCTTGCCTTCCTCCCACCATTTCTGCCATATTTCACTACCGTTCTTCTTAACTACTGCTTTTCCTTCTCCTTTTACAAATCGAGTTAGAACTGTTCCTTTTGTAATGCCTCTTTTGTTAGTTTGTCTGCACTCTCATTCCCTTTCACTCCCTCATGAGCTGGTACCCAACAAAACTGAAAATCTGTGCCACCCTGATGCAATCTTAAACTGTGATGCAGTTCTATAAGTAGGTCTTCCCTGAAGATGCCATGGACTGTATGCTTTTTATGACAGCTAAGGAGTCTGTGCATAATACCACCCTATCAGTCTGACCTCTTCATCCCACTGTAACGCAATAATGACTGCCACGATTTCTGCTTTACATACAGATAACTGGTTAGACAATCTTTTGGAGATATTTACTTAAAATTCTGGGATATGTATTCCAACTCCCACACATTCCTGTTGACGTTTGGATCCATCTCTATAAATTTTGAGATGATTATAGTAACTCTTTCTAAGAAAAATGTTTGTCTTAACTCTCACTTCCTCCATTCTCCATTCTCTTTTCTTTTCCAGGATACTAAAATCTGCCTATACCTCTGTAAAAAAAACATGGTGGGATATTACTAATTGGGTTGGGTTTGGTGAACTCTAAGGCTTCCATTCCATATTCCTTCACTCTCTTATCCCACGTCCATCCAAACCCCTTTCCCTAAAACCTGGTATATTCCCAGCAATCCTGTATTATTTATTTTGTAAGATTTTCTTTCTCACTTCCTTTCAACTTCATCCATATCCTAATGCAAGTTTTTCTCTTCTTAACTTCAGAGGAGTCTCTCCTGTTGTCGGGTCTGCCTAGTTTCTGAAAGTATTGCATTATAGGGTGTTGACTTAATAGCGCCAGTGTATAAATGTAATGCCCTATATTGTAGTCTATACATTTTTTCCAATGTTTTTGCTGCTGCACCATAAATTATGCAACCATAGTCTATTGATGACCTCATGTATGCTCTATATGTCAATTAGTGAATGTTTGTCTGCACCCCAATCAACTCCTGCCACAGCTCTCAGTAAACTAATAACCTTTTTTCATTTAGTTTCTAGTTGCTTTATGTGTGTTTTCCATGTATACTTACTATCAAACCACAACCCTAGATATTTAAATTAATTTACTTTTTCCATTGGGTGCTGATATAATGTTATCTTGTCAACATGGCACCTCCGTTTGTTCGCTAACATCATGTAACAGGATTTGCTTGTTGATATTTTAAACACCCACTCATATGACCACTTCTCTACTTTTCCTACTGCTTTCCTTATGTTCTCTGACAGTTATGCCACATTTATTCCTCTCATCCATATGGCCCCATCATCCGCAAATAACGCTGATTTGATGTGTTCATCTAAATTTAAAAACATGTCATTTATCATGATGTTAAACAACACAGGGCTGATTGCACTCCCCTGGGGAATACCATTGTTTACACTAAACTCCATTGGTACCTCTGATCCAACTTTCACTCTAATTTTCCTGTTTGTTAAGAAGTCCATTATCCAATTGTACATCCTTTCTCCAAACCTTATTAATTTAATAAGCAGTCCTTCCCTCCACATAGTGTCATATGCCTTCTCGATGTCAAACTATACTACTATCATCATCTATTTCATTTTCAATGTCTTTTTCACCTCATTACTTACTCTACTAGACTAGAGCATCTGTGGTTGAGTGTCCTTTTCAAAATTCACTTTGAATATTAGTCAATATTCCTCTCACTATTGTGGAACAGAATTCTCTCCAGCTTCTCTTTTTGGTATATTTAATTATCCTACGTGCCACTGCTCTTTTCCTTTGATATTCCATAACACTCTCTTGTGACAGATTCTTCCTCAACATTCAAAACACATTGTTTCGCTCTTTAACTGCTCTACTACATTCCTTATTCCCCCAAGGAACCACTTTCTTCCCACTATTTGTTTTTTTTTTTTTAAATACTCAAAATTGCTTTAAAATGTGTTCTGTGATTTGCTTGGTGGATCCCTCTATGTCTCCTTCTAATGTAACTAAGTTTACTGACTTCTCACAGCATGACCTACATTTTTCCCAGTCTGCTTTCTTAAAAAACACAATGAGAACTGGGAATTGATCACTTCCTATGGTAGACTCACTCTTGACATACCAATCACATATTTTTACTAAATTATCTGACAGCAAAATAAGGTCCAAACATTGATGTACTACCCCTATTCACATCTAATCTTGTACCCTGTCCATTATTAATGCAGACCGATGATCTTTCTTCCATCATTTCTTCAACTATGTTCCCATTGTTGTCTGTGTGTTTTCCCCCCCCATAAGCTGTTTTGCGCATTAAAATCTCCACACCCTATTACTTTCCTGTGTACATTTCCTGCCATGTAATTTAATATCTAAGTTTTTGCATGGATTATAGAAATGAATCAGCTTAATATTTCCCTCTTTCCTTGTACTATAGATCTCAACTATTACACACTCCATGTCTTCTGGGCAGGAACGTCCCTATAGGCCAACCCATCCTTAATAAAAGGGATACACCCTCCATCATTTTGATTATTAGGTCTGTCATACCTTATAGAACTAAATCCTGGTATCAGAAAATCTAATTGTGCTTTTAACCAAGTCTCTTGTACACATATTACATCTGGAACAACATTCTAATTCATCTAATTCATTAATTCTTGGCCATTAGCTATCAAGCTTCTGGCGTTCCACTGTAATATGTGTAGAACCATAATTATTATCTTAACCCTCAGCTTGTGTATTTTCTCAATTTTCAGTTACTGTTAACAATGCATGTATCTGATCTGCTTTGACATCTTTCATGTCAAGGAATTTTCCTGCTGCCTTAACTATAGCCTTAATTCTGTCACTTTTCTTTTTAAACTGTGATGCAACATTGACAGTGTGACAAATGAAACCAACAAAGTTCACCTTTTCCCTATTAAAGTATAATCATCAACTTTACATTTGAGTTCACAACCATTCTGTGTATGGCCTGGACACTGGACTTGTGCCTGTTAAACTGCTGTAATGTTTCTCTAACCTTTGCCATTGCTCCCGGGATGTGAGCCTTCATCCTTTCCCCATGAAGTCAGGACATACTGAGAATCTTTTCTTGTTGTTGTTTGCTGATTGCATGTATCAGTAATCTTGTTGTTCATAAACCTTCCAAATGTAATTTTTCCAATCTCCTTCTCAATTGTCCTGGTAAGTTTGATTGGTTGATAGTGCCCACCATCCTTGTTAAACTCTATTATAACTTTCCAATCATTTCCTTGTGTTTTCTCTGTATTCTCAGGTTTCTGTTTCTCATGTTGGTTAGCTCTCAGTATTTTTCTAAGGTTTCCCTCACCAGACTCGCTATGCTCTTACCAACTTTTTCCTCTATTTCTTTCTCTCAAAGCTCTTTTCATTCTTGTAGATTCTGACATTATCCAATCCATTTCATCCCCATCTGAACTATTTGACATGATGTTACATTCACACGGAGCCGGACAGTAACGGAGTACATTTACTTTAGTACAGTACTTAAGTACAATATTGAGGGATCTGTACTTTACTCGAGTATCATTTTTGGGGAGTACTCATGACTTTACTCAAGTACATTTGAGAGGCAAATATTGTACTATTTACTCCACTACATTTCTATCCATAACCGTAAGTACCCGTTACTTCTTCTAAAAAAATGTAAAAAAGAAAAATCTCGGAAAACCCTCAATTTGTTTTTTCCTCTCTCAAACGTGATTGGATTGTGCAGGCGCCACTGATTGGGACAGCGTATCAGCAATCACCTTCAGCTTTCCGCCAAAGTCAACTCCATGCTCAGATTTAGATAAGAGACGAATCCATGGACGGAACAATGGATGAAGACGCAGCAGGTGTGCCAACCCGCCCCACCTCGCCAGACTATTTAAATTTTCTGAACAAATGATAGTTAATAATAGTTTTCGCTTCAAGTGTTTGCTGTGTTTATCAAAACAGAACTTCATCACCGCCTAAGGGCTATTAGGCTTTTTTTTTTTGAATAACAGTTCAGCTGGCCTAGACAGGATTACAGTAGTGTTTGTTGAACTATAAGGCTTAACATTAACATTTTTCATAACTCCATGTAGGACGTTTCTGTACATAAATGTAAGCCCTGTGGCAGTAGTAATGCAATATTCAAGTACTTTTAAAAACAAGTACTTCAGTACTTTTACTTAAGTAGACATCTGACTGTAATACTTTTACTTGTACTTGAGTAAAATTTAGCAAGGGGTATCTGTACTTTTACTCAAGTAATGAAGCTGTGTACTCTGTCCGCCTCTGCATTCACAGTACGGTTTATACAGATCCGACAAAAGAAAGTTTTACTCTCACAAACAACGTCGAACGTCCACCCGTTTCCTCGATCACTTCCTCCTACATGCGGCCCCTCCTCTGTGAATCCCTTGAGTGTCCTGATTATTTTCACCTGTGTCTTTCTGTTCAGCTGTGCCTCGTTCTCTCCCCCTCCCTTGAGTGTATTTAGTCTGTGTGTTTCCCTATCTCCTTGTTGGTTCGTCAATGTTTTTGTTGTTTTCCTGTGGTTTTCTCCCTTACCTGTGTTGATTTTGTCTGCTTGTCTGTAGTTTTTGGATCTCCTTTGTTTTGCCTGCCTACCTGCTGGAACCTATTAAATACTCCACTTATTACCAAAGCTGTCTGCATCTTGGTCCTCTTTCACTTTTTTCCTGCTTACAACACCGGAACCTTGACAAGTCGGGACGAACGGCGGAACTTTGGGTGCACAATAACTAAAATCCTGCAGGCTTTGTAATGATGGAACAAATGTGTGTTTGGTCTCACTCGTTCTTTCAAACAGAAATAAACTAACTGAAGTGACTTTGCTCGTTGCTTCCTAAGGCTTTAATTTTGGCCAATTGAGCTGCTTCCTTCCGTTGAGGGGAAAAAAGGTGAGAACCTGCCCATTGCTGCTCGTGGCTATATTTTTTTTTAGCTGTTATGTCTATTTCTGTGTATGTACATTGAAAGCAACAAAAACCTGAATTCAAATTTCTTGTATGTGTACAGATACCTGGCCAATAAAGCGGATTCTGATTCTTATGCATGGGGATGGAGAAATTCACATTTCTGCAGAACGAATGTAATGCATATTCCTTGTTGGTGGCAGTAGTAAACCACAAGTGGTGCCAATATACCAATAAAAGATGAAAAGGAGAGGAATGCCAGTTTAAATCTAATGATGTAGATTTCAAAACATTCAAGGCTTTGCAGATGTTTTCTGAGGTAGGAAATGCATTCAAAATGTTTTTTAGGGATTTTAAGGATAAATACAACTTAATTTGATGAGAGAGACTGAATGTAAATGAATGAGGTTCAGCAACTCTTGCTTGGTACACACAACAAGCTCAAGAGATGGCTCCAAAATATTGTCCATCAGCAGACAGTCTTTCTTACTTCTCAAACATGTATGTTTATTCCCATACATGGAAAGAAATTGCAATGTCCTTGAAGTTATGAAGAATATGTAAAATCAGTGCATGGGGCAAGAAATACCGAGAAAGAGACAGCCATTTCTTCCCACTGAAGCATTTTTTGCATAGAGTGCAGGTACTGTATATATTTTTAAAAGATAGTCAGTGTAGATTAGTGCTGTCACTCACCCACAAGCATCAAAGACACACCAGTCATAATACTGCTGGAATGGCACCTCAGGGTGGCACAGAGAGAAGAGCTCCTGAGCCAGGACTGCACACCTTTTCCTGGCCCAGGTCACCCTGTGGGGGTTCAGCTGTACAAAACAAAGAGAGAGAAGTTAGTTTTCTTTTGTACATGTGTGTATGAGAAAGACAGTAAAGTTTATCATCAAAACCGGATTTGCAACATTGTCCAAGTAAGCAAGTACAGTAATTCCAAATCTAATTTTCCTGCAGGTGTCAGTGTGTGTGTGTGTGTGTGTGTGTGTCTGTATTGTACTCACAGCACAGGGGTCTTGGAGGTCCTGGTCTGCCACGTCAGGGCAGGAGGGGCTGACCTTCCAGGTGTTTCCAAACAGCTCGGCTGTAGACTCCACGATACCCTGCCGTGTTGTAAAGTCATTCTCTGTGTCCCCATCAAAGTTACCACACAGGCCCCCGACCTGACCCCGCAGGTGGGCTGCCAGACGCACATACACACGCATACCTGGAGACAACATGTGGAAAGACAACGACATTTCACTGATTTGTTAATTCACCTGTATATACTGCAAAGACATAAGCAATGCTTGGAGAACTATTTGCCTCTACAGTAAATTTCTACAACAGTAATGGAATGAAAATGTAAAAATCTGTAGAAACAATCTATTTTTGGCAATAATAATTAAAAAACAATATATCCTATCATAGGGATCTATGAGCAAACAAATAAGTCTATAGAGACACCTGACCCTGACTGTAAAAGGGTTGACAGAGATTTTTTATGGTTGCAGAAGTTGATGTGTGTGTGTGTGTGCGTGTCCTACCTCCATCCCATAGTAGAGTGACCCCCAGTCGGGAGGAAAGGGAGACGAATAGGCCGACTCTTTCCAAAGTCAGACCACTGCCACTGTAAGACTTGGGTAGACTAACTGGCATCCCATTTACTGTCACAGCTTTACCTAAAGGACAGACAAGACAGCTTACCTCAAGCAACTATTTCCAGTAACATCTGTGTTGTCTATAGGCCCCAACTTTCTATAGTCAAACTCTGCTTCCCTGTAACACCATCCCTCCTACCTCTCAGCAGATGTATGATGGTATTTCCCAGGCTGAGGGTGACCGACTTTGTACAGGTGACCCCAGTACTACCGCAGGGCACATTCTCTGCCATCACACTGAACAAACCACTGGTCTCCCTCACCAAAACGTATTGGCAGTCACCCAGGAAAGAGTAATAGTGGCCGTCGAAGGTCACATAGTGTGGGTCACCAGTTGCCACGCACACACCAGCGCAGGTGGACTGGCTGCAGTGCCAGTGGCGCTCCTTACAAACACTGGAGGAATTAATCAAGTACAGTTGAGATAATTAAATATTAAAGGGATGTGATGCAATGAAACAACTGCATATATTAACTGTTACCATGTGTTGCAGTCTTTAGTTATGGTGTCGTTGCTGTAGTAAAGTCGACTGTTATGGTGACATGGGCACTCATCTGGCAGAACACAGTGATCACCCTGAGGTAAGACATAATATACAGTAACGTTAGTCAAAAGTCAGCCATATAGGGTCATGAAATTAGGTGTCAGCAGCATGGGAAACTTCTATTATAACAATCCATTTAAGATTTAATGACACATTTTATAATTGACAAAGCCAAATGGACCAAAAAGTTACTCAATATTAGCATGCTAACTCTTAAAGCTACTATTTACTAAAAGTTTGGCAAAGCCAGAAATATATTCACAGATTCGAACTTCCTGGATCAATAACTCATAAGCGCAACATTAAAACACAAACAACGCCTCTTTTCAATGAGCTACAACCTTATTTTAACCAAAACGAACCGTCTTCTGAGCTGGACAAATAACACTGTTTTGTACGTACAGCCAGCTGTGAGGCGAGTGCGCAGGGACCATCTACAAAAATGCAACACCAAAAAGAGAGGGGACAAAAATATTCAATAACGTCACTTTTATACAGTGTAGTGTCACCAAAATGTTGTGCAAGTTTACATTTTACAAGAGCTGGCTCAGTTCATTGTCTCAAAAAATGAACTAGTTCCCATTAATTTATTCTATTATTTTTAAATGGGCTGCTCCGAGCAATTCTTTTTTGATTGAACCTCCTCCTACCATTTATCCCCAGCTCGTATCTTGGTCTTTTTACTCACAGATATTTCCCAAGACTGGTCGGATGCTTCAACGTTCGTTCAAATATTCATATGAATTGGCTTCAGTAGTACTGGTAGTAACTGTGTATGTGTGTGTGTGTGTGTGTGTGTGTGTGTGTTTGTGTGATGATTGCCAGCTGTTCCAGCCATGCTGCCGTCCCGGCATGCCAGGTATCGTAACACTGCGTGAGCATCGTTCGCTCTCACCGGAGTGAAACGTGTTCACTTTCGCATTCATTATTTGCAAAGGATATGTTCAGTTTACCGTTCGCCAAAAACATGAGCACATTCATGTACAACACTGAAAATCACTTCACATATCAATGGTCTCCTGTTGATTATACTACTTATAACAGTTTCAGAAAAAAAGGCTTTTGTATCATTTTGTGGATTGGAATTTGATGCATTTTAATATAGTTAATAGATCATCTCATGGCTGCCTCATGGCCACTGCCTTTAAACCAATCAAATGAAGGATGCATAGGGTTACTAAGTCATTAGCCAATCAGGAGCAACTTTCAATTAAGCTCTACCTGCAGTGATCATATTTCTGTCTTTACTGCAAAACTAGTATGATGGGGAAACAAATCTTTTAATACTTAAAGAGCAACTAAACCCCAGGCTGAAGTGCCTGTACCCTGGAAATTCAAAAAATGCCTCTAGAACTACTAGAAAAAAGTATCAACATGGGCAGCACTGTGAGGGGGCACAATTGGATAGACCTACAACCAATCAGAGCAATGAAACATGTGACATTACGTAGCGCTGAGCGACAGGGTGGTTCTTGGTCCGTTTTCAAGCAGGAAAACAGTGGCAACCTGGTCACAGACTTTCCCAAATGAAAGCCAAACAGTACATTAAAATGTGTTTCTAAAAACATTTGAGGTGGGAAAAAAGAAATGCAGTAACACAATCTGGATTAATCTTTGATCAGCACTGCCTAGTTTGACAGTTTGATCTAAGTTTCGTGAGCCTGGCGCATGCTCTTGGACGGACCAAAAAACTAAACAGTCCCAGACCTAAAACCAATCAGAGCAGTGTAACGTGTGACATGTGACTTTCTTATAGGAGGGAGAGGGGAGGGGGAGTTAGTTGATGACAAAAGCCACTACCATATACGTCAGCCAATAGCAAAATTCAATTGCAATAGCTGGATTTAAACCTGTAGAGGGCAATCGCTCTGCATATTTGTAACAATATGTAGAATTGAAATACTTTGCACTAAAATCTGAAGATTTTGACCTGAATCCATTAACAAATACCCATATAAAGTGGTTTTCAGCTGGAAAAAAAGGTTTGGGGTTTAGTTACTCTTTAACGTTATTGTGAAGCTATTCAATATATTTCCAAAAGCACATTTTTACAAACTAAATGCTGTAGTATAACAGCACCACCAGGTCCTGCAGATTCATCCTCTACAACATCAGGAAAATCAGACCTTTCCTATCGGAGCAGTCTACACAAGTCCTAGTCCAAGCTCTGGTCTTGTCCAAACTGGACTATTGCAATGCACTGATGGCTGGTCTCCCTGCTTGCACAACCAAACCTCTGCAGATGATCCAGAACGCAGCGGCAAGAGTGGTCTTCAATGAGCCGAAGAGAGCGCACGTAACCCCTCTCTTCATTAGGTTACACTGGCTCCCTGTTGTCGCCCGCATCAAGTACAAAGGGATGCTATTGGCTTACAAGACCACCACTGGTTCTGCACCATCATATCTTTGCTTGCTCATACAGACCTACGCTCCTGCCAGGTCCCTGCGCTCTGCAAAAGAACGACGCCTGGTGGTACCATGCCAAAAAGGAATAAAATCACTCTCGCGCACCTTCTCTGGATCCGTTCCACATTGGTGGAATGATTTTCCGGCCTCTACAAGATCAGCAGATTCTGTAGCCACCTTTAAAAAGCACTTAAAAACGCATCTCTTCCGTCAACACCTGACTGACAATCACTAACTCTTCTTCCTTTCTACCTCTGCTATAAAAAAAACAAACCAAAAAAAAAAAAGAAACCCTTCCTATCCTTAGCTTTGTATACTGTGCTGGGCTTTAACCAGACTCGTTTTTGATGCACTTATGCTTTTTGTTACCTTGTGTTGTTATATTGCTTCCATTGTCTTCCTCAAATGTAAGTCGCTTTGGATAAAAGCGTCTGCTAAATGACTAAATGTAAATGTAAATGTAGGTGACTATTGATGTGTGAACTGATTTAGTATAATCTGTATAAGAGTGAAGATATAGAATATTTTTGTAGTATCTCTTTTCGGTGTTGCACTTTTTAGACAGTCCCTGTGCAGCCGCCTCACAGCTGGCTGTTAATAGAGACCAATGTTACTTGTCCAGCTCAGAGGATGGCTTGTTTTGGTGAAAATTAAGATGTAGCTCATTGTCTATCTTACTATGGTTGAAAAGAGCCATCGTTTGTGTTTTAACATTTCGCTTATGAGTTACTGATCCAGGAAGTTTGAATCTATGAGTATATTTCCAACTTTACCAAACTGTGGATTAAATGATTAAAGTTATGTAAAATGTGGAAGGTGTCACTGGTAACGTGTTTACGATGGCCGGTAAGGGTAAACACACTACAACTTAAAGAATAAGAAGGATTTTTTTTCAGTTGCTGTTTGCAAACACTATTCAAAGTTGGCCCCTCCTCTCTGTCTCAACAGGAGAGAGAGAGAGAGAGCAAGGTAGAGAAAGAAAGTGAGCTAGAGAATTAATGAATGAAGAGAAGGAGCGGTGTTGGTGAGAACAAAGCAGTGACTCAGAGAACTACTGTAATTTCCCATACATGTTAGCGAGTTATCTAACATTAGCTTGCAGTGTACTGCATACAGCCAGTGATAGCTCATTAGCCACCAGCGTCTAGCTTTCCAACAAAACATACATCATATGATTTCCAAAATGAGCACTGGTGAAAGTTACTATATTCTGTTATGATCAAAAGTTGATTAAAATGTTGCTGTCTTGTTATACTTTCAATCCTTTGATCCAAACATTAAGAAACAAGGCAACTTTGCTTCTTCATGTCAAACCTCCCCCTTCTCCTATGATTAGCCAAATTAAAAAATGACTGACAAATGTTCAGGCTGCTTATTGGTGAAATTAGTTTTTGATTGCTAAGATTATAAGCCTGATTGGCCAAATAAATAATAATAAAGATTGACAGCTAACCTTCCCATTTAAAGTCTCCGGTCTGCAGAGATACCCTACTCAGAGAAGTGGATACAGTGTCTGAGGCAGGGCCCGGTGCGGCTCTTCTAGACTTTTGAAATATCGGACCAAACGGATCAAATTCTGATAGTGAAAGCAATTTCGCAAGTGTTGTGACATTCAAAAACAAACAAAAATAATGTATCCCCTGTTTTATAGCTGCATCTTTCACAATGTAAGTCTATGGAAGAAAAAAAAAAGAAAAAAAAATGTATTTTGGGCCAGTGGGCATCATGTGAGGGACCCGGAAGTTGTATTACCACAGTTTGGCCACTATGTCAAATTGTATGGCTGACTTCCTAGGGGAAGGGCATTATATCTAGCTTTACCAGCTGCAGGGTCCAGGTACTGGCTCACTATATGGTTTACTAGAACATCAACAATGATATTAACTACACCTGTTGAGGAAGAAAAACTAAATTTGAGTTTTCACCCACTAGTAGCACAGACCCCTGGGGACAGACACAGCCAGACAGGGGTTCTCTGCATTTCAAATGTGCAACACTGGACCATTTCTGTTGGCCAGGAGGGTCCAGGCTAGAGCAGGTGAGGAGGCAGGAGCGTGGAGAGTAGACCAAAGAGCCCGGACACTGGTTCACCTCCTCACAGTGCTCCTGAGTGCAGTTAAACCGCCCATGCTCACACACACTGTGAAGGGAAGAGGAGAGTGAGCAGCATCAGAACTGACACCGACTGAAAGGAATTAATTTTACATTTATTGTGTCAGGTGGACATGAAAGGCTATCAAAACTCCTCTTAAACCCGAGTACCCCTGGTACCGGGGGTAGCAGCGCATCTCACAAGGGCCATATAATGGCATGACAAATGTGAAGTTGTCACGATTGTGTTGGCAAACAGGGAAAAGGACTCAAATGCAGACAGAGGTGGCAGGATGAGGAGCGGAGATTTACTGTCTTTCTGGTAGACAAGCAGCAAACAGGTTACAGGCAGACAGACATGCAGGTAGCAGGCAGGAATAGCTAAGAAAGAGTGAAATCAGGTGTGTGAGTGGTGGAGCAATCAGGGGTTATTACAGGTAAAGAGAAACCGCAGGCAACAAACATATAAAAAACACATGAGAGTAAGCGAAAAACCCACAAAACACGAAACAACTGAACACAAGCCATAACCATGACAGAAGTAACATTCATGCTGCATACCCACATATCTATAAGTTTTATCATTGTGTATCTTCATCACATTTACAGTTCCATTTGAGGTCCAGCAGTAGGAGAATATATTCAGCCGCATTATTAGCCACTGGACCCTTGTTATGATAGTTATATTACCTCGAAATTTAGATTCTATACTAGGCATGAATGAAAATCTTTTTTTCTTTACTGCATCTCCATTTACTCTGGAATTGTAATATAAATAGGTATATTTACAACAGATTCATATTCTATAGATTCTTATCTATAATAGGAGACTAAATATATGCATGTTGCATCTGTGGTTGAGGAGCTATTGCTGATTTGTTTTGGGTATGTTATTTAGAAATAGGGCTAGGGTTTCTTATTTAAAAGCTTGTAATGAATGACTATGTTTCAGGAAAAACCAAGCTTTGTATTGAAATGTCATTAGTGGAGACAAGTTGGCCTGGCAGTTATAGAAATCTAGAGCTCAATCATGCAAAAGTACCCTTGAACAGAATACGGATTCAATGCTTAGAGTTTACTATGGATCAAATAAAGTTTCACTTTACAGTTACTAAACTCTAAACAGTAGCTGTGAAATGTAATGAAGCAGCAAAATGTGCTATGAGGTGTGATGAAAATAATTTCTCTGGTCAAGGTTTGTCAATCAAGATGAATACTTACTGTACTAATGTACTGTAAGTCATATTTTATATCAGTAATAATTATCCCATTCAAATTTCACATTTCCTCATAGCAATTAAATCGGGTCAATGGTCAGTGCAGGGACACAATCTCAGCAGGTACAACACATTTAAAATGAGAAACAAATTAATCAGTAGCTTTCTAGTACTAGTGAGACTGCTCTGACTTAATAGATGACTCAGACCCATAGAGTGATGATCACTGTGGTTATGTGGTGAAGAGATGCAATGAAATCAACCTATCCTGTATCAGGGAGCAGGAACATAGATTGATTTCATCAGAGCTCTTGCACCACCAGAGACTCACTGGAGATAACATAACATGTACATACACAGTTTGCCAGTGAAACACACATTACACTCACACAAGGCAGGAATTTCTTTAAGAAGGGGTTCACCTTAAAGCTACCAATCGTAGACTTTTTATGTGATTATAGCATCATTCAAGTTAATGAGTGCTACCATTAGGAGGGGCACAAAGTTAGAAATTCCATGATCAAATAAATCATAGTAGACTGAGTCACATGTTTACTCCCACTGATTCTTTATCACAATGCCACATGATAAAAGCAGCATGGAGACAGCCATAAAGGAAAAAGGGCTGTTTTTATGATATGCCATAAAAATATAATCTATGCAATTGGGTCAGTAAGAGAGTGTGCTGAATTAACCTTTACTATGATGTTTCATTCTGACAGGTTTAGTATGTCTGCTGTCCTTGTTGCAACAATACTGCATCTGTGCAGCAACGTTAATATTTAACTTAGGTTAAATTCTGCTATTAAGAGACAAAGGTTCTGTGATATGAGCTGATCTAAACAGCAACTAGAAAACATTCAGCTGTGGTTTGGTTGGGTTTTCAGTGTGGCTTTTAATTTTACCAAGTAAATTGGACCATATTTCCAGCTAAACCTGATTCAACAAATATTTTAAACCTAATATATATAGTGTCAGTCAAAATGTTCAACAAGAAAATCCATAGGAAAAATGTGGCAGTAAGAAGTTGAGTATTTTAGCCAGGGAGTCCCTGATTTGAACAAATTTGTGAAATCCCAGCCACAAGTCCTTCACTACTACATACCAGGTATTACAGTTGTTCTGAATAACAGCCCCAGGCAAATATGTCTTGTCTCCTTGCACACAGGGGCACATAGTGATGGGCACACACTGGCCCTGGTGGTCCTGCATTAGTCCTGGTGGGCACTGGCAACCTGGAACACACATCCTAAGACCAATTCCACCATCATCATCACAACTCCAGCCCTCTGAACAGGATCCCCCACAGGCACGACCACATTCCTGGTACACCTGACCCCCTGAACACTGGACCGCTGGGAAGACAGGAGAGGAGCAAAGGTTTTGAGAAAGGCAACATAGCTTGGTACAGTTTACAGTTTGCAATTATTGCTTTAAAAGTTAAAACCTAAAGGGCACAAAATTCTGTTATGGTTTCTCAGTTTTTGCTATAGCAAAATGTTTCCATTCAGGGGCACATGTAATTCCAATGAGAGAGTGCACATGGGCACAAATTCTTAACTGAATCTTAGCTTTTAAAGTACTGCGGCCAATATTGTTAAAATAGCTCAACAAACAACAACAAACAAACAACTCACTAGCTTTAAGCCTCCTTTGCCCCACATATCTGTGAGATCAATTCCTATATTGGTGTCAGTTGTTAAGCTGGGATCTAAGGGGGAGGACCCAAATGCAGATACTCAGGCAAGGCAGATCAATGATTTATTGTGGGAAAAAAAGGCTGATAACCTTAATGATGGTGAAAACACACAAAGCAGGCAAAAATCCCAAACCATGACAATTAGACTTCAAGTAGGCCAACAAACTGAATACTACCCTGAGTGTATGAGCTGTCTCTGGATTTGCTGCTGGTGCCACTAAAGACTTGTCAAATCGTTCAAGTCATGAGGCTCAAGTCGTGACAAACAAATAAAATAAATGCAATGATGACCAGTAGATAAACAATCTGTAGTCCCTTCCCCTGATTTAACTGAGAAAGACACCCAATTACTTTGGACATTTTTAAAAACTCCATATTACCATAATAACCAGTTATGAACATCCGGAAACACCATTCAACCAATGGCCTCCCTACTTACGGCAGAAGGTCTGATTGTGCCAGTTGACAGCTACCCCCTCCTGAGCACAGTGTCGGGTGTAGGCAACAAGGATGGTGCAGTGACAGGCCCTCTGTGGAACGCAGCCACAAACCTCTGACAGACAGAGACGGAAATAGGGCTCCCTCTCCACCACGTCATGACACAACTACAAAATCAGAGAGGGAGGAGCATGTTTGAATAAAAGAGAGGGAAAAAGAAAAACATGAAGTCACTCCTGAGATAGTAGGAGATTTAACACACTCCATGCAAACTACCTGAAAGATGGGGCTGTGTATGACAGAGCACACTGTCTCTGCGTACTGTCTCCTCTGGGTGTATGTGGTGCAGGGATCAGGTGGAGATCCTTTAGGTGGAGTACAGTGCTCTGTTGTGAATTTCCCTGCAAATGATGACACACTGTTCTCCACGTCTCCCTCTGGGGTGGTAAAGTCATCATGCTGGTTCCAGGTCAGTGTTCCACACAGGCCACGAACCTTGAATACAGCATTTACACTTTTCAGCTCAAACAGAGGAACATTTCCATGTACAGGTAGAGCTGAAGTTTCTGACTTTTTTTATAGCTTAGTTTCAATTTCTGCCCATTTTCGTGTGTATCATTGTACAACCTTGTTTTGTTAAATGATAAATAAATTACCTTGTACCTTGTTTTTTGCATCCCTCCTCTATAGTTACATATAGTGCAGCATGTTTGGAAACAAAGACTGGCACAAGTGCAAGTTCTACTCTTTTTTGGTTCAAGCCACTTTGGGACTCAAAAGAGCAAAAGTGAGAGAACCATATGATGTGTGAAGGTCACCTTGTTTGCAAAGCCAGGTTGCAGGGTGATGAGGGCCAAAGGTCCATCTAGGTGCCAAAGCAGCTGGGCTCCAAAAGTCTGGATAAGGAGAAATGAAGAGGAGGCCCTACGCACAACCAGGTCCCCCGTCACCACAGGCAATAGCTCCCTCTGGCCATTCAATGTCACTGTACCTGTAAGTAACAGTACCACCTATAAGCAATCTGAAAGCTGTGAACACATTAAAAAAAGAATTCTCACAATAGAAAGGATATTTTTTAGAAGTCCTAGCCAGTAACTTAATCAATCAATCAATCAATCATTCAAGTTTATTTGTCACATGTATATATGGTACAATCACAGTTAAATTAAATATTATAGTTATTATACTATAGTTATTATTACTTAAATTATAATTATTATTCATTAAATTAAATATGTTTTTCAGACAGCTTCACTGTTGTCCTCAGTCTTCTGATCTTCAGCAAGCGCTCTGGGTCTCTGAGAAATGGTTAGTGTGAAGCAGTTTTGGCAGTGTGTGTATCCCTGCCCACACTATATTCCTGATGGTGACACACATGAGATGTGTGCGGCCTGCTTGGGAAGAGAGCATGCGCTAGCATGTGTGCATTGTGAGCGATTCCCTGTTAGGAAGCTCCATTCTCGGCTGGCACTTTTTGAGGAAGGCGGCCAGCTCTGCTCCCCACGCGGTAAGCTACCGACGGCTGTTGAGGCATCCCGAGCTATCGGGCGGTCCATGGCCCTGCTGGTGGCGACAGAGCGCCACTTATGGCTGACTCTGTCGGGCATTAAGGATAGGGATAAGACCTTCTTTATGGATGCCCCGCTTTCACCCGTTGGTCTCTTCGGGGAAGCAGTCGGCTAGGTCGTCGAGCGCTTCAGGGAAGCGCGGCAACAGGCTGCGGCCTTTCAGCGGTTTATCCCTCGTCGTAAGAGGTCTTGGGCCGGAGATGAGGGTGGACTACCTCAGCCTTTGACATCTCACAGCTCTTTTTTTTTTTTTTTACCATATATTTATTACATTTTCAGTTTGCATATACATCAGATTACACAATGAATAACAATCACATAAAACACAGCAAACATTTTCTCCCTTTTGTTCCTCCCATCACCCCATCCCCAGACAGAAGGGAAAAAAAAGCCTGGGGGTTGCTTTTACACATACTTAAGTCAAGTAGAGATCGTTTCAAAGGTCAATGCAGAAGATCATGATGCTACCCTACTCCCTCAAAGCTTCTTCTTGTAACAGGTTACCAACATTAACATTGTGCCTTAAGAAGCTAGTAACAGGTCTCCATACATCTTCAAAAGCATTTTGTTTCTTTTTGACAATGTATGTTATTTTTTCTAATGACATATTTGAGCAATTATACGTTTAGCTTGTAAAATACACATATCTATGAATAGGACCTCTTTGCTCCGTAAGGGGGGGCTGATGGGATATATACCCAGGATAAACAGCTTAGGATCCAGTGGTAGTCTCTTTGATAGAATTTTCTCAATCATATCAATAATACCCTGCCAAAAGGGTTTCATTTTCACACATTCCCATATACAGTGGTACACAGTGCAGGTATCAGGAATGTTATCATTAAATTTTGTACAACTTGACTAAAGTTATGTACGTACACATCAGCCATTTGATCTGTATGAGTTTCAAGCTACTGTTGACTGTCTGCATCTGAGCCTTCTTACATGCCTCATTCCAATCTTCACAAGATATTTCGTCATCTATATCTTATTTCCATTATCTTAGCTTGGATACTCAGGATTCATCGGACCCAGACAGAAACAAGTCATACAAAGATGAAATTGAACCTTTGTCATAACAATGTCCTGTAACTACTGCCTCTAATGGGGAAATAACAGGAATATCTAATGAATGGTTTTGAGATGAGGATATAAAGCTTCTAACCTGAAGATATTTGAAAAAAATGCGTATTTGGTATGTCAAATTTGGTTGATATTACTGCAAAGGACATAAAAACTTAATCTATACTGTACATTTCTTGCACTTTCCTTAACCCCTTTTCATCCCACATCCGAAATCCAGCATCACATTTCCCTGGTTTAAAACAAACATTACCCCAAATAGGACTGAAACGTGACCAGGAGGGGTTTCAATTTAAATATTTACACAAATTAAACCAAATATTGATCATATTCAATACAATAGGGTTATCTGTATTTTTTCTTAGGTATTTGTGGTCTGCTGAATACAGGTACAAGTGCAATGGTAATCTTGGTGTAATAGAACAGGATTCTAAATCCATCCATTCAGGAGGGCTTTCAGATGAAAAGTAAAATATAATTGTTCGGAGCTGAGCTGCCCAATAATACCATTGGATGTTTGGAGATTTAAGGCCACCCCTGTCAAATGGTATGTATAATAAAAATAGACGTAGTCTGGGATGTTTATTTTGCCAAATAAAGTTGGTAAACAATTTCTTAATTCTAGTAAACAAGTATGATGGAGTGGGTAGGGGGATATTCTGGAACAAGTAGAGAAATTTAGGGAGTATATTCATTTTTAAAATATTTATCCTGCCAATCATTGAGATGGGTAAAGATGTCCAACGTTCTAGTAGTGAGGTAGTAGCTTCCAGAATGAGGTCATAATTTCTCTGAGCAATATTATTCACCTAAGGGACAATTTTTATACCCAGATATGTAAAATTATCTGCTGATTTGAAGGTAGAAGCATACTCCTGGTTATTTTCCCTTTCTTATTCGTTAAGTAACATTATAGATGATTTTGAATGGTTAACTTTATATCCAGATATTTTTCAAAAGTTTAAATTAGATCTAGAAGTGCAGGGACAGAGCTGCTCAGGTTTTTCAGGAGCAAAATTACATCATTAGCAAATAGTGCTATTTTATGTTCTAGGTGACCTTCTCGGATTCGATAAATATTATTATGCATTCTCACTGCTAGGGCAAAAGGTTCTCTTGCAAGGATAAATAATAAAGGTGATAGAGGACTTCCTTGCGGACAACTCCTAGAGATGTTAAAAGGTTTAGAGACCATATTATTGGTCAAAACTTCAGTGGTGAGCCCAGTACAAAGCAATCTAACCCTATTTACAAAATGTATCCCCAAAGCAAAAGCGGGTGAGCACCTCAAATAGGTAGCACCATTCAACGCAGTCAAAGGCCTTCTCCACATCAAGAAAGTGTGAAGCCGTGTCTTTCGCCCCTCTTTGGCTATGTCAAATATTGAGAACTCTTCTGACATTATGGAAGCCCTGCCTACCTTTAATAAATCCATTTTGGTCCTCTCCCACCACCCAAGGAACCAAGCCCTCCAATCTTCTGGCAAGAACTTTGCTTAGTATTTTTGAGTTTAAAAGGCTGATTGGACGCATGTTTTCACATTTTGTGTTTGGTTTTCTCGGTTTTGGAAGTAAAGTTCCCTTTCAAGGGAACTTCAATGCTGCGTCAGCTGACGCTATGGGGAACGCCTTCAGCGTGACGGCCTCTGAATCTCTGTAACAACTTAGACCAATCTTGATTGGGTTTAACGTCAACACGTGACACACGCCGGCGGAACCGGAGGTATAAAGGGAGCCGGCTTCACTGTTGTCGTCAGTCTTCTGATCTTCAGCAAGCGCTCTGGGTCTCTGAGAAATGGCGAGTGCGAAGCGGTTTCGGCAGTGCGTGTATCCCTGGCCACGCTATATTCCTGATGGTGACACACACGAGATGTGTGCGGCCTGCTTGGGCAGAGAGCATGCACTAGCAGCCCTCGAGGGGGCTGGCTGTGTGCATTGCGAGCATTTCCCGGTTAGGAAGCTCCGCTCTCGGCTGGAGCTTTTTGAGGAAGGCGGCCAGCTCTGCTCCCCACGCGGTAAGGGACCGGCGGTTGCTGAGGCATCCCGGGGACTACACTCCTGGGGATCACAGATGGACCTTGGCGATGAAGGTGAGACAGCTTCGGCTCTTTCTTTCCCTTCATCCGCGGGTTCTTTCTCCCGCTTTTGGGGTCCGGAAGCCCGCACCGAGTCTGCGGCTTCTTCCGTCTCGGAGTGGGACCCCGCTCACCGAGACTCCAGTTCCGAGGAACTGGATGTGCTCGGAGCGGAAGGCGGTGACATGGGTGGCTCGTCAGCCCAGTCTCCGCAGTATGAAGAGCTGCTGGAGGTGGTTTCCCATGCGGTGGCTAGGCTCAATTTCGCCTAGCCAGCGGAAGAGCAGGACATTCGTCGCCGGAGTAAGCTCAACGAGCGTTTCCTCGTAGCCCCACCTCCTCGCCCACGTCGGGATTTACCATTCTTTCCGGACCTCCACACTGAGGTGTCGAAGTCCTGGTCCCGGCTGTATTCTACACGACTTTCTAGCCCGACTGGCGCCAGTATGCTTCGATCAGCGGGCGTAAAGAGAACGGTTATGGCGGCATGCCAGGTATTGTGGAGACGCTGGCAGCGTGTTTATCGCTGGAGGCCGCGTCCTCCCTGAAAACCCCGATGTTGTCTACTAAGCCCTGCCGTACTACCTCTGCTTTAGTCGGCAAGGCTTACATGGTGGCTGGTCAGGACGGTGCATGCCTGCACACCATGGCGGTCTTGCAGGCATACCAGGCCGATCTGCTGGACGACCTCGACGACGGGAGGCCCCTCGCATCCGAGGATGTGAAGGAGCTTCGCCATGCGACGGATTTGTCGCTCAGGGCCACGAAGGATACGGCCCGCGCTATCTGGCGGTCCATGGCCCTGCTGGTGGCGACGGAGCGCCACTTATGGCTGACTCTGTCGGGTATTAAGGAGAGGGACAAGACCTTCCTTTTGGATGCCCCGCTTTTGCCCGTTGGTCTCTTCGGGGAGGCGGCCTTCCAGCGGTTTATCTCTCGTCGAAAGAGGTCTCGGGCCGGAGCTGAGGGTGGACCACCTCAGCCTTCAACGTCTCGCAGCTCTTACATGCTGGCCCAGAAAGCGAGCGTGGCTCAGCGTGCCCCTCCCCAGCGGTCGAGGGGCTCGCTCCCGCCTGCTCGACGGAGGCCTGAAATGGAGAAGGCGGACCTGAGGGCCGTGTTTCTCGCCCGACAGGCTTCCAGGAAGAGGCCCTGACTTGAGCGTCGGGCCTCAGAGGGCGCCCCCCATCAGGGTCGAGCACATAGATGTCTCCCCATCGGGTCCTCGGGAACTCAGCCTCCTCACCCCACCGTCGGTGGCGCTTCGGGGCGTGGCGAGTTCCGTGCAACCACTGCCTTTAGGCCTGCATGGCCGTGCAGCAGTCAGGCCAGAGTTGCGTCCTCTACAGAGGCCTGTAGACATTCATTCCCGGTTAAATCCTGCCGCTTTGGCGCTTCTGGATACCGCAGCTCTCACATCGCAGATTCGGGGGGCGGTCAGGCATGCCAATCCTCGGGGATTTCCCACTGCCTGCCACTCCAGGTCCCCCAGGCACCAGCCTTGAGCGGTTGGTTCCGACAAGGTTACAAGCCCCATTTTAGATCTTCGTCACCTGAACCGGCCTCTGAGGAGGTTTTGGTTCCGGATGTTAAAGATCCCTATGATTGTGAATCAAATTCAGTCCGAGGACTGGTTTGTCACGATCGATCTGAAGGACGCTTAATTCCATGTCTCTGTCATTCCGGGACACCGGAAGTTCCTGCAATTCGCTTTTGGGGGCAAAGCTTACCAATATCGGGTGCTTCCCTTCGGCCTAGCACTCTCCCGCCGCACCTTCACGAAATGCATGGATTCCGACCCTGGCTCCTCTCAGACTCCAGGGGATCCGCATCCTCAATTATATGGACGACTGGTTGATTTTATCCCATTCTCATCTCATTGCAGTACAGCATCGAGATGTTGTACTTGCGCACTTGAGGTGCTTGGGGTTGAGGCTCAACACGAGCAAGAGCACGCTCACTCCAACACAAAGGATTACGTTCCTAGGAGTAGTGTGGGACTCAGTCACGTTGCGGGCACAACTGTCTCCCGCACGCGTCGAGTCAATCCTGACCATGGTACTCAGGGTGCAGCTAGGCCGACATCTCACTGCACTTCAGTTCCAGAGACTGTTAGGCCTCATGGCTGCAGCATCCACCGTGATTCCGTTTGGATTGCTGCACATGAGGCAACTGCAGTGGTGGCTCAGGGACTCAGATTTTCCCCGAGGGGCAATCCTTTTCGCCTGATCAAGGTTACACGCAGGTGCATGCGTGCCTTAGACAGGTGGAGACAACAGGTATTCCTGACTCAGGGCCCAGTGCTGGACATGGTGTACCACCGTTTCACACTCTCAACGGACGCCTCCAGCACCGGATGGGGCACGGTTCTGGAAGGCCGCACAGCCCGAGGTCTGTGGTTGACCCGCATCTATGTCACATAAATTGCCTGGAGATGCGAGCGGTCTTGTTGGCCTTACAGCACTTTCTTCCAGACCTCAGGGACCACCACGTGCTTGTCCGCTCCGACAACACGGTGGTGGTCTCCTACGTAAATCACCAAGGCGGTCTGAGGTTGCGCCCTCTGTGCAGACTGGCGCACCAGATCCTTTTGTGGTCCCATACCTGGGTACCTCAATGACATCATGTCGAGGCAGGGGCCGAGGCCCGGGGAATGGAGACTGCACCCCGAGACGATGCAGATGATATGGAGGCGATTCGGCAGAGCACAAGTGGACCTGTTCGCGTCCCCGGACAACGCTCACTGCCCCCTCTGGTTCTCCCTTGTGTATCCAGCGCCCCTGGGGCTGGATGACATGGCGCAGCCGTGGCCGAGGCTACGGCTGTACGCTTTTCCCCCAATTGCTTTGCTCCCGGGGGTTCTAGAGAGAGTTCGCCGAACAGGGGCCTAGCTGCTGCTCGTTGCCTCGTTCTGGCCCGCCAGAATCTGGTTCTCGGGCATGGTAGCCCTCCTGGACGGCCCCCCATGGGAGATCCCCGTCAGGAGGGACCTGCTGTCGCAGGGCCAAGGCGAAATATTCCATCCCCGCCCGGGGAAATTGAAGCTGTGGGTCTGGCCCCTGAGGGAGACCACCTCCGAGCTGCCGGTCTCTCTACCGAGGTAGTTGAGACCATCCTACACTCTTGAGCCCCCTCCACGAGGAAACTCTATGCGGGCAAGTGGAAAATTTTCACGAAATGATGCCTGGAGTGCCATCTTGACCCAGTTGCCCGATGGCTTCAGTGCTGGAGTTTCTCCAAGGCCGGTTTTCGGCTGGACTCTCACCAGCTACACTAAAGGTGTATGTGGCTGTGATTGCAGCATTCCACAGTATGGTGGATGGCTGTTCGCTTGGGAAGCACCGCTTTGTTACCAGTTTCCTTCATGGCACCTTGAGTATGAGGCCTCCGGTTCGAGTCAGAGTCCCTCCATGGGATCTGACGGTGGTGCTGGATGGATTGACCACAGCACCGTTCGAGCCACTGGACGATGCATCAGACAGGTGTCTGGCCTTAAAAATGGCATTTTTGCTGGCCAAGACTTCTCTCAAGAGAGTGGGAGATCTGCAGTCCCTGTCGGTGGCTCCTGCTAACCTGGAGATTGTTCCAGGAGCAGTTAGTGCCATCCTGCATCCTAGGCCGGGTTATGTACCTAAAGTACCCTCTGAGGTGGCCCGGCCGGTAGTCCTACAGGCGTTCCATCCTTCTTCAGAATTGGCGGAACGGGAAGGTGAGAGGCTGCAACTGCTTTGCTATTGCTTCGGCTTAAGAGGTGCGCGGTTTGCCTTCACCTCTGTCGATCAGAGCCCACTCCACACGGAGTATGGCATCCTCCAGAGCTTGGTGGTCGGGAACCCCCTTCTCCGATATATGCGATGCTGCGGGATGGTCCTTGCCTCACACTTTTGTGAGATTTTACAGCCTAGACCGCTTAAATAATCTGGGGTCTGTGGCTCTCTTGTCCTGAAGTGTGCCCTGCGGGCTTCACACTCGTGACAGGCATCCCTTCAGCATGGCGGAGTTGGTACTGCGTTCCCCATAGCGTCAGCTGACGCAGCGTTGAAGTTTCCATGAAAGGGAACGTACCAGGTTACGTAGGTAACCATGGTTCCCTGATAGGGAACGAGACGCTGCGTCTCGCTGCCATACTACCGGCATGCCTGTGAGCAGCTTGCTTCAGTCGATCAGAAGGCTGACAACTCCCTTTATACCTCCGGTTCCGCCTGCGTGCGTCACGTGTTGACGTTAAACCCAATCAAGATTGGTCTAAGTTGTTACAGAGATTTAGTGGCCGTCGCGCTGAAGGCGTTCCCCATAGCGTCAGCTGACGCAGCGTCTCGTTTCCTATCAGGGAACCATGGTTACCTACGTAACCTGGTACATTATTAGGGTATTCCTCATGGATGTTGGAAGAAGACCATTTCTGAAAGATTCCTGGAACATCTCCAAAAGGGGTGAAATCAATTTCAACTGAAATTTTTTATAAATATCTATAGGTATACCATCTGGGCCGGCTGCTTTTCCAGCCTGCATACAACTAATTGCATCTGCGATTTCTGCTTTGTCCATCTAAATCTCTGCTTTCGTTTTCTGAAATTCTAGGAATATTAAGGCTATTTAGGAATTGAGGAATTGTCTGCTTATCGAGACTGAAAGTACCCTCAGAATACCCTAAAGGCCTCGTTAATTTCTGTAGGGTCTACTATAGTTCTACCATTTGGAACTTCAATGCGGTTAATAGACCTTTCTGTTTGTTGTTGTTTAATGCGCCATGATAAAAGTTTCCCAGGTTTTTCCCCCTGGTCGTAGTAGGATTGTTTAAGTCTCATCAAATTAATTGCTACTTTGTTAGCTGACAATTCATTGTACTTTGATCTAAGTAGGAGTAGTTGTGCAATATGCATCTACAGAGTTAGGTTTGTTATTGTAGAGATCTGTTTCAAGTTTTTTTTTCTCATCTAATATTTTTATTTCAAATTGTGCACTCTTTTTTTTGAGCTGGTAAAGCTAATTATTTAACCCCTTATAAAGGCCTTAAATGCCTCCCATCGTAGAGAAGTGTTACATACAAAATACATGTCAATTTGTTTGTCCAAAAATTCTATAAATGTGGGGTCTCTAAGCCATCCGGGTTGAAGGCGCCATTTTGGGGGATCCCTCACAAGTTTATTATCTGTATAAAAAAGTGATATAGCTGCATGGTTAGATATTACTATACTACTATACTGACATTCATCAATTTTTGAAACAAGTTGTGCTGAAACCAAAAAATTGTCTATACGTGAGTGAGTTTTATATGTGCTAGAATAACATGAGTATTCTACTGCTTTGGGTTTACTCTGTTTCCATATATCCAACAGATTTAATTCCTTAATAAAATGGTTTATTGTCTTCCTCGATCTAGTGTGAGTATTATCTAAGCCTGATGATCTGTCTCTTACTGGATCTAACGTACAATTAAAGTTGCCAGCTATTATGTATTGCCCAGGAAGATTTGAGACAGATTATCATAGAATTTGGGGACATCTTCATTTGGGCCTTACACATTTATCAAATTTATATTTTCAAATAATAGCATACCCTGAATTATGATATATCTACCAGCAGGGTCCTTAATTATATTTTGGATTTGCAGTGGAAAAGATTTATGAATTAATATCATTACCCCTCTAGCATGGGTGGTATAGGGAGCAGACAACACCTGACCCCGCCATCTTCTTCTTATTTTATAAATATCCTTACTCATTTGATGCGTTTCTTGCAAAAAAATTATTTTTAAATGCAAGAATTTTATATGACACTCACAATGGACGTTCAACCCATTTTGCATTTTACATGGCCAAATAGTTGTATTATTTGATTTCTTCGTTATCTTCGTGTCCACCCTTCAGCACACATTTGTTAAGGGCTTATATGTTCAAATAAAAATAACCCTTTAACGGTTATGTTTACAAATGTTGCATAGTTTATTACAATAATTAAAGATTACTGGTTGGTTAGTATTCGGTAATAGAGAGAGCTAGAGAGAAGGGATTAGCTAAAAACGAGAGACAGACGGTTCTTTGTATCGCGTGGACCCGTCTCGGACATAAGGTGGTACATTGGTACAAGGTGTGTGTTTTCTTTTCTTTTTTTCCCTTTTTTTTTTGGGGGGGGGGTTCCATCAATGTATTTTGCATTATTAAAATTAATCTTAAAGTTATATTACATAACTCAGGTGAATTGTACCTCTTGGAACTATAGGGGTTTAAATAAAACTACAAAGATTAAACTAAACTGTCAAGTAGCTATAATAATGTGAGTCATGGCCAATTCTCATTCCGCCCACGTCCGTGTTTAAATGTTACCATTAAGATCAATACCGTCAGTATTTTCCTGATGAAGTAGCCTCTTCCAACTCGGTTCGCCATGATCATTCAGAGAGACTGGACAAAATTGTCTACTTCAGCCGGAGTTTGGAAAGTATACGATCTCTCCCCATATGTCAGCAGGAGCCATGCAGGAAAGAAGATTCTGTGTTTATGAATTCCCTTATCTCGTAACTTCTTTCGCATGTCAACGTAGTCGCGCTGCATCTTGTGTATACCAGCGGAGAGGTCTGGATGAAAACGGACTTGTTCATTGTTGTAAAGAACATTCTCTTTGATTCTGGCTGCCTTTAATATGCGTTCCTTGTCTTTGAAGTTTAAGAACTTCATAATTACTGTCCTCGGGCGTGTCGTGCGCGAGTCGTTGTTCGTCAGAGTGCCGATTCTGTGAGGCCGCTCAATTACCAATGACTCCCGCAATTCCATTCCTAGAACCTCTGGTATCCACTTCTCCAGGAATGTAGCCGTGTCCAGACCCTCTGCTTTCTCTGGTAGGCCCACCAGTCTCACGTTGTTCCGTCAGCTTCTGCATTCCAAATCTTCCATTTTATTTGAAAGAGCTTTAATGGTGCTTTCCAATGTGCTCACTTTGGATATTAGCCCATTAACGTTGTCTTCAGCATCAGAAATACATTGTTCCGCGTGTGCTATGCGCCCTGTGCATTCCTGTATTTCCTTTCTTACCTCCATAATTGCTGTTTGCACACAGTCAATTTTCTTATAAAGACCACTTTTCAAGGACATTATGGCTTTCAAGATATCCTGGTTGTTATTTTCGCCCAAAGTTATTTCGCCATCTCTTTCGTCAGGGCCTTCTTCCACAGTTGCCATGGCGTCGCTAATTTCTTCACCATCAGAGTATTCGTCTTCATTTTGTGCTTTATTCTTGTCTTTCTTGCCACATTTACGTGACATTTTAATTCTCCGTTCTCTTGTTTACTTATTGCTTTCCTTTAAATATAATTCTGGATGGTATTGTAGGATTAATCACATGCTGTCAGCAGAGCTAAAAAGTTGCGATCTCTTAGCACCTCGCCATAACCGGAACCCATTTTGCAGCTCGTACATGTTGGCTCAGAAAGTGAGTGTGGCTCAGCGTGCCCCTCCCCAGTGGTCGAGGGGCTTACTCCAGCCTGCTCGAAGGGGACCTGAAAGGGAGAAGACGGACCTGAGGGCCGTGCTTCTCGCCCGACAGGTTTCCAAGAAGAGGCCCTGAGTCGAGAGTCGGGCCTCGGAGGGCGCCCCCCATCGGGGTCGAGCAAATGGCTGCTCCCCCATCGAGCCCTCGGGAGCTCAGTGGCGAGTTCCATGCAACCGCTGCCTTTAGACCTGCAAGTCAGTGCAGCAGTCAGGCCAAAGTTGTGTCCTCTACAGAGGCCTGTAGATGTTCATTTCCGGTTAAATCCCACCTCTTTGGCGCTTCGGGATACCGCAGCTCTCACATTGCAGGTTCGGGGAGCGATCAGGCATGTATATGCCGCTCCTAGGGATGTTCGCCGCGTTACCTGGCGTGTCGCGATGGGTTTTGCGCACCGTCCAACAAGGTTACACGCTTCAGTTCCGGTCTCAACCCCCATGATTCTGAGGGATCCTGGAAACAAGGGGCGACCGAGTACAAGCACAAGTGATGGAGCGAGAAATTCATTCTCTCCTGTACAAAGAAGCCATAGAAAAGATCCCCGACAGGGAGATGCATACCGGGTTCTACAGCCAGTGCTTTATAGTTCAGAAGAGAGACGGTGGTCTGCGCCCCATTTTAGATCTTCGTCACCTGAACCGGTCTCTGAGAAGGCTTCGGTTCAGGATGTTGATGATTCCTATGATTGTGAGTCAAATTCAGTCTTACCAATAGCACTCTCCCCTCACACCTTCATGAAGTGTATGGATTCCGCCCTGGCTCCTCTCAGACTCCAGGGGATCGTCAGTTATTGGACGACTGGTTGAATTTATCCCAGTCTTGTCTCACTGCAGTACAGCATCGAGATGTTGTACTTGCGCATTTGCAGTGCTTGGGGTTGAGGCTCAACACGAGCAAGAGCATGCTCACTCCAACACAAAGGATTACGTTCCTAGGAGTATTGTGGGACTCAGTCACGTTGCGGGCACAACTGTCTCCCGCACGCA